>CM060951.1:197900199-198262699 GCA_030765055.1 Mantis religiosa | reverse complement strand
GCCTATCCATCTCCCTGGAAAGGTTCTGTTCAGGTAATCAGGGACGATGTATGCAAAATGTCGAGGCGCACCATTTTGCAGAAACACAACTGTTTCCAGTATGCCATCCACTAGAAGCTGCAGCTCAAGGAACAGTTCTAACATGTTGAGGTAGGTATTACTTGTTATTGACCTTTCAGGAAATAAAAATGGGCCATATAGTTTTGCGTTTATCATACCCAACCAGTGACTTTCGGTGTATCACATTCCCACTCCGATACCACATGTGGTTCTTCGTATGCCCATATTTGGCTGTTGTGTCTCGGCACTTACCCACAAACATGAAATGTGGCTTCATTGGAGAATAAAATGTTGTCCATTAAATTCTCATTCTCTACACATTCCAGGAGGTCATAACACATTGCCCGACGACAGGTGAAATCCTCGTCCTCAAGATGGTGCAGAACTTGAATGCGATACGGACGTTTCTGTAGAGTGAAACGTAGAATTTTCCACACTGTATTGCGAGGGACGTTCAATTCCCCACTGAGGCGCCGAATTGATAAGTTCGGACTCCTATCACTGGCAGTTTGAACCTGCTGCACTGTTTCTTCCAAGACGTGTGGTCGTCCAGGACGTATCTCATCAGACACACTGCCGGTACGCTTAAATTTGTTCACAAGCAGACGAATGTGTACCCTTGATGGGGCTGGTTTGTGGAATTTACGGGTAAATTCCGCTCTGGCGTCTTCATATGGCAATCCGCGTACCCGTGCACAAACAATGGCAACCCGTTCTTCTGTGCTAAACATCTTGCACTAAGGTAACAGTAAATGATAAGAAAAGAAACAAAATATTGCGTTTTCATTGAAATGGATAGTGACTAGAGACAGCCGGTATGACCAACGTGGAAAGACATTTCTGTATAAAATATACTCACGAACCGAGATGTCACTTACGTTATAAATTACTCTGTAGGAGTTATCCTAAATAGAGTACACAAAACGAGTTGTTAAAACCATCTCATGAAGTATTGTTGGAAAAAGTGTACTTCGCACCGCTGTATTGGATGCAAAATCCAATCGATATAGCCCCTCTTTTTTGGGAGAGGGGTGCAATTACCATGGTTAGACTGAAGAGCAGCTATAAAGGGATTTGCTGACCGAAGCCCCGAATTAAAAATAATGACATCTGCCGTGGATCTCCGGGCCCACTCCAATTAAAAACTGTTTATTGGACACTTGTTCGAGCCGCATCGCAAGTCTGTTGAGAAGTGAATTACTTGCCTCTAATGAAACAGACTGGTTGCTTCCGTGTTACATACCTCGTTAATTATCGTGTACTGCACCGCAGCATACCAGCTTCCAACAAAGCTCTAATCCATCTTCTCTAAATATTAGAACAGTTGACGAAACATTTGGAGAAATAAAACACACTGTTAAAATATGCTCATGTTTTGTTTTACGGTTATTGTCACCATGGTTACATTTTGAGAGAGACTAAATGGTTATACCTACAAGATTTTGTTAATTCCATTGAGTGGAATTTCTTCGGTAACTACGTGTATATTTTAGCATCCTTATATAAATTTAATTAGTAAAAAGTATTGTATTACAACCAAACATTGCATGAAGATGCTGCAACACATATGCATGTTTTAAGATTCATTCTATCCACTTCTTTGGAGCGCATAGAACTTCAGAGTATGACGTGCTTATTTTAGGTTGTCTTGGATTGGGATTGGGATTTTATTATGGAGGGGATTAGTTACGTAGGCCACCATGCTGGGTCCATTGTTCCTATGCCCCTAAGGGGGGGCACCCCCGGGAGGAAGGATGAGGCAAAGGAAATAGAGGGCGGCCGACTCAAGGAAACACGACAGTACAGAGGGCACGGTCCCTACAGTTTACTTGGATAGAAACTTCCTCCGACAGGCCAGGACAACGAACTCGCTTCCCTACAGCGGGACGGAAACGAGCCCAGCAGCCGAGCCCTAATGGGCCAGGCAGGTGATCCGAGCCCCAAAGGTCCCAGCTGGTGGTCACGAAATGCTCCCAGCAGAGGAGGGGAGACCGGAAACCAATCTACCGGAGGAAGAAGTAGTTCTCCTCAGAGCATATCAGTGGCTCAGTGGTTAGACCGCTTGGCTCTCACCACGGTGGCCCGGGTTCGATCCCAGGCGACCGCAAAGTGAGATTTGTTATGGACAACACGGCGCTGGGGCGGGTTTTCTCCGGAATCTCAGGTTTCCCCCTCCATCTCATTCCACCGGTGCTCCATCTTCATCTCATGTATCATCAGTGTCATCGCCTGCGGTGCCGCATGTAGTAAAAGCGGGCGTTAAGCACTACACATTTCATTTCATATCATATCATCCTGCCATGCACCGCCGAAACATCCGCCGACACTTCTACCAGATGAGAGATGATAAGAAATAAGAAATGATAATGGGGATGGAATGGAGATGAAATGGAGGGGCAGGAAATTCGGGGGAGGTAATTAACCTACCCAGCTTTCGCCTAGCGACCCGGGAAAACACCCGGAAAAACTCATGTGTCAGGTAGGTCGGCCACGGGATTCGAACCCCTGCCTTCTGAATGCGAGCAACAGAAACCACCTGAGCCATCCTGCTCGGTGATAGGTTGTCTTACTAAACACCTATATTTTTCTAGATTTGGCTTTCTTCCAAGAAACTGTAAAGCTGCTGTTTTCCTTCCAAGTTCCTTTGCTTTTTCATTTCCCCTAATGCCACTGTGACCTGGCACACAGATGGGTAGAACTTCATTTTGTTCTGCCAAGTCTATGAGAACATTTAGGCAATCAGAATCCAGACCTGAGTTATGAGGAGTTAAGCATCTGTTTACCAATGTAACTTCTGCTTATACGTCCAATTATCCTTGGGGTGGTAGCATACTATTTTGCTTAAAAAAGTTAAGATACTGTCCCAAAGGAAAATAAAGTTATTGCACCTTGGATTCGTATTCCCTTCAAAAGCCATGTTCTGAACGTTCTCTCAGTAATTTTCATATTTTAAAATTCCAGACATTCATTTTATTTCATAAGTAAATATTTAAAACATATAATTCATTAGCGAGAATAGTTACCTATTTGTTAAAAAAAACTGAAATAAGCAAATGCAAATGGTACTATAAGTTCGTTATTCTTGTTGCAGTTTTGGAACATAGTGGGCTTAAATAATACTTATGGTACACATATGACCATCGACATTTCAGTCACGGTGTTCATGTAATTCTCTTAAGTTCGGGGGATTTTAACTTATGTATTTATGGCGAAATGTTGATGTAGGAACATTTGTTTCTAATTTACATCTTATCGGTTCTTTTGAGATACACATGCTTTGACTCTGTTCAGCTGATACTTTCATATTATAATTCTCAGCATTATTTACAAAATGATGTAGCAGTTGTTGCAGATCACCTTCAATACTTGCCAAGTGTACTACGTCATCAGCTTAAGGTATTATACTAAACTTTTGATAATACCCTCATAGGTAATTAAATAAAAGATGAAGCTAGCTACAATGAAGCAATAAATATTACACAAATACAACTATTTGCAACAAAAACTTCACTTACGTTAATAAAATGATGTAAATATTTCTTATTCATTGATGAGATCGATTTCACGAACATTTGTCCGCATCCTCAGTCATTAAACTTCGTCGTCAAGGATACTACGAGTATCACAGGTCAGTATGTTTTTTTCCAAAATCTGAAAACGAAACAAACCTAAACACAGAATCGACTGCCGGTATTTCAAAATTCATTACGGGATGTTTAGTTTTTTAAAATAAATATCTTTTCCCAAACCTTTACATCTATCGGACCATTTAGTTGTTTTAATAATTTAACTTCTGGATTTACTCGTATTTCATGGTTAAATGATCTGCTACGGCCGATTGATCAGTCTGTTTATACTTAATGTTACGAAAATGTTCTTTCGTTCTGGTTCCCAAATTACGTTTCACTTAACAATATAAACGTGATCACAATGTAAGCAATTAAATTGATAAATATCAGAATTATTAGTATAAGAAATTTTATATTTTTTTTTTTAGAGAAATTCAGTAAATTTTTAATGCTAGATTTATTTTGAGGAACTAAAACTGTACCAAACTCTTTAGAAATATTTTGAAAATGTTTATTAGCCCAATCTTTATCTTTATCTTTTAAGTGTAGAAATATAATAAACAGTTTTATATTTAAATTTTTGAATCTTGTATGTATAAAATCTTTATTAAAACCATTAATTAAAGCAATATTAATAATATGTTTATATTCTTTATTAAATTTCTCTTTATTCATTGCTATATTTATTAATCTATAAATGAAGCTATTGAAAACAGCACATAGATGTTTTACAGCATAACTAATTTTATCCAATATAGAGCTGAATACTAGAGGACTTAGGGGTTCCCCTTATCTGATCTCTTTTTGACACTATCTCATCTATCATTTGTTCTTCTACACAAATTTTATTAATTGTGTCTCTATTCATTTGTTTTACTATTTTGATTGTCTGTTTTGAAATTTATTTTATCTAGAATTGTTATTGCGGCATCTAGTCTTAATTCCATCGAAACCTTTGGTTAAATCCAGAGAACAAAAGAAAACTGGTACTGTGCGTTCAACTGTTTTTCAACTCTCTGTCGTACAACAAATATGGCATCTGTCGTACTTCTTTTATGTCGAATTCCGGGGTCCATGGAGCATAGATTCGTCTTTACAGGATAAGGGAAAACCCCGGAAAAATCCTTATCCAGGCAACTCACAATGACGACCCTGAGATTCGAACTCGGGACCTCTTGAATGTGAGGCAGACATGCTACCACCACGCTACTGAGGCGGGCCGGAGTCCTTGTTGTTGTTGTTCGTATATTTCTACGTTTTTCATATATTTGGGTATATACAGCCAAACCAATGTGCGATCGACGGGAATTGAACCCGCGACGACCAGAAAGCAAGTACACATTGCTCGCCACCTCGCTCCAGGGCGGTAAAGTTGTCTCGTAACTGTCGAGAAAGTATAACCACAGTGATGCAAATTATAGCTCCGTGGTGATTAACAAGTAAACAGTGGTTTTGTGTTGCTGGAAGCAACAGTTACCCTACAAACTAGCGATCACCAAAGGAAACCAACCCTACCATCCAAGTTCTACAGTGAAATCAATAGCGGAAACATTTTCTCTAGAGACTACGGAGTCGCTGCGCAAATCCATTCAAGCATTCAGTGATTCCAAACTTGTTTGTTCAATTGCGTTCATCAAAATCAGCTGCTACGGTCGGATTGCAGGGAGCATCAGGAAACCAGAAACTTGTACAATGTCTCTCTGGCAGTAAATGGGTTTAGTTGAAAATGCGATTTACAAGCAAAGTGCTTTGACGATGGAAACGGATGAACTTTCTGCTAAATTGCAAAACTGTATTGAAAAACACCGCGCATTACTGTATGACACACGCTTCTCCCATCAACGTGTTGCGCCGCGCTCTTTTTTATGTTTATAAAATACTTTCCCCCATTTCGTTTTTGCACAAAGAAGGTGATGGAACATTTGAAAGCGCGTGGTTTGTATTGGGGAATTTAACTTTATTGAAACATAGTTTACGAGTGAGATATATAGGTTAGAGTATACGATAAAACAAAACCATGCCCTCAACGAGAGATTAGACCCCTTAACTCTCACCAAGGTAGCCTGAGTTCGATCCCAGATGACTGTATGGGGGATTTGTGGTGGACAACATGGCGCTGGGGCGGGTTTTCTCCGGATTATCCGGTTTCTACTGCCATGATTCCTCCAATTTCTCAATTACCATCTCTCCTTTCATTCATCTATTTCTCTCACTCTGACACCAGTCATTGGGCTGATTACCCATCCTTAGCTGTCTATCTGTTCCTCAACCCAAGGCATAAGGGGTAGAGGAAGAGGAATTCCCTAACACCACGGTAATGGTAAAATTAAGGGGGTTGAACTAAATTAACCGATACAGCACAGAAATTATAGATCTTATGACTGATGACAGAGTAAGCATTACCATCTTTAACACTTCATTTTAAGTGGTATCCCAGATGATGTGAACAAGGAGGATGCTAAAAATAGATAAAAATAACACCGATAGCAATAACAAATAGTTGCACCCGCATACCTTTCTTACTTCACTCTTTTAAAACCTGCTGTTACGAACGCTTATTCTGTGCTTCATGTTAAATCTGTAGACTATGTAGGAATGGACTACGTTTAAGCTACATCTTTGAGATTACATTTACCTGCATCACCAGAAAAAAACACTTAAAATAACGACTTCTCATTTGAGAACGTTCATACAGCTATACTCTTATCTCACGCTAGTTTAATCTGCTGTAAACAACAAGGCGGAGCTGACTCAACTGGCCAAGTGTTAGACGCTATATGCACGCACATATGGCTTTTGCAAGACTAGTAATATATAAATTGTCATCCAGTTATCGGAGGGCACGACCACCTGGAGCGGGGTAGGGGACAGGAGGCATTTAGACCACGCCCAACCATTTATCTTGTAGCGCTAACATAGGGGATGGTTAGGAAAGTGTCACTAGGCATGTACTATCTCTTTCCCCTTCCCCTGATGTCTGGAACAATCGGTATGATGTTCCGAGCCGCGAAGCTTCCAGAAACAGCGATCTTCTTATACAAGGGCTGCAGTAGACGACTCAGGAGTTCTCGGCGAGCTGCCGTGAAGAGTGCAGTGCCAGCGAACGGACTGGAAGACTGCGTACGTGTATCAGAGAAGTTGTACGTAATTGTGAGTGTGGAGTGGACCTGTGACAGACGAACTGGTGGATTGTAATTGTGTGCGCTACGTAATTCTATGTAATCGGCAACTGTTCCACTGTAATTCGCTGGAAATAAAGAAAATTTTGAGTTTGTGAAATTAGACTTTTAATTTCACGAACCCGCAAAGTCACAATATATATAATGAATATATAAATACATAAATAAATAAATAAGTTAGGTTAAATATTAAGTTATTAAAACTATGAATTGGTTCATTCCTGAAAAAAATTATGAACTTTACTGGGTATAGTACTTTTCGTAAAAGCGTCGTATTTCTCCACGCGCTGTTTGCTTTTACGCGATTTTCCCTGTGTTCTTAGAGTTCCGAATGCTTGCTGTTCCATTCTAAAATTATTTACACTGAAAATTAATTGTTATTTCACACTGGCCGTGTGTTGGCTAAATTGTGGAAGCGTAGAGTCAGACTGAAAAATTCAATTCCATAGCCGATAATTCGCCTCTCGGCACTTTTTAAATCTGTGCTTCGATTATGTTTCATTTCAGCTGAAGCAGCGGCCTGTTCTATGATGAAAAGCTTACTGATTTTAAATTTCATATACTTAAGTGTTGATGGGCTTGTGAGGTCCCTGAGATGTACAGGAAATATAATATTAAATATAAGAAGCAACTTCACACTATAAACAATAACACCTTAATCAACAGAATGGGATGGGAATTCAGGAGACATGGATGTGTACGACTGACCGATGGTCATAAATAGTGTTCTCTAAAGTGACTGTAATATGCAGCATTCACATAATTTCCTTGAGGAACTGAATGAGTGATAAGAACACCGTCTGCCAGCTCCACGTTTTTGATGAACGTCTTCTCTTCCTCTACGAAATGCATTCCCCAGTTAGACACGGTACGATATGGTAAAGTCTTCCCTTGCCAGTTCAGAACAAGTCCAACAACAATGTTCTTTCGGAAGTATACCTGCAGCGTTCACATGCACATCATCACTTGCTGATTGTGGTCTGTCTGCTCCATGTTTTTGATTTCCATTCCTGTACGAAATGCACTCGCCCACCTCGCCATGGTACGATATGATAAAGTCTGTCTACCACAAGCTTTCAATAATTCTGTATAGCATTGTCAAACACTGATACCTCTTGCAAACTGAATTCTAATGAAGCATCTTTGTTCGTATTTATTAAATATATTTAGAGCACTAAAGATAACAGCCTACAATTAAACTAATTAAAATGTCTTATTAAATAAAATTATTTTCTTCAAACTTACAGCTAACAAACATTAGATGCTGTTATTTTTCATTGTTACATGATTTCCCTCAGATAACGGCAAATGCAGGCAGCGTTGCCACTAAATTTTGGATGACCCATGTGCAGTATGCGCAATTTATCTTGAGCGTTCGTCTCCCAAGTCCTCACTCGGTAGGTTTCGGCTGTCTCCGTAAATACAGATGACAAATTAGAAATATGAAATGCGCTATACTAGTACACTAAACTAGTACACTCTGATATCTAGTGACTAATATGTTAAGCTTTTACTCGGGCTCTTTATTTTCTGTGTGCATTCGTTTTGTGCAAGTTTGAGGTTAATTACTACAGCTTAACCAGTATGTAATTATGGCTGAGGGCACACCAAACTCATCATCATACGTACCTTCCGAGCAACGAACTCCGACTCGGAAACATTCATGTACAGTCGTGCATAGTGATGGGCGCAAAATAATAGCGAAGGTTGCAGTAAGTTGCGATATAGTAAAGGATAACAACCAGTTGATGTTCCCACACAGAAAATCAGCTTACACAGGAAAAAGCGTCAGCACTGTCAGGCGTATTAAATCGTTTTGTACATCTCATCCTAATGAATCTCCAAAAACACCAGGAAAAAGCAAGTAAGGCTATGATCTGTGTATGGTAATAACTAATAGTGATGTTTTCTTTCTTTCTTCTTTTTCCTTCAATTCTTTGCTTTTTGGCTTCCTCCTTTTCCTTATATCTTGCTATTTTATCTTTCTTTTTCTCTTGCTTTGAGCCCTTTGTATATTTCTAAATAGCTTTCTATTTCCCTCCATTACCAAAGCTACACAGGTGTTTAATAGATGCCAACAAACCTAGGAGCAAGACTTAACTATGTTGTGGATGTTATGGTTCTCGAAAGGGGACACACTATTATTCGTTTACCTCCGTATAACTGAGATCTGAATGCAGTTGAACTGGCGTGGGCAAAAATAAAGAACGTTTTCAGAGGGCACAACGTCACTGGTGATATGTCAGCCACAAATCTGCAGAAACTTGCTGTAGACGCATTCTCTTCTGTAACTGCGACGGATTGGGAAGGATATTGCAAGAACTGGAAATGACATATTTGAGAAATAATGGTGTAATTGAAAATGCGATTGATGAAATTATCAACATATCAGAGGATTCTAGCGATGAAACTGATGCAGTGGGCTCAGAAATCGAAGAATCACAAAGCCAATGAGCCATACTTATTTATTGTTTTTATGTGGTTCATAAATAGTAAGTATATAAACATACAGCGTATAGGAAGGAGTTCAACTTAATGTTTGTCCACAGATCTCACACTTGCGGCGCATATATTCGCTTATGTTACACGCTATTTTGATGAACTGTGTTTTTCAAGCTTGACCACACTGGAGAAACAAAGGAGTGCTAGCTCTCGCAACGTTTCCTCTGCCCGCACTACCTCGTAAATCCAGCGCTCTTCTTATCTTGCGCGTAATTGTATATTACTCACATCTGCAGCCCTATCGTATAACGAGCAATAGTTATCAACGCGGTTGTGTGACGTTTCAGTTCAAGCTGGTCAGAGGGTAAACCTCAGCATGGCTTCTTTACGTGGTCCGATATCTTAGAAGCCTAACTAAGAGACCTCTAAGCCAAAGTTATCGGTGATTTTCGTCGAGTATGGAATGGAACCTTAAGAACTATGATAAACGGTGTCTTAAAAATGTAAGAAAACCTGATTTGTAGTAACGGTGTACGTAGTAACAAATTTAAGCAGCAATACCTACTTGAATGAAAACACAAAGCTTGAAAATCTACATTCCGATTGCTGTCGTACAATTGCATCACTTCCAATCAAAGTGAATCTTTAAAGCATTTCATCGAAGGGTTTTCCAATGACGAAAAATTTTGCTTCAACAGAAAACTGCGTTCCATCTGTCAAGTTTGCAACATTTATGAGACCCTTCAGCGGCAAAATCTCTGTGGCTTATGTTCATTAATATAACCCAACATTTTCATTGTCTGCAAATGTCATTTTTATATTTTATGATGCTCTGAATGCTGAAATTGCTATATAACTGAGACATATCCTCGAAGCACTGCCGCTGGCTTGAAATTAGTGGCAGAGGTCGCTGTAATACTACGAGATGCAAGCTTGTTCACAAATACATCGTTTCTCTTCTATGAAACATTGAGACTGTTACACAGTTTGAGAGGAGTGTCATATTTTCTAAGTTGTGACCCTGACATTTTTGGATTATTGCTTCTTAAAATAGTATTAGCCTCTCTGCATATGTTGAGGCTTCTCTTTCAATTTACTTTTTGTGTTATTGTTCAATTAAGGCAATTATACTACAACACATAAATTGATCCTTGAGTAGAAAATTTTAACATTTCGGTTACAACACTTTGTAATCATGTATGTGCAAACTAAGTTTGAGACAAATTTATTATGTATTTTCTAATTCCAATGTTTATTTTGTTAAGAAAATTGTGCTTTTCCCCTGCTTACTGTCACTTATATTTTAGAAAAAAGAAGTTATAAAAGTAAATCGAATAGGAGTTATATGGATAAGGTTTTTCCAAGGTTTTCCATTATCCTAAAACGAGTGTTTGTTACCTCCCCGGTAAGCCACTAGGGGCTTTCGAGTCAAATGTAGACATTAATGTCGTGACGGCAAGTTGGCCATGGTAGCTCAATGGCTTAGACTGAACTGGACGACAACCAGGAGATTCGTCGTTCAAACTCCGGCGGCCATGGCATTGAATTTTTCATGTTAACTCTGTCTAAAGAAAAAGGATAGGCCTATATATGGCTGGTGTGAAGAAATGATAAATTTCCATCAATTAACTAAAATAATAAAAACCTGGGACTTAAGGACTTACGATAGTAAGTCGCTACAAACGATGCATCTTGGATGCGAGAGCCTCTTGTGATGTACCGGGGAAATATACGAGTAACATGGAGAGTTTAATGTCGTGACGGCAAGTTGGCCATGGTAGCTCAGTGAGTTAGAACGACTGGACGGAAACTAGGAGATCTGTTTTTTGGATAGAGTCAACATGAAAAATTCAATGCCATGGCCGGGATTTGAACCACGGATCTCCTGGTTTCCGTCCAGTCGCTCTTAACCTTTGAGCTACCATGGCCAACGTGCCTTCCTGACATTAAATTCTCCAGTTGACTCGTATATTTTCCCGGTAGACCACTAGGGGCTCTCGCATCCGAGATACACCGTTTGTGGCGACTTACTATTGTAAGTACTTAAATCCCAGGCTTGATCATTTAATTCTTAGTATTTTAGTTAATTGATGGAAATTAATCATTTCTCCACACTAGCCGTATATAGGCTAAGATATTTTATGGATAGAGTCAACATGAAAAATTCAATGCCATGGCCGGGATTTGAACCACGGATCTCCTGGTTTCCGTCCAGTCGCTCTTAAACTTTGAGCTACCATGTCAGGAAGGCACGTTGGCCATGCTAGCTCAAAGGTTAAAAGCGACTGGACGGAAACCAGGAGATCCGTGGTTCAAATCCCGGCCATGGCATTGAATTCTTCATGTTGACTCTATCCATAAAATATCTTAGCCTATATACGGCTAGTGTGGAGAAAAGATTAATTTCCATCAATTAACTAAAATAGGAGATCTATGTTTCAAATTCCGGCCATGGCATTGAGTTGTTCATGTTGCTCTATCTATTAAAAATAGTGTGAATAAATGATTAATTTCCATTAATAATTAACTAAAACAATTTATACCTTTTTAATTGTAACAAAGTTGATATATTTGTTCCAGAATGGCAGATAATACTTTATTACAATATGTATTCTATTTTAATTTCTATTCTGAGTTTCATAAATATGATTATGCATGGTTATGCATGATTATGGCTTTCTTTACCACGTATGGAGGTAGAAAATACAGCTTTTTAACTTTTTACTTTACTCTGTGATGCAGAGAAAAAGGAAGGAATGAAGTGGCACGTTATTTGAGAAACGGCTAATGCTGCAAAAATTCATTTTACACAACTTGTGTATATTGATGATCTGCATTTCTTATACAAAACTAAACAAGATTCAGTCAAAGAGAACTGAACCAGATGTTCACAGAAAGGTGTAGCTCATGAATTTTAATAGCAAGGCAAATGTCATAAACATTCTTAAACAATTATAATTTAGTGGACATAAAGAGGAAAGGCAGATGCTGCATACACATGTAAATATGGGAATATGTTGTAAGCCTTCGGTTGCATCTTTGGAAATATTAATCTATGGATCGTTGCTCCCATTTTCTTTGATACTAAAGTTTATATGGGTATCTTCAAGACATTTGTGCAGCAACTGGATGATATCGAACTGAGAGAATGTTATTTCCAGCAAGATGGAGCAACGTGCCATACATCTAATTATACCATGGAACTTGTAACCAGTTTATTTGATAATCGAAGAATCTCTAAAAGTTTGTGGCCGCCCAGATCCCCTGACCTAACCTTACCGGATTTTTTCTTGTGGGGGTATCTGAAAATAGAGTGTACAAGAATAGGCCACGGACAATTGATGTTCTCAAGGAATCCATTCGAACCGAAATAAGTAACATTGGCGAGGATACTCTCCGGAAAACTTCAGAGAATACGGTGAGACGAGTACAAACATGTATAAATGCTGGTGGAGGACACTGCCAACATTTTCTTTGAGATGTAAATAGTGTAGTGTATTCTCCCAGTTGTGTATTATAGACTCCCAAAGTTGCACTTGTGTCCTATTGTTGATTGAAAAGTTATGGCCTATTTAAATGGTTCAGCTTTAAATGGATCACACTGCAGTACTCAACTTTAATATGTATGTCTTCGTTTTGGAGTTCTGCTGTACAAAGCTATAGGTGCCTAACTTTTTCCATTTTTTATCATTCTTTTACAAATGTGTATTATCTTTGGAACCTCAAAACCAAAATTTTGAATGCAGAATATTACTTTCTGTATATACATTAGTGTATACAGACATTAAATATAATACGTTATCAAGGAGAAATAACGGCAATATGACGCATTGTTGAGTAATCCTTGAAAACTATTTTCCTCTGAAGAATATTCTCACAAGTATAAAAGTATAGTGTCCGAAAATTTTATTTAAAACAGTGAATTACATGCTCCTGCTGTAAGTTGTTTACATGATATACGTTTCATTGCTCTAACGCTAAATTTATTCTTACCTTTTTCAAATTCTGTTAGGGCAAAGTTATCGGGAGTTTATTTGATTTGATAAGAATTGTAGATAAGCAGAACAGGTAGAAAATATACACATCATAAGCATCAAAAGTGCTGTCGAGAGACAACCAGAAGCTATCTCTGAAGCTTCTCTTCTCGCCGCCTCCAGAAATTCTAGAAAGATCTGTGGGGATGTTCAAAGGGTATACGCAGATTACTTCAAGCGAATCTAATTACATGGCGATGACACGAGGATAAGTAAAGTACTGAGGAAATTAAATTCTATCGTATTACTGTGATGGCACTGTAAACAATGAAAGTTAGTCTTATTACTTTAGTGGAGTGAGGGTTGAGAGAGAAAACTGGACAGTCATACCATATTTTTAAATGTTTTCATAGAATTTTTAGAAAGTAGGCTACTACATTTTTTGAATGAGACATGTCTTTAATGAATAGCTTGGAATTGAATCAGAACTGCAATCTAATATCCTTCAAGGACATTTGTGACAGATTTAAAGGACCGTTCGTCTTGTTATATTCCCTCTCGTCTTCTAATTTCAGCACACACCGCATCATCGACCGAGCGCTGTCTACAAGTTCAGCCTTTAGCTAAATTAATTGCCTCTTTAGTGTCTGATTCCCTTTGCCATGCTGTCAAAATACAGATTACATTGTCTAAAATTGTATCTGAAGCCATTTCTAACTTCGAATCGTTTTTAGAGCCTTGGTTCGAGTAGCGCATTTATAACTATCTTCTGTTAAAACATATTGTGATGCAACACATCATTCCGATTTTGCCATTTCCATCCAATCTTCTTGATATTATTTTTACAGAAATATATCTTATTCTTAGAAAGCCGGACGTCAGGATTAGGATTGCTACGGAAGGGATACGGCACTGAGACTAGTATTCATCTAGTGTACTTATGTCCCCAAGTGGGGCATGCTTGTGTGGGAGGATGAGGAGAGAGGAGACAGAGGGTCCATGTTCCAAGGAGCCACGACTGTGCAGAGGGCAGGGTCTCTACATTTTACATACGAGGGCTGTTCAAAAACAATAATTACAATTTTTTGGAAACGTACCTTTAACATCCTCATAATGTTGATGGTCCTTCTCAAAATAGTCTGCCCGGAATGCGATGCACTTGTCCCAGCGTTTCTGCCAGTCTTCAAAAACATGATAGAAACCATTTATTGAGAGATCCTTCAAAATCGCCTCCGCAGCCTTCACCACTAATTTGATGATGGATAATGCCTCCACGAAGGCGTTTCTTCAAGTTAGAGAATAGAAAAATGTCACATGGGGCCAAATCCGGACTATAGGGAGAGTGAGGTATGCACTTCTCGTTGAGTTTTGCAAGATATTTAGCAACAACATTGGCAATATGCGGCCGCGCATTATCGTGGTGAAGCATCCAGCCTGCTTCACAGAAATGTGGTCTTTTGCGCCTGATATGAACTTGCAAGTTTTTCAGAACATCGCTGTAGCATTGTCCAGTTACTGATGTGTGTGCAGGTACAACAGGCTGATAAACCATTCCATGAATATCAAAGAATGAGATGACTATAAATTTTCCAGCAGAAGCAACCACTCTGAGGTTGGTGATGAAGGAGATTTCCACACTCTCAGGATCAAAATGTTGTAGCCAAGTTTCATCAGCAGTGATTGCGTTTGAAAGAAACTCCGTATCTTCCTCTAACATGAACTTTAACTGTATGCAGACCTCCATGCGAATGTTCTTTTGTTCGGGAATCAACAGTCTTGGAACGCATCGTGCACAAACATGTCCCATGTGTAATGTTTCTGTCGCCAGCGTGTGAGTGGCACCGTTAAGTAGTTCAAAAAGTGATGTTAAGGTAATTCGTCGATCCTCTCTCACAATGGCAGCAGCAGTGTTGATATTTTATTCCGTAAGAGCAGTAACTGGAGCACCGGGTCCTCCTTCCTTTGAAATTGTTTGTCTCCCCTCTTTAAACATTTTGTACCACCTTCGAGCTCTGTTGTAGGGGTGAACAAACTCCCCATAGGCCTCCTGTAGCACAGAAGAACTAGGCGAGAACCAGGGGTACCAACAATGAAACTACTTGTTTCATATGCGTGTTTGTTTCATATTAAGCTAACAGAATATAATAAGTTTGAAATTTAGTGCTAAAAATGAAGACCGTAAAAAATTATGATCAGTGTTTATTGAAGAACTCTCGTAGATGGGAAACTTCACCGATAGGCCATGATAGCGGACAATCCCCTCTACTGTGGTTCGACAGCGGTCAGCAGCCGGTTCGGAGACCAGCAGCCGACCTAACGGAGTAGAAAGGGGCCCACTCAGAGCATGTCATCCTGCCATGCAGCGGTGAGACACGTGCCGATTACCGTGAAAAGCTAAATGTATGTACTTTAGATATCATGATAACATAACATAACGTCATAAGGTTATAAAGAGCGATATGTGTATATAACATTCACCTGACAGGCCTCCCGAGAAGATGTTGAACATATTCGTCGCCAGGAATGCTTCAGGTATTATTTCCGCTAATTCTTGTTTATTTATTTATCAGACACTGAGCATGATGCGGAAATTTATTTTAAAAATTACGTAGTCGTACTGTTCTTGTGGGTGAAACCATCTCTCTCCTAAACTATGTCAGAATGATAAGGTAGTGTATGCAGGTGATGCAAGTTAAAATATTTATACCTAGTCAAAATATTGGGTAAGCGATTTGTTTGTTACCTTTTGCACAACAAACGTACAGCTTATGAACGTGTATTGGTTTTCCGTTTAAAGATTCACTACAAGGTTTAAGAGAAAATGAAGAGACAATATCCGTCTGGACGTGACGCATCCATTTGAAACAAGGCTATACGTTGTCAAAGGCCTCTCTTTTGTTCTCGGTCCATCTTTGAAGTCTGTATTATTTATGAAAAATCTAGGATCCGTGGTAGCGTATATACCACAGAAAATGCCGGTGAGTATTAAGAGTGAATTATCGAGCTATTCTGTCCATTGAGAAGGGAAAGGATCCTCTAATCCTGATTAGTCAGCTTTTACCTGGGCCTCGTAATCCCTTTAGGAATAGCTCCAGATGCTTCTCTTTCCCTTTTCATATTTACAGGTGCGGCTCGGATTTAAAAATGTGGTTTCCGTTATGGGAGGATTCCTCTCAAGTGGAAATTTTTTTATAAAACAAAAGCCAGCTATGTTCCAGCTTTAGGAGCTGAACCGCTTTCTCCACTTGCTTACAAAGGAACTATACCAGTTGATGTGGTGTAGGGAAATTCATAACTCTCATTTGTTTTCTGTACGCTTGTAAATGTACAAACATATAATTAGGCTTAGATTTTGATGAAAAGCCATATGTTATCTTAATCGGAAGTGATGCTTACTTAGAATTCAGTACATTCGGGAACAAATATATTAAGTACGTATGTATGTATGATTTTATAGGTCATCAAAATGCGTTTGCTTCGTATTATCTTAATAAAATGAGATACTTTTAGGTTATTTTCTTTATTTTCCACGAGCATTTTTAGATAAATTATGGTTAAGGATATTTTAGATATTTATTTGCACAATTTCCATTACATTTTCACTACAGTGACTTTAAAATCGAACATACACTATTATACATCCAGTACAAATTAATGAAATTGCTGACCCAGGATTTACTGCTGACTCAGGACATGAGTTTTGGTTTTCCTGAGCAGTTTCGTGTCATTTCTTCTTCACCTTCGCTTCTTTTACCCTAATCCACTATTCTCTTAACCTATACAAAAAATTTCCTATACATCTATTGTTCTTTTCATTCATCCCCGTTAACATACGTGACGTCACTACCTCTTTGCTTACACTGTCCCACTTCTTATCCCATATTTTCCTCCCTAAATTTGTTAATTCCTTACATTCTCCCAGGTAATGAACAGTACAAAATTCACATATCCTTACCTCATTATTTCTCAACCCTTTTAGATATATTATTTCTACTCTCATTCATGCTATGCCTTCTCTTCCAATTTTGTCACATTGATCTATATATTATCCCCGTCCCATTCTGTCTTTAATTGCGTATAAAATTTCAAAGATTTCTTTTCATCTATACTTTCCCATATCTCCTGCCTATCTATGTCTTGTAATCTGGTTGCCACTTCCTTCCAAAAACAGCTATGATTTGACTCCTCTGCTCTCCATAAATCTCCCATGTCTATCTTCGATACCGTTATTTCCAATTCCGACCACCAACTATTTGTATTTCTAATGCCTTTTTGTTGCGTCATGTACATATTCACTAATTCCCCTTTCTGCCCTATAATACACTTATACCAAAATGTCATTATTCTCTCTATTACACTGGGCAACAAAAATAATTTTTGAATGTTTCGAGCACTTCATGAAGCAATTCCTTCTAAATTTGGGTTCAGAAAAACAAATATGACAATAAATTTTTTTATTTGTTATAGTATCTATAATATACCCAAGGTGGAAGTATTACATATTAACGGATTGAGAGAATAGGATACATTTTAATTACATACATGCTAACAACAATGAAAGTACATTTGATTTTTTAAACTAGTAATTACATGCTATGAGCTCCAAATTGCTGGAAAAATACCTCGCAGGTAGTCGTGTCTGAGAATAATCATGTGGTGGCCTATTGACTTCGTCATTTTTAGATTCCCTTTTGTGATGGAGTTGCGCAGAATCCCTATACAAAGACCAACAGTAATTCGCAAGCATTACTGCATTACAACGGCCCTGATATCTTTGTTCCATAACAGAAATGACCTGATGGAATCTCTCCTCATGTTCATCACTAACAGCTCCACAACTAGGCGGGAAAAAGTCTAGGTGGGAGTGGAGAAAATGGATCTTAAGAGACATGTTGCATCCAAGCCTACGGTACCTCTGCAGGAGCAATGTCACCAAATGCTTGTAGATGTCATCTCTTTTGCTGCCTAAAAATCCATGAATAACACCCTTGAAGGCTTCCCAAGCTCCCTTTTCTTTCCCCTCCAAAATTTTGTCAAATGCAGTATTCTTTACAAGTTCTCTTATTTGTGTTCCGACAAACATGCCTTCCTTAACTTTTGCATCACTTAATTTCCATAATTTCCCTCTGATTGCGTTTGTTTATTTGTCAGGTGTGGCAACTCCCCCCACAAATTCCCCCAAATTTAAAATCTTCACTCTAAAAAACGATATGTCACTTTATCTTCAAAACAGGAGCTAATCTGTCATTTGTATGGTGAGTTTTGAATTCAGCAGATGGAAATACATGTACATTTACTATTTTTAAGCCCGAAACAGTTTCATTGTTGCCCAGTAATAACTGAGGTCGTTATTTGAATTACACAAATAAGTGTAAAGCCAGCTTGTCCTCTCTTGTCCATGATTAATTGAAGCGGATTGCTAAGCGAGATGCTTATAAATGCCATTTTGCTGAAATATGGGTTTTGCTTGTTTTTTGCTATTAATTGAAATAACTTATGTTATCCAAATCTTGGACATTTAAAATAAGTGTTCAATCTTAGCTGTCATTTTATCATTCAAACGGTTTACATCGTGCTGCTGAAAGAACAGCCAATATGACGAGGTGTATATTCTTGTCTCTAGCGTAAATAGTGTACTGCTGCCGATTAGAATTTTTTCCATTTTTTTTTTCTTCAGCCAGTTTTAACTCGATGGGGCTCTTGCTTAAATACTGTGTTATACTATGCACAACATTTCAAGTACAAACAGTGTTGCACCCGTTATATGCAGTAGATGCAAGCAGCATTGCCATCTGACAAGAATGTTTTGCTAATATTGGCATCCAAGATGAGATAGATTACATCCATAACCGTTTCTCCAAAATACCTTATATTATAAAACAGTTGGAAGCTCAAAATAATTGTAACTTCACTTTGATGAATGAAATGTAGTAACGTTGACCTCAGAGACTGCCTTTAAGAAAATTAATAATGTAATTACGAAAAACTATGGTTACGAAATACTGTAAAATTTCTAAAAAGTTTCCGGTACAGAAACGTTTATCGAAGAGGAATTCACGAAAAAAGAACTGTAGTTCTTTTCTCATGTTCCAATACTGTCATGCGACGTTGAGAGAATCCTTTCACTGTATAGAAATTCTGCATGACAGATGAAGAAGTGCCGCACAAGGAAATCTAAGGGGAACATCTCAAACAAGCTTACATATTTAAGAATTCTACAAAACAGTATGTTTATAATGAAATTTTTATTTTCATTTGCTTATTTTTGGTGCTTATTATTATTCTCTTTCATGTTTCATGCCTACATGCTTGCTTATTTCAGCTTACAAATCCAGGCTTTAATGATGAATTTCTGCGTATGACGCCTCATCCCGGAGAATCTCCGATTGGTTGCATCATGTATACCTGTGGAAACAGATTGCATCAGTCAGTGGCTAGAAGTGTAGCAGCAAAAGTCTGATTTGTCAGGCTTCTAAATTTGTTGTACTGGGCAACTGAGCTGCCGAAACGAAAACAATTCACAACATAACGTTTGACACACCGGTCACAACCGATGTTTAATCTTCGGAGGTGGCTTATGGATGGTCCTGATATATTTGGCGAGAATTCTATTGATTCTGCCGGATAGGTTGCCGGTAAACGGGATGCAGGCTGTAACGGTAGGCCTATCTGACGCTTGAAGTATTACGTTTCCCTTTCAGAATTCAGAGAAAACGTATTATTAAAGTATATAAGTTTATTTGTTTTAAGGTGTACAAAATTAAATTTTCTGAAGAAAAACCTGTCGGGCGGGTAAAATGTGTGCAAGTGTTTAAAAATGTGAAAAAAGAACAAAAAAGAACTGCTTCGGCATCAAGCAACAAGTTTGATAATTAGCTATGTGCATTGTTTGATGATGCAAATTTTCGGAGAGCAAAATTAGGCAACTCCAAATTACGCGACTTTCTCCAATTACAGTAGTCATAGTATGTTACTCTGTGTAACAGCTACCTACGGAAACATTATGAAAACTAGATAAACCAACTACGTGAAGCTGTGATTGGGAGACAAAAACGTATCAATTTATTAGACAGCTGATTCAGAGGAGCGTTATATTGCCTATACAGTGGTAGTCAGTGACGTCAGGCAAGAGCCGTGTTCCACCAAGTTGCCTACATCATTGGCGCTGCGAGTACAGAATCTGAGCGTTCAGTCAGGTGTAGCGCACTCGATAACAACAATGTAGCTACCACGTACCAAATGGAACTGTTAACTTTATATTGTAACGATATATTAAAGGACAAATATACATACTAGAAAGACATGGCTGATATTTAGAAGAATGCCATCCAAACAAGATTTCCAAGGTTCAATTCACTTGCCGCACGGACATTGTGTATGTTTGGCTCGACATATGTGTGCGAACAATTCTTTTTTCATCTATGATATTAGCTAAGTTCAAACTCCGAAGTATCTTGCCGGATCACAATCTAACATGCAGCCTTCGATTACAAATTTTCCAGACATTACGTCCTGACTTTGATAAACTAGTTAGAGAAAAACGAAACAGAAGGTGTCGGAAAATTCCACGCACTTCTTTTTTCTGAAAAGGTCTTTTCTAATTTGCAGAGAAAATTAATTTTGTGTTTTATTTTATTTACTTTATAACATGCCTGAACTTTAGATAAACTACGAGTTGAAGTTTTATATATTATCTCATAGCACAGAGCCAAAATGTAATTGTTTATAAACTGTGAACAATTATGTCATTAAAACAGTCAGCATTAATATTACAACACCCAAGATGTAAGTTGTACATATTATAAATACCCGATACGTTTCCTGTCTTTCCTACGCTGTCGGAACACCAACACATCAAACTATCTCCTTCCTCTTGGGCGGCAAAACTCAGCGCGGTGACGTCACTCGCTAACCTGCCTTTCTTTCGGGGGCATATTAGGCGGTTAGAGCTGACGAAGCTGACGTTACACCGCCACGACTTCTCTACCCCTGCCTTGGGAACTACTTTTGCCGAACAAATTTTCGTTCTAGCCTCAGAGGGTTTAGATATGCAAATTGTTCGATGAATCCATGTCTGTATTGTGGCCTAGTTGAATTAAACATGACAAAGTGCTTCTTTTTCTAATAATCGTAACGCCTTACATGTTAAGTGCGGCAAAATCGATGTACTCATTTTGTACTAAGAAGATGCATGTTACCCTTTTGGTCCATGATTTTAATCGAATCGCGGAACAGGAGAGATCATAATTTCCTTCAAGTCACACAGACCCTAACTTAGCTATGCCACGCTGAATACATGGTTAAGTGCATGGAGAAAGTGAGAGAAATGGCGACCAGCCTTAATATTGCAGTTTATAGAGCAATTGGGATCATACAGGATCTGTTTTCTGAAACAAATCCGAGGTCACTTGGCTTCCATTACACTTTTTTTTTTTTTTTTTTTTTTTTTTTTTTTTTTTTTTTTTGCTAGAAGCCATCACTTGTCATGAAAAACGTGGCATGGCAGTTGGTCAAAATTGCAGAAGTTAGAATGCAAAATGTAAAATAGTAGATATGGAACCAAATATGCCAGAAATTGAAATTTGTGTTGGAGAAATATAAAGGGTATCAAACAGTTTATCAAATGCCCGATATTTTGTCAGGAGAAAGGTCATTGGATTTGCAATTTGCGAAGAGAATTTAACAGGTAGTTTGTTTCAAATATACACCTATAACATCTATGGAAGGAAGAGAGTTGTTCAATGTTAAAACATGGTGTAGCTCAGTCGGTAGAGCGCTTGCCTGCCGTGCGAATGGTCCAGGGTTCGATTCCTTTGCGGTGAGGGTGGGGATTTTTCTCCAGCCAAAATAATTCCCCATCTTCCCCAGAATCTGGAAGTATGAATGAAAGTATGAATGTGTGCGTGATCTAATGATCAAAACCCAACGAATACGAGTTAATACCTTCGATATGTTCCAAAGGAGAACGGCCGTCTATATGACCATTGGAGTTAAAGGCGGGGTATAAATGAAACACACAAAAAAGCGGTTAAGATAGTGCCATTCCTTCACTTTTGATAGCTGAACAGGACCATGATGGATTACTGAAACGCAAATTCAGACATGTTTAGGCTTATAAGTACAGCAATATACTTTTGTAAAAGCAAACACATGACCTTTCTAGGCAGATGTTGATGCTGTTGGAACAGGATGAAGATGACTTTCTTTATGATCTTCTGGTAACTGTGGATGGGTCCTGGATCTATCAGTATGATACAGAGATAAAAGCCATTAGCATGGAATAGAAACATGCCGATTTATCCCTTCCAAAAAGGCAAAGGTGTAAAAGTCAGCTGGGAAGGACATGCTTTCAGTTTTCTGGGACTATCATGGAGTCATCCTTATAGATTATCTTGCCAAGGGTCAAACCATCACTGGCAGATACTACTGCAATCTTCTGGACAAGTTACGAGGAACTCTGATTAAGAAACGAAGCGCTATGCTCTCCAAAGTTGTTCGTCTTCTGACTGAGAATGCACCAGCTCATTCATCTCAAGTTGCAGTTGACAAAACAAGAGAATGCGACTTTGAGATCTTACAGCATCCGCCTTATTCGCCCAATCTCCTAGCAAGTGACTTTTTCTTGTTCCCGGAAATGAAGAATCCGTTGCGTGGTCGCCGATTTGACCACAAAAATAACGTCATTAATGAGTGGTTTAATGCGAATTCTGCAGACTTCTACTGTCAAGGTATTCGGAAGATGAAGAAACGCTGGGAAAAATGTGTAAATCTGGATGCTGACTATGTAGAAAAGAACTAATAAGCACATATCAATACAAATTCTCTATCACATTTTTTAAAGACTGATAATTAAAACTTTACGACAACCCTCGTACATTCAAATTGCATTAAAATTAGGTATTGTCGCGAAACCCGTCATCTACGATCTCGCGGTTTGTTTACACGAACAAACTGACAGGCGCGCAGTGTGGAAACAAACAGCCGGCAAATAAAAAGATGGTTATTGAATCACAGAGATAAAGGACTTGCCGGCCCAGATAGGGTTTCACGCTTCTGGAAGGTGATAGAATATTCGGATTACGTCATTAGATACCTTGTTTATTCCAGAAACATCTAATCTCTGTTTCATATAACCTTGCCCCGCTGACATGTATCACTCCGCGTTCAACTACCTTCCTCCTCGCCCTAATTGGCTAATGCTTTCGCGTCATAGGCGGTGACTTTCCGTCACATTTAAACCTACAGTAAACGTCATAATAATTGCCGGGAGGGTAAATAAAATCATACAAATAAGGTTATCAAGGCGTGCAAAAATACAAGTTTATAATGAAACTAGCAAGTTGAAACTGAATGACTGAGCAATGAAACTGAAACAAGTTTATAATGAAAGGCCTTCGGCCTTTTACACTGGGATATTTTAAACCAGCACACATACATTTCAAAAATGCTTGTCTTTCAGTCTTAAAAGTCGTGTCACGCCATACTTTACTTTTCGAGTGTTCTTCATTCTTCCAAGTCTCGACAAGGTAGTATATTTTACGACTTGTATCTCGGTACAGTCTGACTATCCTTAAATAACGTTTTCGTGACACAGCAACATCGCCTCTGTTTTTAGCACATTTTTCTTGCCTCTTTTTTTATTCACAAACCCCAGCTGTATAAGCAATCTGCTGAAATTTGGTGAATCTGCATCCTCATTTACAGCAGACGAAATGTTATTTATGTTAGTTCGTTTCTAAGCTATACACATGACGACGCACAGCACTTTTCGCGTATTTTCTTTGAGAACGCGCTTTTTTTATTCCTGCTTTTGCCAGGAGTGATAAGTGTTCCTGTTTTCTCAATTTCACATCGCGATGTTCCTACGGATCTGACACTCACACCTGTAACTTCAGAGCATAGTGTTCGACCTCTCTAACGCAAAAAGACGGATTCTTCACTATGAGTGCATTAAACACATGCACCACAATTCTTTTTTCGCCGCTTTGTAAAAATTTACTCTTGCGATACTTCAGCGAAAAACTGATTGTAGACTCTGCCATGATTCATATAAGTACACGAGAAATAAAATAATTTAGCATTCGCACAAGGCACAACCTTCGAATGCCGATATATGACTAATCCATTTCAAACAAGGTCAGTGATAAAAGACATATAAACAAATGTCCCACTACCGCTGAAGCATGTGCTATCGTGTCATGTGCTGGAGAGCAAAGGAACCTCCTCTTTAGTTCCTTTAAGAATTAACATGCATTTCAGATAAATCAACTCTGTTGCGTAATATATTTAATTAAAACAGTTACGAAAATATAACTTTGACAATTTTCCTCCAACATATAAAGATATATCACCATGTTAAAACACCAATTAATTTTCACCGCACGACAGTCATTACCACAACAGCAGCCAATGACAGGTGATTAGGTTACGTGACCGGTAAGAGATACAGGGCAAGCTAAACGTGTAATAAGGATTAGTGACTGTACAGCACAGTCTCGAATTATGAATGAGTTATTTAAGGAAGTGACAAGTTGTGTAACAGGAGTGTTGTAACGAGAGCTGATCAGAACGTTGTTTGTTATTGTCATCGACCTTGGTAGATTGTGGTGTGTATGTGAGGTAATGTTGTTACGTGAGAAGTGATCAGTGTATTTTTAAGGAAATATAGAACATTTAGAATTTCTGCAAATTGAATTTTTAATTCTACGAACCCACAAAGTATTTACCGATCAACTTATTTTTTTGTATCTTCTTCTGTAGGCACGAGCATCCAACATACTCCCCTCCCCCCGCACACACACATGCAGAGCTTCTTTTCTTCTTCTTTTTAGAAAAAAAACTCTTTTTATTCAGAGGTGTCAATATTGTATTTCCGGTGGAATGCAACTATACAATATTTATTCTACCTTCTAGGCACGAGGTGATGAAACAATTAAGAAATGTTTCCAGTGCTTCAAGACTTTCTCGCACATGGGTACATCTAACATTGTAGGGTTACTTTATTTTTCATATCAATTCCAGCTTATTGAGATTTACAAACATATGCAGACTTACTATATTATTACAAGTATAGCTACTACAGATCTTAAGGGTACATAGTGCTTCTAACTTCCACCCAACCACCGTACTCTCCAGTACTAGCGTCGAATTTTACTTGAGTTGGTTGGTCCTTCGGAAGGGGTGGGGGGAAGTGGTATAGAGATATAACGTTTCCGGTTGAGAAGGCAGTACAAGATCCGGTCTTTGAGGGACAGATATTCCTGCGTAGCCGGATTTTCTCCCTTAGGAATTTTTCATTGGGTTCGAGTCTTTTTTGCTTCGGTTCATCTCGATGAGATTTTCTTAAAGCATTTTTTCCTCGTCTTAAATTACGTCAGAATTTCTGGACGCTTCTCTCTTTCTCTCTGTATTCGCAGAATGAATTTGTCAATAATATAACAAGAGTTTATGTGTAGACTTTCGATGCGCTCGCAACGTTTGTATGACCGTACCTTGCATTTCTAATAGCTGATGGATATTTCTGAAGATCATGTATTTTCTGACAGACTCTGTTGATAAATCACCATCATTCACTTGTTTCAAACATAATTAAAATGCACTTCTTGTAGTGTTTCACTTGTATCACTTAAGGGCACTAGGAGGTTATTTTTACCCAGACAGGGCTAGTTTTTAACAATATTAAAATATAAATATACAAAAAACTAAACATTGCAAGAAATTGACATTTTGTATGATTATAGAATAAGTATGTGTGTATTTAACGACACTATAATATTTAAATTTAGTTTATACAGTTCCTTGCAAAAGGGGCACAAGGCGCTGAAAAAAGTATTACACTCTATACTTCAGGCGTAGGTTCCTTGTAGGAAATTAAAGCTATAGCCACGAAACTTTTTCCTAAGTATCATAAGGTACTGTTTTATAATATAAACTAAATTAAAGGCATACATAGTTTATACAATGCACATGAAAAATTATTTAGTTGTGTTAAAAAGAAGATAAGATTTTTAAGGAATAAATTTCGTTTTTGCTACATTTTATAAATCATATGGATATAACAGTTAGATCAATGTGTTCAGGGAACATTAAAAAATAAGCACTAAAAATTTTGTATCAATATCTTTTATCGATTTTGAGAAACATGCACCTAAATTAAGAAAAAATGAAGGTTTTGGGAAATCACGATCAAAGATTAAACACCATTCTTTTAAAATTATATATACTCTCAGAACATGCCTGCTCCATATTCCTGCTGAGTTATGTTTTCCTCATCTTTTCTTTTCCTTTTCTTACTTCTAGCTCTACTTTCAAGCAACTAAACTGTTCTTTTTGCCTCTGAGAGTCGATGCACATCTTATTTTACACATGCTGCCCTCATACTTTCACCAACCTTTATACCCATTTTTGTCATTACCTTTTTTTTTTCAATTTACGTATTTACGTCCTTCAACGTTGTCATATCGGGCGATGAATGAACTAGTTGAAATGATGCTGAAATGAGTCCGAGGTCCATGGAGCTTAGAGTTAACCGACATTCGTCTTGGAAAACCCCGGAAAAAACCATACCCAGGTAACTCACCCTGACCGAGTTTCGAACCCGGGTCCTCTTGAACGTGAGGCAGACATGCTACCATCTACGCTACCAAGATGGGCATCATTAACCACTGCACCCATCATTATAACAAATAACACTATCATATTCACCAATTTTTAAAGTTCTTGGCCCAACATGCACAGTTTCTGGAATTCTTTTCCATATTATATGATGAAAACTTTCATATGGGTTTTGGGTTCGAACATGCAAGATCTTTCTCAGTAATTCATCTTGAGAAAATTCCCTAAATATTGGTTTAATTGCCAAAAGAACCTCTTCTGGAATAGAGTGTTCATGTTTATAAATTTCTTTCCTAATCTGAGCTCTTTGAAAGCGACACCATGTATCTTCCTCACCTTTAGTATACAAACCATACTGTGGATTACTACCTGTGGAAAATTTATGAAAATAAATGACCCAAATAGCTTACTTCATTTCTGCAATTGTTTTACCTGTATTTCTGCAGAGAGCTAGTCCATAATACTGTTGGAGGAGGTCAATCTCACTGTCTGTTAGTCTTCCACGACCTGCAAGTGGTTTGCCATCTGGAAGAATCTTTCCCTTCATACTACATCAGAAAGTGGGCTTGTCATTGCACCGCCATCTTTAAATTGATGGATTAAAGAGCTTTAATACCAGCTGACACACTATGTTATCTATATAATTTAAAATCTGAAGAATTATATAATTTTTAACACTAAAAAATTGATTTTTTGAAGCCCATCGACCTCCCAGTACCCCTAAATAATACTATCGCGGCTACGCGCACAAAAGGTTTGGTGCAGACAGATAAGGTATGGATAGTGTATCACGGAGATAAACAGCCCGCCTAAGCAGATAAACATAGCGCGGAGATAAAGGGCTGGCCGACACAAATAAGGTTACGCGTCTAGAACATTCGTGTTTTATGTGACAGAACATTCGATTTCTTGATTGTTAGAGAACAATCTCGAATTGTCAATGAGGTATATATAAGAGATTGTAACACGGTAGTGGACATTAGTAAACAGTTGTAAGGACACTTGTAAACAAAGGCGGAACAAGAGCTGTAATTGAAACTGGTGTTTTTGCAAAGTGAGCTCTTTGTTGTTTTCAACTACCTTGGAGGATTTTAATTGTGTATGTGACGTAATGCTGCTACTGTAAATATATTTCTACGCAAATAAAGATCCTTTTGAATTTCTGTAACTGGTACTTTTAATTCGACGAAACCACAAAGTCACAATACTAAAACAGTTGGTATTTTTTTAAAATCTGTGCTCTAGGGATAAATGCCAGCTGCTAGCCTGTTGTTGCCAGATCGTGGGTTCAAATCTGGCAAAGGGCAATATATTTTATCAGGCGTAAAATTCTTAGCATGCCTTCCCTCGGAATTAAAGTCATTGATCCTATATTTGGTATAAAGGCACGTGAGCATAAAACAACAGTTTTCATGTTAAATATATAGTGTAATCCATATAAACCGGAACCATTTCAATAAGCCATAACTTTGAACCAATATTAGGAAACACGTGCAACTTTGGGAGAATATAATTCACAATTGGGAGAATACACTACATTATTTACAGCTTAGAGAAGATGTTGGAAGTGCTCTCCACCAGCATCAATACATGTTTGTACTCGTCTCACCATATTTTCTCATATCAAATTGCGAGAAGGTTATTTCCAGCAAGATGGAGCAACATGCCATACATCTAATGAAACCATGGAACATGTAACCAGTTTCTCTGATAATGTAATACTCTCAAAATGCCTGTGGCCTCGCAAATCCCCTGACCTAACCTCACCGGATATTTTCTTGTGGGGGGTTATCTAAAAGAGAGTGTAACAGAATAGGCCACTGACATTTGATGTTCTCAAGGAATCCATTCGGAACGAGATAAGTAACATTGGCGAGGATACTCTCCGTAAAACTTTAGAGAATATGGTGAGACGAGTGCCAGCATTTATATATGCTGTTGGACACTTCCAACATTTTCTCTGAGTTGTAAATAGTGTAATATAATCTCCTAATTGTATATGATATTCTCCCAAAGCTGTACGTGTGTCCTCTTATTGGTTCAAAGTTATGTCCTACTGAAATGGTTCAGGTTTATGTGGATCGCACTGTAGAATGCAGTTAAATAGCGTTCGTAAATAAAAATTCATTTCTTTTACTGTTGTTTCGAAGGTTCATTATCATCACCACTTTAAGTTTTATTCAGATCTCAAGGAAATTTTGTCCAAACGCTTGGGTATAAGTTTTCAAATCCATAACTGTGGCGATTCAGTTTAAGAAATAAAAGTGTGTGTGAGGATTTTCGCTCTAATTGTCAGTAAATTGGCACTACCTTTATTAAATTTTATTCCTGTTGACAGATTCTTTTAAAAAGGTAAATATGTTAACAATTATAGATGGAAATAATATATGACATTGAAGTTTTCAGTCTGGCTATATTCATTCCATTATAGAAGGATTACAAAGACTTAGACGTGACCATGTTGTCACTCCAGAGCAGTTTACTGATAGATCTGGAGTGAAAAATCCAGTTATGATGTAGTAGCGTTATTAAATCGTCACATGCATGAAGTATGGCTGTAAACAGGAAGCATAAAAGCTTTAATACAGTTAGATCAAATAGTACAAAGAATAAGCCGGAAACTTATTTCTAAGAAAGTTTCGGTCAAAATATAGGCCTGAAATAGGTACTTTTATCCAGAGTAATACCTACAGAAACTGCTCAGCTTGGAAAGCAAATCCCTAAAACCAGCTAAAGCAACATTGATATTTTTGTAAAAAATATTTGTTTGGGAATGTACTGCATCTTCAAGGAAACTGCAAAGGTAACTCGTTTTTTCCCCCCTAAACGCACATAGCTCAGAGGAGGCCATATTAAGGATGAACAAAAGAGGTTACATTCAGGTTAGGTTAGATTCCTATTTTATCTCATACTTGGTTTTGTGTCCAAAAGATGTCACGTAAAACTAGAAAGTGTAAATGAGAGCAATAGAACAAAAAGGAGGCAGACGTATATGTATCTAAGAAGCTAGATTAATTACTGAATGATTTTAGGGAGCTATGATGAGTGGTGGCTAAATGAAACCTACCCATGATTTTGAAATGACTAGCATAGTACTTGCGGTTCAAAGTCTGAAATGTCTCAAGGACGTGAATTTCAAACAAAAACGTAGAACCCATGGTTACATGACTGTTTTGAACAAATTTCTCTACTTTGACTCAAATCATTTTATTCCAAAGTTACTTAATAGCTTGCTGGTGTGAGTATGTTTAAGGACAAGAAAACGTGTGGCAAAGTTAGACTTGTTATTCAAAGGGTTTGCTTCGTTAGCTTTTTAAAGTCGAAATAGTAGGGCTGATCAACAAAGAACCAGACTATTTTTTTCCACAGATGTTTATTACTGTAATTAAATGTTTACATGATCTTTTTCAAAGTAATCACCTACTTCAGTGCACTTTATATAGCGTCTCTGTCAGTACTTGAACACGTGCCGCAGAGCATTCTTTGTCAGGTCCTTGAGAATTGCCTCACTTTTCTTGAGCACTGCTTCCTAGTTCTCAAATCGAATACCCTAAGCTTCGATTATCACCGGTGATGAGTCATGGCTGTATCATTATGATTCTGAAGGAAAACAAGCCAGTACAGTGTGGAAATCGTCAGGTTCTCCAACACCAAAAAAGTCAAAAGTTGTTCAATCTGCAGGGAAAGTGATGGTGATCACATTTTTGACTGTAGTGAAATGATTTACCAGCATGCAGTTCCCCTCATACTACAGTTACAGCGGCATACTACTCGTCAGTATTGGCTACACTGAGGAAGCACATTGCTAAGAAACGACCAGAGCTTTCTCGGACTAAGTGGCGACTTCATCATGACAATGCACGACCTCACGTCGTAAATCAAGTCATGCAGTTTCTGGCTCGATTCCACTTTACCTGTGTACCACATCCACCTTATAGCCCCGATCTTGCCCCTTGTGACCCTTTTTATTCCCATCACTAAAGGCAAAGCTTAGGAGTATTCAATTTGAGGACCTGACAAAGAATGGTTAGCAGCACGTGTTCAAGGACTTGCAGAGACGCTATAAAAGTGCATTGAAGTAGGAGGAGACCACTTTGAAAAAGTTCATTTTAAAATTGAATTTCAATAATAAACATATGTGAAAAAATCAGTCTCGGTCTTTTTTGACAATCATCTTGAATTAATGTTTTCTTCTATTGTTTATAAAATTATCGTAATATGACTAGCAATTAATGGCTGTACACCCTCTCCTTTAACTGTCATAAATGAAGTTTCGCACAGATTTCTTATTGACTACTAAGGGATGAAAATTTCTCTGATATTCACGCCAAATGATGTCAGTCTTTGGAGGAAGGTTTGGGTTTCTTAACCATCGCTTTGTCTTGCGTAAATGTAATAAATTATTATATCCTATTTTACTTTTACTTTTTGTCGAGCAACAAGAGCTATCTGTATTTAATAGATTGCGCCTTGAAGTTAAGCACACTGCCGTCTTGCCTCTCTGTAGACGGTAGCACGTCTGCCCCAAGTTCAAAAGGTGTCTATTTCGAATTTTGGTCAGCGTGTATTATCTGGATGTTTTCGCGGAGATTTTGCCATACCCTGAAATATGAATGTCAGGTAACTAAGCTCTATCGCTAGGGGTAGTGAGATTTAGCAGTTTGTAATCCGAAATTTAGCATTTTGATTTTTAAATTTAGCATTTTATAGCATTTATACATTTGCCATTTAGAAATACATACCATTTATAAAAGGTTAATTTCCGTTAATTTTTTAAATTGTGAATATTTGCATTATTTATGAGATTTAAAACACATTTATGGAGTGTTATTATTGACATTGAGATAAAAGTGCTTAAAGTGTCAGTTTATTTAAAATTAATAGATAAGTTAAAGCGATACTCACAAATATAGAATAAATTGATAGAGACTAAAGCATACTGCATAACACGAAAAAGATAAATGCATACTGATATAAAACTGACACAATAAAAAGAAAATGCACAACATTTGCATCGCACTTACTGACGTGACCTATGATTAGAATGAATGAAAGTTGCGCGTAAAACAGAACAGAACTATGAAAATCGAAACTTTGGCAACTGAGAACTCCAACAGGAATTAACGTGTGTTTATTACTGCCTTAAGATTAGGATTGTTATTGGTTTTCAGAGACAAGGATTGACATTTTCCATTAACTGGGCTGTGAAGATAGAGTTATGACAGTCATTAGGCCTCGTAAGAGCGGTTTCTTTTGTAAAACAACTGAACTCACTTCGGTACCAAACATATCTCATATGGGCAATGGTGGAACAATAGGCTAATTTAGAGGGAAGGGTTGCTTTCCACATTCCAGAAGGGTGATCACTTACTTTATAATTTTCTAAGCATGCAAAGATTCTACAGTTATTTTTCCAAAAGAAAAGGCACTGGGAAAAATAGTTACTTGGGAAAATCTTCGACTTCGCATTTATACCGCATTTTGAGTCAATTTCGCACTTTATCGCACTATAGCGCATTTGCGAAGAATCCTCAACCCTATCTATCGCTCATTGAAGCATTCTTTCATCCATCTCATTCATCGTCCGATGACTTAACGTTGGAAGACGTAAATTAAAAAGAATAAACACAAAGGTCTTAATACAGCCGGCCCTCGTAGCCATGGTCGTTAGAGCGCATGTCTCTAGCGTTCCACCGCGTAGAAGGTCGCGGGCTCGAGTCCCGCCTTGGGCATGGGTGTTTATGTGTATAGTGTATATGTGTGAAACTAAAGGAGACAGATAGAAAAATAAACGGAAACAATAAAAAACGGTTAAATAAGGAAAATATATACATAGACATATATTCTTATAAAAAATACGTAAATAAAGAATGCTGCGATTAAATATGTAAACATAAATAACGAGAGATTGTGATGATTACCTACCGAATTGTTTTAACGGATAAACCACATGTTCCATTTAATTTGTAAACACAATTGTTTTCCCTGATTTGTTACTTTTTAAATTTACCTCCTCCATCGTTAAGTCATGTCGGACGATGATCGAGTTTCGAACTCGGGACCTCTTGAACGTGCGGCAGACACACTACCAGCTACGCTACCAAGGCGGGCTTCTCAATTTATTAAAAGTAGTGTTTTGCACTCCCTGAGATCGATGGTTACATATTTTTAGAGAGCAGACACAAGAAGTATAAATGATGAAGGATATAATGTTGTAGAATATAGTTGATGGCATTCTCATGTAGTTTATCCAAACTGAACAAATAGGCCTTCTAAAAGAATCAATTTCAGTTAAAATGGACTAGAGCTTCTGGACTTTAAAGAGCTATTTGGTTCCCCTCTTGCCTAAAGTGTTTGTGCAGAGATCGCAGAAAATGGCCACGGGTTGTCCTTAGCCAACAAAAGAAGGCTGAAGGTAACCGAGTCGTCTTTCAGAAGAAGTTGGCAAATTGGCTGTCCCGCGCCTTTCAGAGTGTGGCGGCCTTTACAAAGGTTCACTTTCGGAAAGTGTGCGCTCCCAGCCATTGTTGACAAGTGCATAGAACAATACCATCTAAACGATTCGGTTGCCCAGTGCTACCAAGGTGCTGTGCTTTCAAACGTGCCAGGCCTTTGTTTTCTTTAACTTCTTTGTTATCAGATATTTATGCAGCAAATGAGATATTAAACTAAAAATATTATGTTACATTTGAAGGTATTTCTACCCATTCTTTGGTAAAGAGATAACTAATTCCTTTTCTTAAAATTATGTTTACCACCAATTTTTCATTATGGAGGAGTTTAAATAACAAATGATTTTAGTTTTAAAAATTATTTTCATAAAGTAAAGTTTGTTGTTAGTTTCTTTATACTGAGAGGAATAGCTCAGGCGATTCCATCTGTGGCCCTCATTCTGGAGGCTCGGGTTCGATTCCCATGGCCGACCTATTTGACGCATGGTTTTCTCGGGGGTTTTCCCGCGTCACTTACATCCCCTGCATTTTCTGTCCCTCCATTTCATCTTCATTGTCATTTCAGAAAATCTTTAATCTGGTGGTCTCGTTCAGGGTAGAAGTGCCAGCAGGAGTCTCGGCGGTGTATCGTAGGATGATATGCTTCGCGTGAATCACTTCCTCCTCCAGTAGGTGGGCCTCCGAACTGGCTGCTGGGACCGCATCCGAATCACAGTAGTGTGAATGTATGTTTTCCTTGCATCCCGGGGAAGATTTCTACGTAAAATGTAGGCCCTCTGCCTTCTGCACTGTCGTGACTCCTTGGGACGGCCACCCTGTCTCCTCTCGCCTCATGCTTCCTTCCGAGAATGCGCCATTCGGGGTCATAAGTGCAGTAGATTAAAACTTTTGGCAATGACAAATCCCCTCCGAAGTAATTCTAATTTTGGTTTCTTAATTGTGTGACATTTATAATCTAAATTATTTTAGCTTTTATTTTAATTTTTAGGAACTTATAGAGATAGGACATATGTTAACTATTAACACATAACTATTACGTGTTTCAAATAGGATGATGGTTTTCCTTAAGCGCTGCTAGACCAGCAACCAATCGGTGTCCTCAGTATTGTCGTATGACATTCCCCCTAAGTGGTATGTGACGAGTGCCAACCTAATCAATCTCTAATAAATACTCTTTGCGCTAAGACAAAAATTCGAATGTGCATAAACTGATCCATGAGGATGACAGCGAGTAATGTATCTAACATAAACGCAAAAGCCCCATATTTTTAACTTAAATAGTTTTCTTAATATAAATAAATAAAACACTATTATATTGTCACCCGAACGTCGGGTCTTCCTGTGGAGCCGGCCGGCGATGGGGCCAGACGGGAGGCGTTGGACAACGCCCACTCATTTGTCTTATAGCGGTAACGAGCAGTGGCTGGAAAAACATCACTGTGCCGTCTCTTTCCGCTCCCCCTGAGTTCTCGAACGTATGGGATATTTCATCTAATCCGGAACCTTCTAGATTGGCCAGTTGGTGCTTATATATAAGCAACGCGTCGGGCTGGAGAAAAAGTCAGTTCTTGTCGAACAGCGGTGAGGGGCGCCCAATGAGGGAACGGACAGTGTACGTGCATCAGAGGAGTGTACGTAACTACGTGCAGTGGACCTGTGACAGGTGAACTGGTGAATTGTGATTGTGTGCATTACGTAATTCTGTGTAATCGGCAAGTGTTCCGATTGTAATTCGGTGGAAATAAAGAACATTTTTGAGTGGTGCAATCGGACTTTTAATTTCACGAACCCACAAAGTCACAATATTATAAAAATGCAGCGTGACCTAAGCACTGTAATGGATATCATTATTGGTTGTCATATATGCGTATATGTATATTTGTAATCACTCAGAACTGAAAAGTAAACATTTGACGAATAATTTTGAATAAGTCAAGGTGTTTGTTAAATTCGAGCGGGAACAAACAATACACTTCCTGCTGACTTGTAGAATGCTGCATCGGCAGAACGTGACTTGTCACACTATATGTTTGTTTAAGAATCGTACGTTGTCTCTATTTACTCTATAGAGTTCCAAGCAGTATTATTCAATTGTTTTTCCGTTTAAAAACCAGGGAAACTGTATCAGCTGGATCAGCTTGCAATTCAAATGGGATGTGAGGTATTTATAAACCACCTTCTCCCTTACCACTGCCAGAACAATTCAATTGAGTTAATGTGGGCTCAAATTATGTTGCAAACAAAAATAACACTTTTAAACTGACTGATACTGAACGACTTATTCACCAAGAAATTGACAGGCTTTCAGAAGAATGGGAAAATTACATGAGATATGCAGATAAACTACAGGCACACTGCTTTTGGAAAGAAATAGCATGTGACGAGATTTTGGAGCCTATCATCATAAACTTGCAACACTCATACGATGGAGTTACAATGACGAATTGTCTCGTAACGGAAGTGACGTTCGTAGGTATATGGATGCGCCGCTGGCAGTTTCGTTGGTTTAGAATAATATCTAATTCATAAACTATAGTTATTTTAACTATATATTCAGAGCATGCGCGTAATATACCAATACCCATGTTGTAATTGTGATTTGAACAACTGAATTATTATACAGCTTTTCGAAATTCAGTTTGCATTCTCTTACGTCTAGCGCCAAGAGAATTCGCAAGTGTGCCAGAGAGAGAGAGAGAGAGAGAGAGAGAGAGAGAGAGAGAGAGAGAGAGAGAGAGAGAGAGAGAGAGAGAGAGAGAGAGAGAGAGAGAGAGAGAGAGAGAGAGAGAGAGAGAGAGAGAGAGAGAGAGAATATAAAAAGAATGGGAGCAACAAAGTGACGATGCTGAAGTGTCTAACGCAACTGGTTCACTACAAGCCAGAACTCCTCCCATTGGAAACACATAGTAATTTTATTTATATCTAACAAAGCTGAAACTAAATTCGTTGGTATTTACCCAAGTTTCTATACAGAAACCCTTAATGACAGTGTTTTCCATGTTTTTCACTTCACAAAACCTGAATGATACACTTACAAGTTTCATGATATCGCTGTCAGTAGCACAAAAGCAATTTTATCGAGAACGCCGCTTAAGTCCCTTTAAGGGGTAGTTAATAGCTTTACTATAGTGTAACACGAAGTCTATTTGTGTTCCTTAGTAGTGTAATCTGCTTATGTGGCGGGGCCGTTCTTATTTGTGTGGTAGACAAATTGCTAGATTAGTGGTCCAGCGTGGCGGTGTCGTTATAGCAACAAAGGCTGATGGTGTTGCTCCGGGCTTCTCTCTGTCTGCCCGGATAAAGGCCGTACCTCGGGCGAACACATCAAGGAATATAGAGGAACATCCCTGGGCTGAATCAGCTTTGCCACTTGTCATTTTCTGCTATCTTGCACTTTCCGTCCTTACAAAAATTATAGCTACTAAGAATTTGTATGGAGATGAGAGCTGTTCTTTATTAACACGGAGTCTTTCTAATCTTATTATGTTCTCAGTTCTTTAGGTGATAATTATGATTACCGCTGGAATTTTAAGGTTTTGACCTACTTTTTCCCTTGCTATTTAATTTAAAAGTTTCAAGAAGATGAATGTATGAATATCAATGAATATATCACTCAGGAAACCTGAACGAAGTGTTGACACCTACAATAACCCAATTGTTGTTTTGCCTTCTTCAAATAAGGAATGCTATATCTCCGTTAAAACTCATTTCTTCCACTTTTAGAGGAGGTTTGGGGGTAGTTCATGTTACTTCCATTAAATGCAGCCCTTTGATGACTGCAGTAATGCATCGGTGAAATTTGGTTAGCAACATTTTAAATTTTTGTTTTTTCCCAATATGTTATTATTTTGATCTCTTGGATACTTCATGCTATCGATTTTGTTTTTAAATTTTAGTTTCTTGTACCTAGATGTACGAAAAATCTTTCTATTACCGCATGGACATCAAAATCTCTATTTTATGTTTCATGCTGTCATCCCCGACAATATGCACTTTATGTCTCTCTCTCTCTCTCTCTCTCTCTCTCTCTCTCTCTCTCTCTCTCTCTCTCTCTCTCTCTCTCTCTCTCTCTCTCTCTCTCTCTCTCTCTCTCTCCCTGTTTTGGGTTAATCCTTCTATTTAACTAAGCCATCCTCGCCTATTCAGGGCATCCGATAGAAGCTAACGAAACAGTTGACACCGAAATTATGGATTCAGTAAATTAAGAATCGTAAAAGAGTAGATAAGAACATTTCACTTACTCCTTAAATTTTAAACAGGATGCCGGATTAGCAGTTCACTATTAGGGAAGCCATCTTTGCGGGCAGTCCAGATGTTGACATGTGTGAAAGAGACAAGCATCCTTCTTAGAAGCTGGTCACTGAAACAGGAGGTAACAAAAATACCAGGTGGTTAAGGAAATTCTGGCGTGAATAACACATTTCCTTGAAGAGAATCTCAGTCACAGCTGGGCTGGTCGTCCAGGAAGGAAGACGTGTCACGAGGAGGAAGTATCTGTTCCTGCGGAAATAATGAATCACGTGTTTTAACGTAATCTGCGTTTCACATACGGTAACTCCGGATATTAATATAGATTGATGTACATTGGTGGGTAACTTCACGATTTACGTGAATATTAAAAAAATCAAGTAGTTATTAAACAAATCTTAAACTTCATAGGCCCTTCCTCCGTTGGTATTGATTGTTTGAGCTGTGCGACGGAATTAACCTTTATTTCGTGCTCCTCTAGCAGTGGCCACGCCGTAACTCAGTGGTTAGATCGCTTGGCTCTCACCAAGGCGGTCCGGGTTCGATCCCAGGCGACCGCAAAGTGAGATTTGTGGTGGACAACACGACGTTGGGGCGGGTTTTCTCCGGGACCTCCGGTTTCCCCCGCCATCTCATTCCACCGGTGCTCCATCTTCATCTCATGTATCATTAGTGTCACCGCCTGCGGTGCTGTATGTAGTAAAAGCGGGCGTTATACCCTACACATTTCCTCTAGCAGTGCGGCCTTCACGTCTTCAGGCGAGCATTCGGGGTCAAGACCCCTTATGATCCTCCTCTCAACTTTAGGACGATGAGGAGAATAGGAATAGAAGGGGATCTCCAGTCCCCTTAGTACCTCTTTAGCAGCCTCAAAATCTGAGAGGCTGAAGATTTGTATATGTACTTTACGAGGTTTCCTCTTTACCTCGAAGTCCTTTACTTTTGTGGCCAGTTTACGCATAACTGCCACACGATTTTTGAAGATATCCGCCATTATTGGTGGCATCTTGGGTCCCCTTTTGGGTAGGGGTTGTTTTCCCCAGGTGCAGGCGGGTGAGACTGTCCCGTGCTTTTGGAACCGGAATTACATCTCTTCGGCCCGTTAAAGACAGTGAAGTCTTCGTCGTTGGACTCCTCCTCTGTCTCAGGCAGAGGTGGATAGGACGAAGGGTACATGGAAGCTGGTGGCGTTGATGTTATGGGTCTTTGAGGGACCGCAGCCTTCCTCTGAAGGCTCTTTGCCTTGCTAGCATTTCCCGTAAGGATAGGATGAATGCTAGTTGAGGGTCGTTGCCCGTCTTGATTGGTCAAGGTCGGCGCCGTTGCCCTCCGGCTGTCCGCAGCGGACCGGACTTCCCTACGGACCTCCCTAGGGTACGCGCCTGAGCAAGTCATATTGACCCTGCGTTCAGAACTTGGGTTCTGACCCTTGGCTATGGTCTTGCGGGCCTGCTGTCTCGTGGTCTGTTTGTCTGTTGTCCTGAGTCAGGAAAGACGGATATAGTTGGAGATTAGTAAGAAATATGGCTCAAGACTTCGGCTCACACGCTGGTGTCCGAGCGCCATAGCTATCAGGGGGTGCAAGCTCACTGCTAGCCGCTAGACTTGGTTTATGCTACTACTGCTTCTTGCAACGACACGCACTCTCCCAGCCGAACGGTGAGCTAGAACTGGGTACACTGCCCACTGCTTCCCGCTATTGGTTTGGAAAAGATGCTGCCAAGAAGAAGCCGGTGGCCCTCTTTGCTGTATCCCACGATGCTTGCTGCTTTTAGCGCTGGTCGCCGCTGGTTAAGAAGGCTGTCCAGTTGTCACCAGTCCAAGCTGTGGCAGGAAAACCAAAAACATGCCTTCAAATTTGCGTAACGTTGCGGAAGTTGTGGTGACACTGTATAGAATGTGAATTACAAAAAGCTGGAAAATGTTTTGGCTCTTGCCCAAAAACGACAGCAGTTTTGGATCCAAATACGTATGTTTTAACAACATAGGCATGTAACAAGTAAGTATTAGAGAACTTAACCCATAACTGAATATCTGCTTCTCAAATTTAGACCACAATTCTGCTTATTTGGGGAGAGTGTGGCTTCAAAAGTATTGCTGTAGAAACTTCCTGTTAGTAAGTATTTATTGTTAACATAGATAAATATGTCGTTATAATTTTATTTATATTTCGTTATTAATACAAGCAGATATAGAGAGTCTAAATTGACGGTTAAAGTTTTTAAGCGCGGGTTGTACTGGATGCATAGATAGTAAAGAAAGTTAAATAGCCACAATAATATACAAAATGAAAAACCATCCAATGACCCTAAACAGCAAAATCAAAGATGTAGGAAACAGTTGATGTTCTAAAAATGTTACTTCAACTATTACTTGTTTTGTACCAACACAAATTTTCAGTGCAGACTAGTTGGGTTCCGCTTTATAAAGTATTCCTTCAGGATGATGATTTTACAGATTATTTTTGAATACATTTCAAATACATGATGCTTTAATGGAAATCTTTTAAACTATTTTAAGAAAATAAAGAACCAATAAACTTTTTATTAAAGCGTACTTTGACTTTCTTATGCATGTTTGTAGGACACTGAACTTAACGGGTTTGGTATTTATTTAGTATTTTCTTTTGGACTAAGTTATTCACCAATACAAAGGCGAAAAACATACATTTTCGAAAAAGAATGTTAACTTTTTGACTTTCTGATAAATTGCGGTATCAAATTTGTAAGTGGAATGCTACATTTGCTCTGCCTATTAGTTTTCAGATAGTTGAATAGCTGCCCCAAATGGTGTGCATCTCATTGTGTACTAGAACTCCTAGCGGTTTACATGCAAAATAGGAGATAGTTGGAGAATTAAATGCCATGCTGTCATGGTGTCCGTGGTAACTGAATCGTTGAGAGTAACCAGACGGAGACCGGAAGATCCGTGATTCAAATACCGACGATGACATTGAATTTTTGAGCTTTGGTTACATACGGCTAGTGTGGAAGAACAATTAATTTCCCAAATGCTATATTTCTGCTACATCACATACCGTACGCCAATTTACTAATATTTGATACAAATAATAAACAAGATAACAAGCGAATGCATCGGTCTGTCAGTGAAGCTCAATACGTCTCGATGCTTTGTCCTACTGTATAATTAAATTATTTTTGCAAACCTTTCACCACGATAACAGTGAAGCTGGGGGTAAGCATGTTTTTCTACGGATGCCTACTCTGTAGAAGCTATATCGGATGTAAAGGCACTAATTACATCAATTTAAACCAATTATAGATACTGTTAATTGTAATGGATTTCAATTTCATTTTCTGTGGCTATTTCCTCGGAGTTGCTTTAGAGTTTACCATAACAACAAAACTACTGCCAAACGTGTAGTGCTTTTGGTAGCGTGTATGCTACGTTCAGTTTCAGAAACAGTTGAAGTACATCACGTAAATACGTTGCTCTTTCGGTATTACAGTGGCGTATCTCATGAACCTAATCAAGTTGTTTTGTGTGTTCAACCTGTAATTCTATCTGAATCTGTCTATGACATATCCACATATCCACGGATATGTTTGTGTTCAGCGTTGTGTGTGTGTGTGTGTGTGTGTGTGTGTGCGCGCGCGCGCGCGCGCTCGCTTTTACTACATACGGCACCGCAGACGGTGACACTGATGATACATGAAATGAAGATGGAGCACCGGTGGAATGAGATGGCGGGGGAAACCGGAGGTACCGGAACAAACCCGCCCCAGCGCCGTGTTGTCCACAACAAATCTCACTTTGCGGTCGCCTGGGATCGAACCCGTGCCGCCTTGGTGAGAGCCAAGCGGTCTAACCACGGAGCCACGGCGCGGCATTGTGTGTTCAGCGTTAAGCTTTATATTCGAATGAGAGTTAACAGCATGTTTACCTTCACCTGTTAGTAACCGATTACTACAGTACATAACGTCTGCAAAAACCTCCTTAGGATGTTCCTTTAAATGGTTATTAAAATCGGTGTATGTTGTGCTATAATATTTAAAGATACTATGCCGGAAGTGGGTTATTCTACTTATCTTGCAAGTGACACACTATCTTCATATGAACTGAACATATAATTTACCACAAAAAAATACTTGTGTTTACGAAAACGTCAATCTGAGAAAGAAAATTGCATTATATATTTTGGTTTCAGTACTAATATGAAGTACATATTGGAAGGACTCTATAGCTTTCCTTTAAATTAAGGACAGTAAGTCGATAAATGCAACTTCCCAGATTTCTTTAATCACTCTATATACCTGCTGTGATAGCACAATGAATAAAAACCTGGTGCTTGGTCTGCAACATGTTCTCTGAAATCCAACCTCGGGGCGTTGCTGTCAGAGGGAGGGCAATAAATTTATGTCCTGCTCCTCCTTCAGGACTAGTTACGTCTGTCAAGAGAGATCCAAAACCTTCTATTTCAGTTCCGCTGTCGTCTTACTTTGATAATGGATGTGACAGCATTGCCCAAAATCCCCTACTCCGTCCCTGGATAGACTTGTAGAGAAACTCCATGTTCGGGCTTTTCTAGCAAGGTTTGGTAGACGGACATTCCTTGAAGAAATCCTTAGTTTGTTACCTGTCTCGGTTTCGAAGTTTATTACAGTTACAACTTCATTAACTTAGGTACGGACATTGTCATTGTTTGACATTTATCCCTGCAACCTCCAATGTCTTTGCATTTCTGTGAAAACATTTAAGAACTATTACTTAATACACTTAAGGACTTAATTAAAACCCCCAAGACATTAGAAACGACAACAAATAAACTATATAAACAAAACAACGTTATAATACTGTTGCAAACCAGGATTGTAAGGGGGTTGAAGGACCTACAAGCCTAATCAAAACCTGGAGGTGTAGCTACTGAAAGGATAAAGGAGCAGTTGGTAGAGCTAAACAGGTCAAAGGTTAGGGACATGAGTAGAGAAAATAAAGTGATGGGTTTTCCATAACACTGACAAGTATATTTTAACGATTGGGGAAGCCAATTCAAACAAGGCTCACCTTTATCTTGAAGAGGTAAAGGAAGGAATCAAGACAAACATTGAATCAATTAATGCATGATAAAATATTACCTTCTATGGAGAGTGGCGTAGAGTTATGAACAAGAGGTGGCTGGCTCATTTTGATGAATTTAGTTTTGTAGAACTATTCACAAGAAGCAGCCTCCAATGATCTAACCAACTTAACTGACTAACTGATGACTGACCAACTCTGATCCGACTAACCCTTCCTTGCTGGCTGTCATCGTTTAAATAGAACTGACTTCCAAAATGCCTGCCATCATAGGACTCAGCGGTTCTTCACAGAGTTTTTACATCCTATGGTGCAATTTTGTGCAATCCAAGAATGACTCATCTTAATTTTACTGTCAATTTAACAGAACACATATGAGCTGGCAGTTCAATACCACTGCTTACTCTGATCACTGAGGCATCCAACCTGTCACAACTTGTTACTTCCTCCTAAAGCCTGGGGCTTACTACGAAATGAAATGTGAACCTCCAATAATCAAGATATTTTGCAAATCTTGTTCAGACCTTATACGCAACAATACTAAGAAAATGACTCTTGAACAACCAAAAATACAGAGAAAACATTCAGGTGAAAATATACAAGTTTATTACAACTAACCAAGTTTTGTAACCATATATTCAACAGTTCTGCAACTAAACTTTAAATTTATTTATTTAGCATTTAAATGAGATCTCAGGTCCCTTAAAAATATTACAATTTGTTGATGTGTTTTAATTTCATGAATTTCCTGGTGCCTCCCCTGGCTTCAGATTTTGTCTTGGGTCATATTGACCCAATAATCTTGCGTTTGTTGAAAGCATTTAAAACGATACACAAGGGATTTAAAGAGTTAATAAAAAGTCTCAAGACACTATAAAGACAAAATGAAATATAATAAGAAATGCAGGCATAACACCATGCAAAACTACACCTAACAACCATAAATACCACACTCACCTGCAACCATAAGAAATTGTCTTTAATTTGTAACGATGATTTCTGGTAAATACAGCGGAGTACGTCCACGTGGTGTTAGAGCCCAACGTAATCTATTTTATTCTCTGTAAGTAGTTTACATAAATTCTTAAAACATCACTATAATAAGAAAGTATAAGAAAATCTAAACAAAACAAATACGAAATTTGACTGTAAATGATAAATATAGCATAAGTTTTAGTTAATTGATGGAAATTAATCATTTCTCCCCACTAGCCGTATATAGGATAACGTTTTTGATGGATAGAGTCAACACGAAAAATTCAATGCCATGGCCGGGATTTGAACCACGGATCTCCTGGTTTCCGTCCAGCCGCTCTAACTTACCGAGCCACCATGGGCAACGTGCCGCCCCGACATTAATTTCTCCATTTGACTCGTATATTTCCCGGGTAAACGATTAGAGGCCCTCGCATCCAAATTGGCCATGGTGTCTAGAGTGACTGGGTTCTAACGCCACGAGTTAGAACGCTTGGGACTCAAGTACTTACGATAGTAAGTCACCACAAACGGTGTACCTTGGATGCTAGGGTCCATAGTGGTTTACTGGGGAAATATACCAGTCAAATGGAGAATTTAATGTCGGGACGGCACGTTGGTCACGGTGGCTCGATGGGTTAGAGCGACTGGACGGAAACCAGGATATCAGTGGTTCAAATCCCGGCCATGGCATTGAATTTTTCATGTTTGCTCTATCCATAGTATAAGGTATTTACGTCAATGTGCAGATATATTGAGAGCTCTCAAATACTCTCATATACCACCACAGACACCGCCACCGGTAGAATGTACGGAAAACAGTCTAAGAACTTTTCCGTTTTTCTTGTCTGTTATCACGGACTACACACTCTAATTTTAACTGAGAACTGCCTGGCGATGCTCGGAGCAAAGCCCAGTCCATTCACGCCATTGCCATACGTTTAACTGGAATTGCCCCCCGCATTTCTGAAGCTGCTTTTATAATCTGTAAAACTTATATGTACATATATTCTATAGTTTCTGAGAAAATGGTGCAAACGTTCAAAAAAAAAAAAAAAAAAAATAATATTGAGAAAAACAGCCTGAAAGTTTCCAGTAAGAACTACAGCTTACAGTTTGCTCTGGAGGTTCATTAAACATCTTCATTATTTTCATTTAGTAACACAGCTTCTGTGGCAGCAGCTCTTATGGAATTTTCTGCAACATTTTGCAGGCTATTTACTAAAAGTGTTGTATGTTTGAAACACCTTATAGGGGGGATTTCATAAGTTCATAACCCCACACAATATTTTACCAGCTCCAAGTCCCTTACCAATGCATCTTAGGTCATAAACAAGTCTCACATTGTTTTCATAGAGGTCACTATTAGCACACTGTTGTGAAGAGCAAACAGACGTTTCAGAACTCAAGCATACAATTTTCAATTTACTCCCTATACCAGTTCTTGCACTCGATTCTCCTTCTAACCTAACCTCTAAACCACATATTCTGCATGACACAATTTCTTCTAGCACTCGTCTTAAAATGACTAAATCTATCACAATACTAGACTGAGTACCGTCTTCAGCACAGCTTATATTTACAGTAATATTTACATTTGTTTGTAACTTCATTTTTGATGCACTTGGAGGAGTTGCACATGGTCGAATGCCACATGGTTGGGTATTATTTTCATTGACTTCTACAGGAAAGAGTACTGTCCTGTAGAATCTATTGCCCTTGGTCTTACGTTTCGGAAACCTTCTTTAGGTTTTGTCATTTTCTCTTCTTACACAACTACACTTTCAGTTAGATAAATATTATAGGGTCAGTTGTTTACAAACAAAACTCGAGCCACAGAATAACAAAACTAGGAATCAAAATCTAGTTCCAAGGATAATAGAATAAAGAAGGGATATCCATGCCAACATACGCAGCAAAAGTTACTTTAAAAACAAGCTCTTTCTCAGGCTCCTAGATAAAGTAGTTCTGTACTTATTCTAAATTTTGTAAATAGATGCACAGTAAGCTAATAAATTGACAGCTGTCAGTATATCCTTGAAATTCGTTTAAGTAGACTTTTAATTATAGTACATGACTGTATTTTATACCAAGATGTAACAAAAATTGCTTTTTCTTCCAATTTTTGCGTACCGTCTCACCTTAATGCAGGAAGGGATGTATGCTTACGTGAAAGGCGTAAGCATACGTCTTGATCTGTATAAATTAATTTGGTCTGTCAAGTTAACCATTTCGAGGTATCCCTCGTTATTTTTTGGAATTTCTCATTGCTGAGTGTTTCTCAACTGGGAAGCCATTAGTTTCTCTACCTATTTTCCCTGTAAGGAGAACGGAATTATAAAGCATCACATAGTGAACAGCTCTTACATCTTACACTTTACCTAAAAGACAAGTAATAGCACAGCTTCTGCAAACATCTATCGCAATTAAAATGAAGCATAGACGTTTAAATTAACACTTTGTGTAAGAGAAGACAAACTATTAGGCATTAGACTTGTTTAATAAGCTGACAAAATACAAACATCCATTGATACATTAATTATTAATGTTGCAGAGAAGAAATCTATTCGGACATTACAAATTATTTAAGAGAAAAATTTCACACCGTTTGAACTCCCAAATGGTGTATTCTAATGACATAACATCAGCGGTGTTAAACAGATTCAATCTTCTCTGTAAGCGGTTAATATTTGCTGAGAAATAATCACTCATTGGTGACAGACCACAGCCAATTTGTTAGTGCCAGGCAACTCGTATAGATAGAGCCACAGTGGTGCTGCTGTGTGTCAGGCACAAGTTAATTGGACATCTCTCGATCGATCAGTCTCTTGTTTCCTTCTTGCATGCGGTCTTCCTGTGGAGGTTCAGCGGGAATCCTCTGTAACTGCCTGACCACATCCTTAAAGGGGCACCAACCCCTCGACACTGAGTGGTGGGGATTAATTGTTAGTCAGTTGTTCGTGGTGTGAAACATACTGCCTGCCCTGTTGCTCCGAGCTACACACGAATAATCATTTTTGGGTCTTTTACGGCATTCCATCAGTAATGTAACTTCGCTTTGCACTTACAATAAATAATATGAGAAACAAAAGATCTCACACATATACTTAGAAAATCATAAATTATTCTTATAAGGGAAGTCGAAAATCCCTATATTGCTAATGTTAAACTGGGAATATTAATGCCCCGTTTTCTCAGGATCTATTGGTTATAGACATCCAAACTTTTCACAGTATATGTATTGGTCCTTCCTAAATATACTGATCCTTATTCGTATAAGAATCTAAAGAATTACATACTTTATAATGTAAAACACTGAACTTTTTATTCGTTTAAATAAGAGGCACTTGAGGAAATTGACTCTCTGAGGATCTACATCACTGTGAAATGTTTATCATGTCATAAAATGTGTATGTATATATTACTAATGGTTTTTGAAAAAACGGAGATATTATATTGCAAATGTAGTTTTGAGAAAATTATGTTGAAGTAAATCTAAAATAGATGCACATGAATTTTTTGATTGAAAACCTCTTTTTTTTCAAGATCCATCAAAAGATATAGCTTGGTCAGTATTATTATTATCATTTGCTACTACAGATTCAGTTATAGCAGCCTTCATTGTCTCTTCAGCTATCTTTTTCTCACTTATTCCCACTATTGATGTGTAGTGAAAAATGTTAGTTGGTGAGTTTGGGAGAATTAGCATACCTCAAAGTACCTTTCCAGCTTAAATTCTATTTCCAATACATCTAAGTCCATAAAATAATTTCAAATTAGTTTTAAAAAGCTGGGGGTTTTCACTTTTTCTCATTTGTAAAAATTCTTCATGCCCTCACAAATTTTGCACTTTACTGCTAGGCCATTTACTATGCCATTTCTTTGAGAAATTTTTTTATGCAGATTCACTTTCCCCACACAAATATTACGCCCGCCTCGGTAGCGTAGATGGTAGCGTGCCTGCCTCACGTTCAAGAGGTTCCGAGTTCGAATCTCGGTCAGGGTGAGTTACCGGGATAAGGTTTTTCAGGGGATTTCCCTTATCCTCACAGACGAATGTCGGGTAGCTCTAAGCTCCATGGAACCTAGACACATTTGAGCAACATTTCACCCATTTCATTCACCATGTGACATGACTTACCGTTGGGGGACGTACAATTAAAAAAAGAAAGAAACACAAATATTAAAACTCACAAAGTCACTAAAACTGAACTTAGCATATTAAAATTAATTAATATATTTACATTTGTTTCATCTTCATTAATATTACTATACTTCTTTCCCTTTTAAAAGCATTAGGTGGAGTTTCAACATTCTCAACAGGATTGTTCAATACTAAATCTTCCGCTTGTGCAATTACATCTTCTACCACATTCTTTAATGTTCATTGCGTTTTTTGCTCTTTTTAAACAAGCCTTTATATTTTGTCATTGTGAGAGCAACACAAAAAAGCTGAGCACAACATAAAAGTATGCAAATATCCAATATATGACCACTTGTTTATAAAATTAAGAAAACTCTGGCCACAAAACTCTGATGCTATATTGAATTCCAGATTACCAACATATGAATAAGAATTTCCCCCTAAAATATAAGACAAACCACAGTCTTCTAGACCAAATTGTTCTGGAGTTATAGTTGGTTCTATAAAACCTTGCCAGGATTAAAAAAATAAACAATTACAGTTATATTTATAACAAATAATTTAACATAGTAAATATTTGTCTATTGTAATAAAACATACCTATGTCAATTTAAACAGGATGAATTATACTGTCACGAGGCAAGAGAGAGAGAGAAAGAGAGAGAGAGAGAGAGAGAGAGAGAGAGAGAGAGAGAGAGAGAGAGAGAGAGAGAGAGAGAGAGAGAGAGAGAGAGAGAGAGAGAGAGAGAGAGAGAGAGAGAGAGAGATGGGGAGTGCGGTAGACGGATAGCGCTAAGCCACGCCTACGCTAGTGCGTAGTGCTAATGACGTGCCGAGTAGAGACGGAGTAGGGAGAGAAATAACCATAAGTCACTGGTTTCCCCTTTTCCGCCCGCCTGGAAAGACCGTGAAACTCTGCGATGACTTCGCCCGGTGTGCAGAAGCATCCGACGTTTACACCCTTTCTCGACACTTTCTTTGACAACCGTTACAGGAACACACGTGTCGATCTAAAGCCGCCAGGTTTTTGCTTTCCGGAACTTCTTAGGAGACAAGCACTTGAAATGCCTAGGATGTTTCCAAAGGGCGAAAGAGTGTATCCTCCTTGGTTGCGTGCAGCACCCCACGTGGACCTTGGGATGATGGTGTAAAGGAAGTGTGTGACGCCCACTCGCAGTATCCGCAGTTTATTCGTAGAAATTTTATCTGAATATAGTGATATTATCCTAATTTATACAGTTGGTTCTATAAGCTCTACAAGTGTTAGAGGTGCCTATGTCTATGGAGCCGAACCCTATACATTCTGTTTCTATGGCAGCATTTCCATCTACAATACAGAGCTCCTCGCAATTTACCGAGCCGCTTTACATGTTCGCCGCCGAAGGATGGGTAATTGCCACATTTTGAGTGATTCCCTTAGCGCACTTCAGACTTCGTGAGCTGTACAACCACTATCCTCTAGTACAGCGTATCCAAGATGGCCTCCACGTTCTACACGCCTCTGGCATCAGTGTGGTGTGTACATGGTCACATTGGCCTGCAGGGAAATGAAATGTGACCTCGGGAGACTTTCGCCTCGTGTTGCGGAAATCTGTGATGTACTCTTGGAAGAAAGAGTGGTCTGCTCAAAATAGAAATAAGCTCCGCTTCCGTGGAGAAGCTCCTGTCGTACATCCCGTCAGGAAGAGGTACGTTTGGCTCACTTGCCCGTTGGCCACTTCTTTTTTACATATAGATTTCTATTAAACCGGGGCCCTGCTCCAGTTTATCCGTTTTGTAGAGCAGCCGTCTCAGTCCGAAAAGTCCTCGTCGAGTGCTTTAACCCGGCACGACTTCGCAGGTCTCTCCAGATGCCGGCCAGCTTGGCAGAGATCCTGGCGGACGACAAGAAAGCGTTGGCCAAGGTTTTAAGGATCTTTTTAAATGCTTATTTTAGAATTTAGTTACGTCTTAGGCTTTTATACAATTTTATTGATTTAAGTTCTGTTTTAGAACTTGTTGTGTGTTTGTTGTAACTTGATTTTATTTAAGTGACTGTCTTTTAGTACTCTTTTAACCGTCTTTTAGCCGGTTTGTAACAGGATTGGTTTTGTATAAGGGCGCTGATGACCTTGACGTTGAGCGCCCTATAAGAGAATTAGCAATCCATCCATCAAAGATAAGTTCTTTGCATATATCATTAGTGTACAACGTAAGGAGATCGGACGATGAATTAAATGGATGACACGATGCCCAAATGAGTGAATGGTCCATAGAGGTTAAGGTTACCCAACATCTCCCTTTACGAGTAAGGGAAAACTCCAGAACAATGCCGTATGTGTTAAGAAACAGTGGTTACAATAAGAAAATTAATAATTGTTATAATAGAAATAATAATAGTAATACTGCATTATTATTGCCATCGTCATCGTCGTCGTCGTCGTGATCCTCCTCCTCCTCCTCCTCCTCCTCCTCATCATCATCATCATCATCATCATTATCATCATCATCATCATCATCTTAAATTCTTACTGAAAGCCTCTTTAAATGTTTGTAACTAGGTAAGCTTAAGAGATACAGAACTATTACTGTTACTAGAGGAAGTTTATATAAACTCATTAACATTTCAAAATGAATTTTGAGCTTTCCCTTAGAAATATTTTGTAATTTACAGTTCTTCCATGTGTAACCGACATGCTTCCCATTTTCCACTCTCGCCTTTTTTATTTTCTTTCCATCGCAAGAGCTTGTTACCCCGAACAAATATTTGAACGTCGTTTCCGCATGCTCTAACTAAGCACTCTCTACACACTTTAAATCACTCGGAATTAAAACTTTTATCTTGAATAATATTGCATGGATAGAGGAATCGCTTTTTACCATTATAATTTTTGACAGAAATTAACTTTCGTGATGGATTTTTTGTAGAGGTTCGTAACATTTCAAATTTTATTTACACTTGCTGATTGCCGCACATTGACTATCAGCAAAAATATTACCGGTCGCTATTACAGTCCTTCTGGGTTTAAAGTGAGGACACATATTAACATTGCGATTTGAATCACTCCGCAGCAAACAAGTGTTCACGTTCTCTGTCGTCAACTGTTTAGAACCAAAATAGTAATTGATGATATTATCTTTGAGCATGTCACGGGTTTTAAATATTTGGGAATATATGTCAGTTATAAATATGAAATTATTTTAAAAATAAATTACCAATGTTTCAACAAATATGCGGTATACTAAATAGAAGCCTAAAAACTAAAACCAGAGAAAAAACACGGATTAAATTTTATAAAGTAAAGGCTGTGCCTGCCTTTCTTTTTGTTTCTGAAACATGGACATGCGTTGTAACCCATTACACATAAAGTAATCAGTTTTAATTGTGTTAATTACGCAAACGGTTCCCGGAAAAGTATTTCCGATTCCACGTTAAGCAGATTTCCGGCATAATGCATAATTATACATTAGAAATAGCCCCGTTCCTACATTTTTTTTCGTTTTTCCTGGTTTCCGGTATATAATGGGTTAATTTTAGACAGGTTTTACTGTACCTCAAAATCTGCATTTCAGTTAAAAGTTACAATTGAATTTTCTTGGGTGAAGTACAATGCCTTCTCTATTCGTAATACACCTAAAACAAATAAATAAGCCTACCATGTGTTTCAAATGGGAAGAGTTCTCGGCTGTAGCCAATCAGATGCGTTAGAGCCTTCAGCGTTGCCACCTCGTTATCCCCACTCTTCTTATGCCTCTCTCTCTCTCTCTCTCTCTCTCTCTCTCTCTCTCTCTCTCTCTCTCTCTCGCACTTGCGAGTGTTCTTGGTGCTAGACGTAAGGGAACGCAAAATGAATTTTCCAACGTGTTAGAATAAAGCTGTTGTAATCACAGTTGCATCATGAACATTCGTACACAAATGTTTTAAATATTTAGTTTAAAGTTTGTTATAGTTCATGAATTAATTATTTTTCTAATCCAACGAAAATACCAGCGGTGCATCCACATAGATGTGAATGTCACTTACGTTAACATATAACTGGTTATTGTCATTGTCTTCATCGTCTGAGTACTGCAAATTTATGATGATAGGTTCCAAAATCTCGTTACATGCTATTTTGCTATTTCTTTCCAAAAGTCGTCATTTTGTAGTTTATTTGAGGTCTCACGCAGTTTTACACGTCGTGTTGTGTTCCTTGTCAATTTCTTTGTGAATAAGTCGTTCAACGTCAGTCATTTTAAAAACATTATTTCAGTTTGCAACATAATTTGAGCCCAAATTAACTCATTTGGATTGTTCTAGCAAGTAGTAAGGGGGGAAGGTGGATAGCGGCTCATTGATCCAGCTAGTACACTTTTCATGGAAGAGTAACTGAATAATGCTGCTTTGAACTCTTTAGAGTAGATAGAGATTACGAACCATTCATAAACAAAGATATACTGTGGCCAAACAAGTTCTGCCAGATTAGCAAGAAATATCTCGTTTCCTCTCGTCGAATTTAACAAACACCTTGGCTTATTAACAGTACATATTTCTTTTACCACGTCATGTCAAATGTTTACGTTTCAGTTCTGAGTAATTTCAAATATACGTTCACGCATACATACCAACCAATAATGGTGTTCATTACTGTGCTTAGTTCACAATGAATTGTTATAGTATAATGGCATTTACTTTATTTATTTGTATTAGGTAAACTGTTTGAGCTAAAAGTAATGGATTTTTACGTTTATGTTAAATAAATTACTCTCTCCTTCCTCATGGACCACCTTTAGCAAAATATGAATTTTTGTCTAAGCGCGAATAATATTTATTAGAGATTGATTAGCTTGACGCTCACCACACACCACTTAGCGGGAATGCAATACGACAACACCGCAGGACTCCGATTGGTTGCTCACCTAGTAGCGCTCAAGGGCAAACACCTTCCCATTAGAAATACAAAGTAATTTGTTCTCAAGATAGATTTTTTTTGAACTGCGCAACATTTAAAGTTAATAGGACACCAAGTTTTAAATATATTGCCACTGCATAATGGATAGCACCATTAAGAAATTAAATTATTTGCAGGCAATATGGCATGTTGGTAGACCGAAGCGTTGCTTTTATTTGATAACCATCTCTGTAACAAGAAGGCTGTATTTATCTGAGAGTCGTTTGCAGCCAGGTCCTGATGTTGCAGGCAATTAACAGACGGTTCGCGTTTTATTATCGCCGTTTCTCCCGCTTCCCTGAAATTAATGGGGAAGAACCCAGCCCCGCAAGATAATAAAATCCGCACTGAAAGTGAGCAAGTTGCATCAAGTCTACAGTTCCTGGTTTTTGTCACAGGTCAACAGCATTCGTATCCTCATCTGTAGGTATTTTATCCGAACATGAATGTAAACTCTCTTAAGGGGAGGCATCGGTGAAATTTCGTCAAAAATGACAAGAAAGGACATTTTCCGTTTTTTGCATTAAAATTATGTTTAAACATTATAGTTTCAGAATCTGCTATCAGTTAGGCCCTAGCGCCATTTAAAGAGCCACTACGTCATTATTTAAATGCCCATGTGTGGGTGGGCGTGGATATTTATATTGCTTTTTCTAGTGTGTCGCAAAGAAATTGATGAAATTCTCACGTTTAAACTACGCGGTTTGATTCTGTAATTTTGGTAATGTGCAGAGACATCTTGTGGATGTTTGTGGAAGCTACTGAACTTGTCTGCTACCATTTTCTATATATTATTTCCCACTTACTACTTTTCAAAGTAAACAAACATTTCCACTGACATTTAGTGTTTGTGAAATATGGTTTACATGCAAGTGAAAGCTGTGGACAGCAGTTTATATTAAATTATTATTGTTAAGAATAGGAATAAAGCCTAATTTAACTTGTATTGCTTTCTTGTTGCAACAGTAAGTTTATGATTCATACCAAGTTAGGTTAGGAGTACAGTGGCTATTTCAAAGCAAAATATAATGAAACTTTAAGGTTTTCTAGCCATAATAGTAATAATGATACTAGAATGCTATGCTTGAGGTAAATGTTAAGTGAAAACATATTATAGCCCAAGAGTTAACAGTGATTCTAGTAGGTCACCTTTTGATTTAAATAGAAGAATAGTTGATGTATTTCTGGTCATTAGTAAGGGTCATATTTCTATGCAGAAGTTTTGTATGACCACGGGTATGAATTAACTATTCTACTTACAATTTCCATTTCATAGACAAAAATAAAGAGATTAGTTAGTATTATTCTACAGGAAAATTGCATTAAAGGAAAAGCACAGAATGCTAATGAAAGTTTCCATGGAGTAAATGTCACAAAGAAGTTTTTGTATTAAGAACGAAATTGCAAATTGCAGTAATTGCAGCTGTTAGTGAATTTAATATGGGTTATAAAGATAGACTGAAAGTTAAATCAAAAGTTGCAGCAAGCAAAGTAAGTCCTGTTAGCAAGAAAATTAGCAGTAATAGGGATAGGTGAAAGCTAAAACAAAGTGCTCAGAGTTCATTGAGAAAATATAAATCAGCCAAGCAGCAGTTAAAGGTGACTAAATTAAAAGATGAAGAGGATAATAAACTAGCTGAGTGGTCTTCATATAGTGCAGGAGGGTTTAGAAACATAGAAAAAAATGTTGTTTATATTTAGAGCTTCTAACTATATTGTTCTTCATGTCCAACTTGTAGTATTTTTAATACTCCTTACAGTCCAGACACTAAAGTTTTCAATGACTTTCTTTAAGTTTTGCATATACGAGCATGTATATTCCTAGATAAGTTTTCAATAAAAATTTGTATCACTGTGGCTGTATATGAAAAAATTAATAATGAATGGTATTGAAAAAAGAAAACTGACAAAACTTCAAGAAAATTCTATCATATTCCTTAAATTTTCTCCTCCAGAACCATTAGACATGGGCAAATGAGTATATGCATATATAGTTTTGTAACTATTATCTAAAGGAACCAGAATCCAAAGTTCCAATCATTTATAACAAAAATTGTAGAGAATGTAATATGTTTCCCAATGTAAAGAAATTGCAGCAAAAAATTAAATTATCATTTTTTTTGGTAAAAACTATTGTAGATAGAAAAATTATAAAAAAAAGGGCCAATGGTAACCAAATTAAAGAGAAAGAAGGTAATAAGATAGCTGTAAGGCCTGCATATGATACATGGAGTTTTAAAAGTAAAGAAAGTAGTGTAATTTCAATTTAAATCTTTAAATTCATTTTTCTCCACTTTCAATTTTTGAACATTTTTGTCTCTTCAAACTGCTCCAACTTTTGCAATTCTCAACGAAGTTGTATTAAACTTTGCATACCTATTCCTAAATAAATGTTTAATAAAGGTTGGTATTTTTGTATATTTAAATTGAATAGTTTATTTATTATTGAATTTTAAATCTCAAAATTGCAAAAAAAAAAATAAGAAAAATTTGATATATTCACACATAAAAATTGTTTTTTCCAAAAATAATTGATATACACTTTAAAAGTATAGCACCTTTTATAACTTATGTACAGCGAAACCTGAATCTAAAATTTAAACTTTCTAAAAGAAAAACTGTATGACCTGGGACATTTTATATAACATACAAAAATCATACTATAAAAAGCACTAAATATTTTTTTGTAAAAAAACTATTTAAGATAGAAATATGAATTTTGAAAGCTTAACTAGATTCCCTATACCCCACCAAACGACAAAATTTCAAGCAGTTCTGATGTAAACTCTGGATGTTAGCAGTTTTCACATATGCCTCCCCTTAATCGTTAATTTTCCTTCATGTCTATAAATATCACAAAATGCATATTTTGTGTTGTGATAAAGGTTTTCCGTCATACTTTTTCCCCGCATTTCACCTTCTGTGCACAAAAACGTCAATTCAGATCCACAAGCGACAGACGAGATCCTCTCGGGTTACAAGGAGTTTATCGCATACCATGCAGCACAGCTGCCACGGTATACATCGGCACGACTAAGCTCAGTATACCAACTCAGCATGTACACTGCTGAGATGTGTTTTAAGATCGGTTTGAGAGACTAATTTTTCCGTCTGATGGTGGATGTTGTAACTTCCTTGGCTGCTTTGTCGATTCATTCATTGCCATTACTGGCTCATTGTGGGATGTTATCCACAAAAAGATAACTTGTTTGTGTCATAAATTATGTTCCAAAGCTGCTTTATTTCTTCAATTATTGTTTCTTTGTTTGCATAGCTTAGGATACTTTCAGTTACACTTCTTGAATCTCTGCAAACCAGAAATTTTAAATCACTGGAAATTTTATTTATTTATAAGGTCTCCTTAATTGCAAAAGCTTCACGAAAGTAAACCAAGCTTATATAATTAATTTATGTTTGATTACATTGGTATTGGTTACAACTGAACATTCTGTACCACTTAATGAACTGGATGCTCTGGTTATGTTGGCCTTTGAGGACGTCCTATGAGAGACCACCAGTGAGGGTAGGCGATCACTGTGATAACGTTTAGTGGCACTCGCTCACCGTTTTCCCCTTCAGTTCTCTGTTTTCCAAATTATGCTTAACCTTTTTATACTAGTGTACTTAAAATGCTAAGTTTGGTTTTTAATCGACATTCTGTTTTTGGTTGTATCATATTCAGATACAAACAGATGTTTTTTTAAAGAATGATTAACTTTTTGATTTCACGGGGTTTCGTGAGATCTGATTTTGAAAGAATGCAATACTCGCTAACCTTATTGTATTATACAATCTGATTTTTAAATGAAGATAGGTGGATGCTGCAATGTTGCTGGAACTAAGTTACGCATACTCCCCTCTTTACCCTCTCAACACACGAAATATAAATAAGCGTTCGAGGTTATCACACCTCAACAAACACAGGTATATTTAACCTGGATTAGCCTACTTCAACAACAAAAATAAGTTGTTCACACATTCAATGCGTTGTAGCGGCTTCACATGTGGGCGTTCTTTTAAATAATTTCTGCATTATTTAACTAATATTCCATACTTACCGTTATTGTTGCTATGTATTGTAAATTCCCGCACTACTGTGGTAACTAATTTCTCCATAGCAACACATAGGCGATGCATATTATAAAATCTAACATTTATTTTCAATTATATTCATTAATTTTAAAAGTTAATATCTTAAATACTAAAATTCAGATTAATATAAATACACAGTGCAAAAATAGTATGTAATACACATGTTGTAAGCATACAACGCATGCTCGGAAAACGAAAAAAAAGGGGGGAAAAAACGCGAGCGCCTCGTTTTTTCAAACCTTTCCTCGTCCCGTATAAAGTCTTACCACATTAATAGTATTGCAATATACTATATCCGCCGATATACCGGAATTTTGACCCATCTGCATTTTTACATGCAAGCGTATCTACCGACATGGGACTGTCGCTTATGGTTGAAAGGAACAAGCTGTTCATTGATAGGGAGCAAACTCTTGTCTTCCAGTTCAAATAATTCCCTAACAGAACCTACGAGAGCTGTCCAATAAAGAATGAATACAATTTTTTTTTTGACAACGTACCTTTACGTATCCTCATTATTTTGATGGTCCTTCTCAAAATAGTCTCCCCTGAATGCGATGCACTTGTGCCAGCTTTTCTGCCAGTCCTCAAAAAACATGCTGGAAAGCATTGTTTGAGAGATCCTTCAAAATCACCTCCGCAGCCTTCACCACTGCTTCTGATGATGGATAATGCCTCCCACGAAGGCGTTTCTTCAAGTTAGGGAATAGGAAAAAGTCACATGGGGCCAAATCCGGACTATAGGGAAGGTATGGGTTGCACTTCACGTTGATTTTTGCAAGATATTCAGCAACAATATTGGCAATATGCGGCCGCGCATTATCGTGGTGCAGCATCCAGCCTGCTTCATAGAAATGTGGTCTTTTGCACCTGATATGGACTTGCAATATTTTCAGAACACCCCTGTAGTACTGTCCAGTTACTGATGTGTGTGCAGGTACAATGTGCTGATAAACCATTCCATGAATATTAAAGAATGAGATTACCATAACTTTCCCAGTAGAAGCAAGCACTTTTGCTTTTTTGGGGGTTGGTGATGAAGGAGATTTCCACACTGAGCTTTGTTGTTTGCTCTCAAGATCAAAATGATGTAGCCAAGTTTCATCAGCAGTGATTACGTTTAAAATAAACCCGGATCTTCCTCTAACATCAACTTTAATTGCATGTTACCTCCATTGCAGCGGTCGGCAATACTGAACATGTCTGAACTTGCCTGGTTCTCAAAGGCGGTAACCAGGAGTACCAACAATGAAACTACTACGGCATGTTTACTTCACATTAAGCTAACAGAATATAATATTATTTAATTTTAGTGTGAAAAATTATGACCTAAAAGATATGATCATTCTTTATTGAACGGCTCTCTTAGAAATTCTCTAGGTTGATATGCAATATAACACCCCGACCGTAAGCTGACATTTGTCTCGGGCCAGTCTATCTCTAATCCTACCGCCACTATGTCTTACGTCAAAACAGCATACTTTAATTTTAGTTTCACAAAGTGGGCTTAACGATAACTGACCTGAGGGCTATGTAATTCTCCAGTGTAAACAATCTGGCAATCTTTATTTACGTTTCTGCAGGAACGACCTTCCCATCTTACCCTTAGTGTCCCTTGCTTATGACCTTCAGGTATCTTATTTTAAAAATCAGAGTGTAGTGTTTGGATAACGTCATGTGACTGTAACAAAAATCTTATTAAAGATAAATACATGTAAAAAAATAAAATTTATCCCTATAAAAAATTAAAAAAATACATTTTCTTTCTCATACAGCCTATACAAGCTTCTTAACCAGCTTATATTCAGATACCGAATATTGACCTTAGTAGTGCTGTGTCATGTGTAGATGGACCTTGTCTAAACAGGAATATTTATTCAGCAAATATCTCCTTTTTCTTCTCGTGTTATTAGTTGAAGGTAGATATACATTTTTTCAAACTGCCGTAATGGAAATGTGTACTTTCCAACTGCACTATACACGTAATAAAACGCCGCGCCACTTTATTGCATCGCACATGCAATAAAAAGGGCATATTTTTGGAGGGTAAATTGTTTTTAAGTTGTGTATTTTCCATTTGGTTGTGTTCTGCAGACATATTTTTATTGTATTCTCATCTCTCCTATATTCTGTTGCAGCTGCATTCGAAGCTTTTTATAACTTCCGCGTGTGTTTATAGCATTAGATATTAACGCCAAACGGCCAGATGTGTTGTGAATTTGCTATCTACTCAGTTGTTTATACTGGCTGCCAATTAATACTGAATATAGACTGTTAGCTATACATAAAATGGTTTATTTCTTAAGATGGTTTATTTTTTGTGCCAAAAAGTATTTTTATATCAGAGATTAACATAACTTTGATAATTTCATGAACTTTCTGTACCGTTGCCTTTAAACCAGATGATTGGCAGTCATTTAAAGTAATGGCTGGGAAAGTAATGCCGACTGTTGTTTGGGATACTCATGGAGTTATTTTAATCGATTTTCTTCGAAAAGGAAAAGCCATTACAGGAGCATGCTACTCATCATTACTTGATAAGCTGAAGGCAGAGCTTTCGGATAAACGACCACATTTGATGAAAAAGAAAATCCCGTTTACCAAGACAACGCACTGTCTCACCCCTCCGCGGTTGCAATGGCAGAAATCCCCGAATTACAGTTTGAACTGCTTGACCTTCCGCTTTACTCACCATACCTAAACCCAAGCGACTTCCTTTTGTTCCCTCATCTGAAAATTGCGCTCGGAGGACAGAGATTTTCGTCAAATGAAGAGTCAATCTCCTTCGTGAACATTTATTTTGCAGAGAAAAACGCCTAGTACAATTTGGTCGCGTTACAGAGATGGGAGCATCGCTGGGAGAAGTGTGTAGAAGTAGAGACTATGTTGAAAAATAAACAAATAAAAATCGTAAAATATATGTTGTATGTTTATTACGTTGGAAACTTTTCAGACCACCCATGCATAGCATTATTTTAAAGTGACGGCGAGGGAGTGTTTTGTCACATATGAGCTCATGAAGCGTAATGGAAAATCCCTTATGGAAATGTGTGAAGCAAGGAATTCAGACATAGATTAGTTGTTGGGTGGCAGATTAATGCAGGCTGAATGACTTTGGCGGGACATACCCATTGGATTGGAATTTCATTACGGAGGGGATTCGGTACGTTGGCAACCATGCTGAGCCCATTGTTCCTATGCCCCTAAGTGCGGCATTCCCGGGAGGAAAGATGAGGTAAATGAGACAGAGGGCGGCTGACCCAAGGAGACACGACAGTACAGAGGGCAGTGTCCCTACAGTTTACTTGTATACACACTTCCCCCGAGAGGCCAGAACAACGAACTCACTCCCCTACTGCGGGACGGCAACGAGTCCAGCAGCTGAGCCCTAATGGTCCAAGGCAGGCGTTCCGAACCCCAAGGGTCCCTGCCTGGCGCTCCCGAAATGGTCCCTGCAGAGGAGCTGAGACCGGCAACCGACCTACCGGAGGTGGAAGTAGTTTTCCTAAGAGCATAATCATCCTGCCATGCACCGCCGAGACTCCCGCCGACACTTCTACCCTGAAAGAGACCAACAGATGAGAGATGATATGAAATGATAATGGAGATGAAATGGAGAGACAGGAAATTTGGGGGGGTATAATTAACCTACCCAGCATTCCCTAGCGACCCGGGAAACCTCCAAAAAAGCCCATGGGTCAGGTAGATCAGCCACGATTTTCGAACCCGGGCCTCCCGAATGCAGGCCACAGACGAAACCGCCTGAGCCATCCCGCTCGGTGACGTCCCCATGAGTTTACCTCTCCTCCATTGAGACAACGTAGGTCCCTAAAACATACCGGAAGGTAAGGCAGACAGATCTTCAAAGAAAACTCCATCGCCTTGACTACTGTCCACACGCCTGATCCTATAACCCTGATACATGATAGATAATGGAGTGACATCATATGGGAGACAAGTAAATTCTAATGCTGTATTATCTCGCTACCAACTAGGCAAGATTGGGATAGTGTGAATTTGGTCGATCGAACGAGAGTCTATCGCAGAACCTTGAGTGAGCAAGCATCAGGCATTACCCCAGATCATTCTTGCTTCTATGCAGAGGTGAAACAAGTTTTCCACTTCTCTTAACTGCATTTATATGGTATAGGATAATTATTTTAATTTACAGTTACTCTTTAAAATGTCTTGCAATTACGAGGTTTGATCAACAAAGATTGAGCCTGATTTTTTTCACAGATGTTTATTACTGCAATTCAATGTTTACATGATATTTTTCAAATTAGTCCCCTTCCACTTCAATGCACATTTTATAGCGTTTCTGCCAGTCGTTGAACACGTGCTGCAGGTCATTCTTTGACAGAACCTCAAGAATCGCCTCAGTTTTCTTGAGGACTGCTCCCGAGTTCTCAGATCGAATACCCCTAAGCTTTGCCTTTAGTGATGGAAATAAAAAAGTCACAGGGTACAATATCGGGGCTATAAGGTGGATGTGGTACACAGGTAATTGTTGAATCGAGCCCGAAACTGCATGATTTGATTTAGGGCGCGAGGCCGTGCATTGTCATGATGAGGTCGCAACCCAGTCCGAGAAAGCTTTGGTTGTTTCTTTGCAATATGCAGCACGCAGTTGCTCCTGACACTACTGTTACAGCAGCATACGATACGTCAGCATTGGCTACACTGAGGAAGCACTTTGTAAAGAAACAACCAGAGTTTTCTCGGACTGTGTGGTGACTTCAACATGGCAATGCACGACCTCACGTCGCAAATTAAGTCATGCAGTTTCTGGCTCAATTCAGCATTACGTGTGTACCACATCAACTTTATAGCCCCGATCTTGCACCCTATGACCTTTTTATTCCCATCAATAAAGGCAAAGCTTATTGGTATTCGATTTGAAAACTCTGAAGCAGTGCTCAAGAAAAGTGAGGCGATTCTCAAGGACTTGACAAAGAATGGTATGCAGCACGTGTTCAAGGACTGGCAGGGACGCTATAAAAAGTGCATTGAAGTGGAAGGGGACTACTTTGAAAAAGATCATGTAAACTTTGATTTGTAGTATTAAACATCTGTGAAAGAAATCAGTCTCAGTCTTTGTTGATCAGCCCTCGAATTACCAAATTTAAACCTTTAAAAATTGAATTTAAAATAAACCGCATTAAATATCCTAAAGAACTTCATAAGCTTTCTTGTAAGTCTTCATTTTACAAATTTACTCTGTTAATAAAATAGTTATTGGTTTTGAAACTCAGAACTGCGTTTGCCTACATTGATAGTCTTATGTGCATAGCATTGTTAAACATTCTTTGCCATTGAGGTTACACGAATATAAATTATTGATTAGTTCTACGTAAAAGTAACTTCAATAGGGTTGCAGAAGCATGTGGGATATGCTTCTACTGCTTATTAGGTGTGTTGTTCTCGCAATGGGGTAAAAAGAGGAAGTAGAATGATAGCTTCTGACACAAAAATATTTAGAATTTGAAATTAAAAATGTATATTCCAGAACAGCAAATAGTAGAATAAAAGGAGAAGGTATTCAGCACTTGATACTTTCCGTTTCTCTATACACTTAATATTAAAATATGATCTTTATTATAGTGCAATATTATAGTTATGTTTGTTACATTTTAGATTTATTTTCAAAAATAGTCTGCTGCTATAATGTTATGCTCTGAACGGTGCTCAACCTCAGAGCGTCGTCTCATATATCTTTGAAGTAGTGAAGTAAATTCCTTTTCAAGCTTCGTCATTTGAGATTGGTTAATGAAATTATGAAATGAAAAATATGAAGCAATTAGCAAGTACGTTTGTTTATATGTAATTGTCAGAGTTTTGTTCGCGGAGGGCGGGGTGGAAAAATGTCCAGAATTATCTGGTCGCGTCTCGAAAACGTTTTGGCAGTGTTCGCGGCAGTGCCCCTTCCACCGTCCACGCAGCCAAGGAGAGTACACACTCTCTATTAAGAAACATCTTAGGCAGTTCGCATCCTTGGAAGAGGTTTATAAACCAGGTTTGGTAATTATTCAACATTCTGTTTTTATTTCTTCTGCTCACAATCTTTTATGCACAGTCCTGTTAAGTGCTTTTTGTGAATTCAATAGATCTCAAAATGTGTAGGTATTTTTGGTGCAATGATGGGTAAACAAATTTTGGAGTTATACAATAATTCCTCTGCTTAATTTTATTAATAGATAAGCGTTATTCATGCTATGAAGTGGGACGATAAGTGGATGCTATGATGATTTCGAAAATACGCCTCCGGTCCTGAAGTGCTATGCAGACATGGGATGTGTGTGTTACCAATAGAGAAACTTTTTATCTGCCTTGTCTATATATAAAAGCAGATCACAGAAAGAAATCCGAGCGACACAGAGCTTGAGGTTCGCCTGGGAACTAACACGTGTTACGGGGTGAAAAAGTCGCTTATTTTAACCCTTAGCCGATTAGCGTCCTCTTTTCTAATTCTGTTGAGAGGGAAGGAAAGAAAAAGCGAAACAAAAGTACGTGGTTTAGTAGCAGGTGGTTAAGAGGATGTAGGCAGAATTGCGTAACGCAGTTCTTTATCGGCGTTTGGTAGGAGGGTTGACCAGACCGTTGGAGTGTCGCAAAGCTAATTGGGTAGAAAACGTAGTAGATGCAGAGCGGTACTACTGGGGCATGCAACAAGAACTGTGTGGCTTTGCATTGTTTGAGGTCGCCGTAAAAGTTTTGTTCATACTGTGCTTACGACTTTCAGCTGTTATGTTATACCCATTATAACAGTCTATAGAGCTTATGTAATACAGTAGTGGATAAATTATTAGCAAAAGTGCTATATATGTTTTTTTTTTATTTGTACTTTAGGAAATATATAGGTTGTTTCAAAACGACACCGAATGATTATAGCCGTTGCGTAGTTCATATCGTAATTAGTCCGAATTTCGGTGTCTCAGCTTCAAAGTTCTGTTAGATATAATTTTATGCAGCATTAAATATTACATGATTTTGTGATTTGGCAGCGAAGAAACTACTGGTGTGCGAACCTCAAAAGATATTGCGACGCACCGGCCAGGAAAACAAAAGAATTACTCCTTGCTCCTTATCAGTGGCCCTAGCCTACCTTTCAGGTGATGAGGCAAAGGGCAGTTACTGGTGAAAATGTTGACTAATAACTCGGACAGTTGCAAGGTTGCTCTTCACTGTAAAACTACACATTCCGTCCTAACAGGGAGGATTTTACGCGAACTTAGGTAGTAAATCCCAGCAATATAGAGCGCTATACGAACGCCGAAATGGCGGATATGGTTTGGATGGATGGAAGAGCTGAAGGGAGTTCAACGAACGCACGATTAATTTAGTTTCATTAAAGATATGAATTGTAAAAGTAGTTACATCAATGATATTTACTTATTTAACTTCAGAGCCCTTTGTTGTGATATTAATTGTAGAATACTTTGAACCAGTAACTGTAAATACCAACAGCTTCCTCCTAAATTATAAATGGTTATGTATTATTATGCACTTGAAGTAAAATGCTGGTCCCACTGTATAAGCCATTTAGCTTCGGTTTATTTATCTACAATTCTTTGAGGTTGTTTTCTGTTCTGTTTACCATTAAATGCTTCCATCCTGAACTTCACTAACATAAACTTCCTTCTAAAAGGTGCAAGTTGCATATTTCCACCAGCTTAGTTGTCATCATGGACTGCTATAACGGAATTTCGGAACACGTTAAACACTTGTAAGCAATAATTGAGCAATAGCATCTTTATTGCGGTTTTATAAGCCTAAGAACTTCTTAATAGTAGCAAGCAAACGACTGCGGAGTATGTCGGTATGTTTACAAACAGTTATAGCACGCGGCACGGCGTGTAACCTATACCTGCAAACTCCAATAGCGTGAGGCACGCGTCGTTCCTGTCACTGCTTAATCCACACTCATTCTGGAGCATTATTTATGCAGCTCTATTGGCGGTAAAAACTATCTATTTGTATCACATACAAGCTGAACAACTACTTCTATATCCGTCCAGCATCGTTTGAAACAGCCTGTATACAATACTATAACGCTCTGATCACAAGATAACACTGAATCTTCAGGAAAAGCATTTCAATAATATTGATGAAAGAAAAACAAAAGAGACATAGACTTAATTACCGAAAATTTGACATAACGTACGCACAGAGAAGCATAAGGTGTAGTAATAATATCATGCAGAAGTTGTACATAGATCATGAGGTAAGTCATATATATATATATATATATATATATATATATATATCCCCGTGAACATTTCCGCTTATTTCTCGACCTAGTCTCTATTATATACTTGATCCAGTGATTTTCCAGCTTTCTCAACCCGGCGGAAAAATAGGTTTCATGAAGGTCTGCAACATACTCGTTGTTGGTGACCATTACTTCATCGTTTGATGAACATTTCTAACCAGCAAGTAACATTTTTATGTTGGGGAACAGGAATATAAATCACTTGGGGCTAAGTCTGTTGAATAAGTTGGATGATGAACCAATACAAAGACCAACTGGTGCACCTCGAAACGGAATAATTTGGTGCAAAATGGGAAAATTGTAGACGACAACGGTGTGGCGTTGTGGCGATCATTTTGGAACGCAAAATGCATGAGGGATGGAAGATGGTTAATAATTCTTACCTATTCTGTTGATCTTGAAGAATTCCTCTAGATGCATGCCTCGGCAATCTGGAGCAATGAGTCTTCTCTCACTCTGGCCATAATATCGGAGCGAGAATAATTTTTAAAAAACAGAGACAACGTTTCTCTTATTTAAAAACATTGGAATTTATTCCACAAAATACATTCATATATATTGACAATGTTAAACTTAGTAAATTAAATACTTTCATGAAATGATTAACACGGCATCTTTGTACATCGAGTTTCTGCAGATAGGCATCACATATAACACGACTTTACACTTCACTGATCTCATGCAGAGTGACATCTCACACGTCTTTACACATCGAGGATTTTCTGCAGAGTCTCCAATATCTGTACATGAAATTCCTATAAAAATCGAAATTACTTTAATCCCATTTGTCTGTGTCCCAACATTACATAATGACATTATTATAACAGCCAATGGGAACACTGTTACGTAAGTTGTCATTCTGTGGCCTACCCATTTTTATATTCTGTTCTATACAAATCGCATTTTCTAGAGCAATCCAGCAAAAATTCCCATGTATACGAAAAAATATGAAATAGCTGTTACAAGCTTCACCACTGATATTGCTCAAGTGTGCGATGTGCATTATCCTGGTGAAATGGCACAATTTTGCATTTAAATCTTGTTCCGTCTTCGGTCAACTCATATTGCAAACATCCAACAATGAAGCATAATAGGCTCCAGTTATAGTTCTGCCTTATTCTCCAAGTAGGCTATGAGGATTATTCCTTGAGAATCCTATAAAACAGTGGCCATGACCTTAACAGTTGACAAAATGATCCTTGGCTTCTTTGGTGCACTTTCAACAGCCTGTATCCATTGTTTTGAGTGTTTTTTTACTCTGGTGTCCAAGCTTCATCCACAGCCACAAATTGACGCAAAATGTCTGCGGATTGCGATGAAATGTCGCCAGACACTCGGTAGAATTGTTTTTCCAGATGCGCTTTTGGTCGATGGTGAACGTTCGTGGCACCCTTCTTGCACATAGCTTTCCATTGCAAATTTTTATGCTGCATACGGAACATTCGCTCAGTTGAGATGCTTACAGCCGAAAAATCTCACGAATTTTAATTAGGTGGTCTTGCATAGCAAGATAGTGCATTTCTTAAATGGTGTCCTATGGTGACCTCAATTGGGCTACCAAAGCTCGATTGATCTTCAGTTCTTGTACGACCACGATTAAATTCATTGATCCAAAAGTAAAAGGTATTTAATGTTGGTGCAGAGTTCACGTGAACTCCATCCATTTCAGCTTTGACTTGTGGGGCAATCCAGCTCTTCAAATCAAAATGTTTAACAATGACAAGAAATTCTGTTTCTTTTTATCATTTTCAATAGCAGCTATTACACTGATCAGTTAAGATGGCTGTCAGTTATGAACTATATATTGTAGCACATTCAAATTTTCAGCACAATCTTTTGAATAATAAAGCTTAACGCCCACACAGTTGTAACAAAAATTTTCATCTCCTCATGGAGGTAGAGGCACCCAGAGGGCGATGTCAATTACCTCCAATGGTAGACCGATAGTGAAGATGACGGTGAGGCGTCATCTTATACCTTGGACTCCGAACCACGTTGGGCAAAGGGGATAATTATGCCGGACAGAGGTGAAGGCGTGGATAGGGCCGACATAAAATCGCCACCCCAGAGCCGGTAATCGAACTCGGAACCCTTACCACCACTTAAACCACTGTGCCACCCCAGCGCCCAATACCGAGCGCGATGACTCAGGCGGTTTCGTCCGTGGCCCGAATTCCGGAGGCGTGGGTTGGATTCCCGTGGCCGACCTACCTGATCCATGGGTTTTATCGGGGTTTTCGTAGGGTAGCTAGGCAAATGCTGGGTAGGTTAATTACATCCCCCAAATTTCCTGTCCCTTCATTTCATCTTCATTATCATTTTATATCATCTCTCTCCTGATGGTCTGTTTCAGGGTATAAGTGTCGGCGGGAGTCTCGGCGGTGCATGGCAGGATGATATGTTCCGAGGAGAACTACTTCCTCCTCCGGTAGGTCGGTTAGTGGCCTTAGCTCTCCTACTGGGACCATTTCGGGACTGCCAGCCAGGGACTTCTGGGGCTCGGATCGCCTGCCTTGTAACCATTATGGCTCGGCTGCTGCGCTCGTTGCCGTCCCGCTGCAAGGGAGCGAGTTCGCTTTCATAGTCTGACGGGGTAGCTCTCTATCCAAGTAAGCTGTAGGGACCCTGCCCTCTGTACTGTTGTGCCTCCTTAGGTCGGCCGCCCTCTGTTTCCTTCGCCTAATTCTTCCTCCCGGAGGTGCCTCCACTTGGGGCATAGGAACAATGGGCCCAGCATGGTTGCCTACGGACCGAAACCCCTCCGTAATGAAATGCCAATCCCAATCCCGGCGCCTAATATCTTTTTAAATTTAACTCGAATATTTTAAATAAAAATGAAAGTCATTTTTCCCTTCAATAAAGGGAAAAATAATAAAGATAATAAAAGATAATTTTTTATTTTTTTCCAGCACTTCATGAGGCAATTTCTACTAATTTTGTGTTGAGAAAAACAAATATGGCAATGAAAAATTTTATTAGCTCTAGTTTTTATGATGTACACAAGGTGGAAGTATTACATATTAACGGATGGAGAACAAAGGATACATTTTAATTACTTACATGCCAACAACAATGAAAGTGCATTTGACTTTTTCAACTGGTAATTATATGCTAAGAGTTCTAAATTTCTGGAAAAATACTTCGTAGACAGTCGTGTCTGGAGAGAATCATGTGGTGGCCTATTGACTTCGTCGTCTTTTATCTTGCCTCTTGTGATAGTGTTCCGCAGAATCCCTATACAAAGACCAACAGTAATCCCCAAGCATTACTTCATTCCAACGGCGCTGATATCTTTGTTCCATAACAGAAATGTCTGGATGGATTCTCTCCCCATGTTCATCACTAACAGCTCCACAAGTAGCAGGGAAAAAGTCTAGGTGGAAGTGGAGAAAATGGATCTTAAGGGATATGTGGCATCCAAGGTTACGGTATTTTTGCGGGACAACTGTCACCAAATGCTTGTAGTTGCCATCTCTTTTGTTGCCTAAAATTCCTTGAAGGCTTCAAAATATTGTTTTTCTTTCCCCCAAAAAATTTGGTCAAATGCAGGATCCTTTACAAGATCTCTTATTTGTGGTCTGACAAAAATGCCTTCCTTAACTTTTGCAAGAATTAATTTCCAAAATTTCCCTCTGATTGTGTTTTGTTATTTGAAAGGTCTGCCAACTCCCCCAAAAAATTCCGCCAAATTTAAAATCTTCACTTTAAAAAATGAAATGTCACTTTATCTTCAAAACAAGAACTAATGTATTATTTTGGGTGATTTTTTAATCCAACGAAGGAAATACATGTAAATTAACTATTTTTAAGCCTGAAACCTTTTAATTGTTGCCAAGTGTATTTTGAGGTGTACAAAAATTAAACTTTCAAATTTGTGTTAAAATAACATTTAATCAAGGTATTTTCTTGACAAATTAAGTGTAGATATTGAAATTTCTATGATTTACCTTCGAATTGCACTGAGCCGTTTAAAGTGAATGTAACTTTAAAGAGTACATATGGTTTTAGCCAACTTTATGTACATTGAAAATCTAACTTGTGAAAGATTTGACTGAGAGGAATTATATTGTAACCGGATGAAGTTTTTGCTACAGATATTCTGAATTGTGACGTCACAATGGAGAGCGGTATACGCTTAGTGCCTTCACCGGTTGAAGTGAACCGAGCTGAATCCAGACTGCAGTTGTTTCGGTTCACTACACAACGCACCGTGTTCATTATACGTTTTAGCTCACGGACATACTTTTACATATCCTGCATGTGATGTTTCCAGCTCTCTCGTATGAGACCAGGAAAAAGCGATAATTTATTAGCTTTCATGGGAACTGGTTTTAACGCTTCTTTCACAAGTGCTGAATTGAAACATTTGTACAGGTGACGTAATTTCAATTACTGCACAAAATATTTATGCCCCAAGTACTAAATTCTCGCCTGAAAAGCGTTGCATCGCCAAATTCTGATTATTGAAACCTCTCAATCGTTAGTAAGTCACACGCACGAGGTATTCCGCCTAGTTGTAGTACGGCTGTCGCTGAATTTATTATATCAGCTTCGTCACAGCTGTAGCCTCTACAGCCTATTTTAGCTTAGTTAAATCCAATTTAATATCTAGAAAACATAATATATCTAAGTTTATGCCATATTCGAGCCTCCATCAGATTTCCGGAAATTCTCATATTTGAAAGCGTAGAGCCAGACTGAAAAATTCAATGCCATAGTCGGGATTTGAACCATTGATCTTCTGGTTTCCATCCAGCCACTCTAAACCATTGAGCTACTATTGCCAACGTGCCCACATTACATTAAATTCTCCAACACCTTCTACTAGCTCTGCAGGCTAGTACCCGGGGCATTTTAGGCAAACCTCTACCCCCTCCGGGCGGTCGTAGCCTGGCCGGAGGTACCCAATTCTCCGTGGGTGTCGGGAACACACTGCCCCCTAGAGTCCAACCCAATCCCCCTCCTCCGACCGGAGGGGCTCGGCAGTTCGGCCCGATGTTCCTCTAGTAACGTCAGAGGTAACACGAGTGCTAAGGGTCCACAGCTCCCGCACCTCTGCAGCTGAAGGGGACGGATCCCCTCCCCTACGTTCCTGAAGGAACAACCTATCACATGCATCAGCTGGCAATAACACTGGAATACAACATGGAAGATCTACACAGTGGGACCAATTGGATTTAAATATCCATCCAACACGTTATTTCATTGTACAGCCATGTCAAAAAATGCTAACAATTAGGGAGATAGTTTTCGCTTCTGTCACAAATTACGGTGGTTTTAAATTCATACAGTAATTGTAATGGAAGATGTTGTTTCTTTTATTTGTGTTAAAACTACCAAAACGAGCTCAAAACACCGTATAAAGCTGTAGAAATCGTGTAAAGATTCGAGGGGGGGGGGGTCTTAGGTCCGCGGTAACTTTGTTCGTATAAGAACCTTCCCTATCAACGTAGAGTTGGTTAGGTGGTATCATACAGGCTACTTCACCTGTTTGCAAGTTTAACTTGGGTTCAAACCCCTCGTGATTAGATCAACAATATTTTTAGCGTTTGTTTTATCTCTTGGGGCCTATAATTTGATATTATAATACAAATAATACTTTTATAACACTATAGGTATTTACAAAATACAGTAATTACCATGATTTCTGCTGTTAGATAGTTATAAATGTGTAGTTCCAAATAGATGCATTATGGTGCTTGACCAATTCAAACCAAGTTTCACAAATGGAAAGTGAAACATAAGATATAAGCTTGAAACAAAAACAATTAGAATGAAGGCGCATAAGTGGCAAGTTGACCAAGTGAACAAACCGAAGAAAAAGACTTACAGAGTAGGCAGAAGAGAGAAAGAAAGTCTACAGTCAAAGAGTGAGAGAACTTTGGGTTCATAGAGGGCCTTATTCGAAAAAAAAAGTTATTAGTGTTATTATCTTCATCGTTGTCATTATTATCGTTGTTACTATTTCTGCGAGCTGGCTGTCTGATGACTTCGTTCAGAGCAGTACTTGATAGCGCTGCATATGCAGTATCACATTGTTATTGTCGACAATTTCAACCCTGTATTTGTTTCGTGAGTTGGTGCATGTTCAACAAAGATGCCTGCAGGGTTCACATTTCCTGACTCAAGGCGATGACGTATTTGCTGCCGTGGGAATGATACCATTTGTTTCCACGTTCAGAAACCCGAATATAAGAGAAAGTGGATATCCTCGCCTTTTTTATATCTCAGTTGCTACAAAGAAAAAGGGGAAGGGATGGTTGTATGAACGTCGTCTTATATCCCTGTATATAGAGGTATTGAAATGCATGCGAGACGCTGGCTCACCGAAAGCAATGAGAGTGGCAATTTATGAGGCCGTCATTTTAAACCGAGCCTGGGGCTACCGAGAGCAGGAACTATTTGCAAACATTACGTAACAAATAAAGGATGATCCACGCGAGGAATTTGAATGGCTGCGAAGGCGGTAGCAGAAAAACTTCGTTTTGTGCCGCAAGCCATACTAAAGTCAGAAACACTGGCAACAAGTCTTGGAGCATAAAGAATATTTTACCTCTCGTAAGAAAAACAGCAGAAGGAGCAAACTTTCTACTGAGGGATTAGAGCGCTATGAAAGCTACACTGTTTCCAGAATAGGTGTACATCATTTGTTAACATAAAACTCTACCTATTCTAACCAAAGTTTTGCATTTCATTTTTCCAGTTAGTTTATTGGAATGTGTAGTTTGTTCGTCAGTTATTTGGAATGCCATTTTCACGAAAATCCAATTGGCTGCATGACTTCACACACGCTATCTTGTTAAAATTATTCTTAGAACTGCTTATATACCTCAGGTAATGCTGACAAACATTTACTGAAATATTGTATTGCATTTGCTTGTTGGTATATGTAGAATAGTGGAAAATAGGGACCTGAAGCGATAATCTGTATTGTGACAAAAGACGAAGAGCACTTGTTCACCTCGAAAATTGTTTGTTCTCACTAAGATTGTTAACTCAGTACCAACGTAATGTGTAGTGTTTAACGCCCGCTTTTACTACATACGGCACCGCAGGCGGTGACACTGATGATACATGAGATGAAGATGGAGCACCGGTGGAATGGGATGGCGGGGGAAACCGGAGGTCCCGGAGAAAACCCGCCCCAACGCCGTGTTGTCCATCACAAATCTCACTTTGCGGTCCCCTGGGATCTAACCCGGGCCGCCTTGGTGAGAGCCAAGCGGTCTAACCACTGAGCCACGGCGTGGCCGCAATACCAACGTACTAAGCCTTTCTTCCACATCTATAAAACATTTCGAAAAGTCTCTACAATGTATCGTGTATTCAAGCCCGTATAGCACGCACCATTTGGGCTGTTATAACGTTTCTGACCTACACACAGCTCCACCTCCAAACTACTTCGCTGCCAGTTCCAAAGCTCGGTGATCTCTCCCTAAACTGCAAACTTCTTTCTTCCACGGCTTGCCGACTCCGTATCATGGAGCTTGGAATTTACCACACTGTACTACTCACTGACTCTGACTAACCAGTTCAGAATTGAATTAACTGACTACTGTCGGCCTTGTGTTGGCTTTTATGTATCTGCCAGGCGTGGTAGATACTTCTGGAATTCGAAGCCTCTGGGACGGGTCGCACCGTGGCTCAGTGGTTAGACCGCTTGGCTCTCATCAAGGCGGCCCGGGTTCGATCCCAGGCGACCGCAAAAGTGAGATTTGGGGTGCACAACACTGCTCTGGGGCGGGTTTTCTCCGGGATCTCCGGTTTCTTACTCCATCTCTTTCCATCGGTGCTCCATCTTCATCTCATGTATCACAAGTGTCATCGCCCGCGGTGCCATATGTAGTAAAAGCGGGCGTTAAACACTACACATTGCATTTCATTTCGAAGTCTCTGGAATTCCAGTTGTGAACGGATTTGGCCAGTAATAATACAACTTGCTTAGTCAAATAACCTTGAACGCGAGTTTACTTCTCACGGCATTTTTTGTAATATGCGTCCTCCAACGTTAAGTCATATCGGACGATGAATGAAATTGGTCAAATGATGCTAAAACGAGTCCTGAGCCCATGTGGCTTAGAGCTACCCGCAATTCATATTTTTAATAAGGGAAAACCTGGAAAAAATCTTATAACTCACCCCAGACGAGATTCGAACTCGGGACCTCTTGAACGTGAGGCAGACAGACTACCATCTACGCTACCGAGGCGGGCATATTGGCTTTTGACATATATTCACGGTAGATCTTTCTGGAATTTGAAGCATTTGGAACTGCATTTGCGAATGGTCTTTTGTTAGTAATAATACGACTCGCTTAGTCAACTAACCTTGAGCGCAAATTTACTTCTCACGGCACTCTATTTCCTCCTCGTGATATCTACATCCAGATGACCTTGAGTGCGTGTTACTTTCTCACGGCCGACTTCCGCGGTCCCTGGTATGAGAGTACCTTTAATAGATACTCATTATTCGTTAACTATGACATGCCTTTCTGTTTGCTTGGACAAGACTAAAGATACAAATTAATGTTCATCAACATCATCATCATCATCATCATCATCTTCAAGGATTGGGCCCTGTGACCCGTTCCGTACACTTCAAGAGCCTACTGATCTTTCCAGCGTAGAGCTGGACGTCCCACATCTTTCTTTCCCTTCGACATATAATCTAAAACTCTTCTTGGAAGTCGTTCCGCGTCCATTCTTAAAATATGACTTTTCCATTCATTTTTTGCCTTTATTATTTTACTGTCGACGGAAAAATCTAAGATAATGGCCTTTGGGGGAAAATTACATATAAGATCAAAAATAATTTTAGACAACAAACCACTAGAACAACTAAAACAATTCATCTATTTAGGATGTAATCTTAATTATATGATGAAAACAGACCGATGTGAGCAAAAAGCTTGCAACATTCCAAATGATTTGTGGAACAGTGCATAGAACGATGAGAAATAGAACAAGAAGAGATACAAGATTAAAGTTGTACAAAACAATGGCAGCCCTGCACTACTTTATGGAAGTGAGGCATGGGTACTGACGAAGTAAATGAAAAGCCAAATTAAAAGTGCAGAAATTATCTTTTTAAAGAAAACAAAGGGATGCACAAAGTTGGGTAGAATAAGGAATGAAGACATAAGAAAGGAACTCAACGTAGAGTCGATAAGTAGCAAAGTTGAAAAATATCAAAAGGAATGGATTCAGCATATACAAAGAATGTCCGAAACAAGACTGCCTAAGATTGCATTCCAATATCAGCCACAAGGAAAGAGAGATGTTGGTAGACCTAAAAAGAGATGGAACGAGCAATTATTGTGAGACGGAACGGGCACACTTCTAATGTCGTTAAGTGAAGAAGAAGAAGAAGATTATTTTACTGTTTAAATTGAAATTCACAAGCTCTTCCCTTATTTTTCGTTTCTTACGTGGTCTATTCTTATATAACCTGCCAATCTTCTCAAAAATCTCATCTCTGCCGAATCTAGCTGTTTGCGTTGATTCTTTGTCAGCGTCCATATTTCGGAACCGTATGTTAACGAGGGGACTGCCATTATCTTATAAAATTCCATCTGTTTTTCCTTTCGTGATTTCCTGTTCATAGTCCCACACATTTGATTAAATCTGTTTAATTTCACCTCCATATCCTTGTTATTTGCTACTGCTACTGAGTAGCCTAGATAGTTAAGACTATTAACCTGTTCTATTTTTTTATTGTTTGTAAATAGTATTGCTCTTATGTTGTTCTTTCCTCTAAAAGCCATCACTTTACTTTTGTGTTCTGAGATTGAAAGGTTATACGCTCACTTCCTTGTCGAGCAGCCAGCCAGGTGAAAAAATGATTAGATATTAACGTTTCGGGAGTGTACATCTCTCCCATCATCAGGATATTTATAAAATGTTCTAACCACAAATGAAATACTGGATATAACACAACTATAAACAAAGACAAAACACTATTAAAATTCGTATTACTGAACAAAATACTGTTTTCAGTAAACTAAATGCCAGGTCAGGAGATGACGTGAGTATAGAAATTGTGTCAAAGAAACGTAACTACTTAACTTGATCATCAAGCTGTATTGATCTTTGCTTCTTAATTCGACGGATTTCCATTATAAGGCCGGTTTCCAGGAGGAGCTGAACTGAAATTCAGCATCACGATTAAGCGTGCTCCTTTCGGATGAAATCGCCAAATCATGATGATAATGATATATATAATATAAGGGCATTCAACTACGGCGGTCATCAGCGCCCTTTAAAAAACTAGTCATGGCAAAAGCCAGATATAAAACTTTCCAAAAACTATACAAGTGTAACAAAACCTATGAAAAATACACGTACATAAAAAAACATCAATCAAAACCTACCAAAAACCTCGTTCACCAAATCTCAAACCCCAAAACAGAAAAGAATCTAAAATCCTTCTGCACGGGTCTCCACGCACGGCCTACACGTGGGTGGGCCTGTTGACCGTCTCCCTCAACCACGAAGAGGAGCCCACAAGATGGAGACTGTTGGCTCGGGACCCCGGGTGCGCCAAACCCGTACCTACCGAAGTAGGCCCTTGGGGGAGAAATCACCAAAGCCTCCTTAATTCTCCGCTCCCAGTAACTATTGCATTTTGCCAAGATGATCGTCTCCCGAAAATTGGCTCTATGGTCGTTATCAAAACAATGCTCTGCCAGCGCAGACTTGTAGGGTTACATTAAACGAATGCTCTGTTCATGTTCGATTATTCTAGTAGCGATGGTCCTTCCGGTTTGTGCTATATACGGCGGTCCACATTCACAGGGAATGCGGTACACTCGCAGAACTTGGAAGTCCAGTTTGTCTTTCACTGGTCCCAACAGATGTTTAATCTTCGGAGGTGGCTTGTGGATGGTCCTGATGTTGTATTTGGCGAGAGTTCTGCTGATTCTGCCGGATAGATTGCCGGTAAACGGGATGAAGGCCGTATCGGTAGGCATATCTGACGCTTGCTGTATTACAGGTTTCCCTTTCTTACCTTTAGTGATCGAGGCTTCAACGTCATATTCAGAGTAGTCGTTTTGACGGAAAGTGATAATATTGATATTATAAATGATATTTGAGGTTAGAACATTTTGTAAATATCCTGATGATGGGAGAGATGTACACTCCCGAAACGTTGATATCTAATCCTCTTTTCACCTGGCTGGCTGCCCGAGAAGGAAGTGAGCGTATTCGACGCCAGCTTCAGGTCTTGTTTTGAAAGTTTATATGTTTCCGCTATTTTCTTTATTGCATGTCATCTTCTGAGTGGGATATTATCACTTGATCATCATCAAATAATACTGTATTTCAAATTACGAGGGCTATCCAGAAAGTAGATTACGTTTTGGAATAAAAAGTAAACAAAGTATAGGAAACAAATTTTATTATATACAGATGAAAGCCACACTCAAATACTACTTTTCGACATAGTCATCATTCAAATTAAGGCATTTATCGTAGCGATGTACGAGCTTGGAAATTCCTTCGTCGAAAAATTCGGCCGCCTGCGCCTTCAACCACTTCGTTACCTCTTCTTGCAGCTGTGCGTCGTCTTCAAAACGCTGCATAGCCAGCCACTTCTTCATTGCTGGGAATAGGTGGAAGTCGCTCGGTGCCAGGTCGGGACTGTACGGCGGATGAGGAAACAACTCCCACTTAAAAGATTCAAGAACTTCACGAGTGACATTTGCCGTGTGGGGCCGGGCGTTGTCGTGAATCAACAAGATCTTAGAGCTCAACATTCCTCTGCGCTTGTTTTGAATGGCTCTTCTGAGTTTTTGGAGAGTTTGGCAATACCTTTGAGAGTTTATTGTAGTGCCTCTTTCCAGGAAGTCCACCAAAATCACACCTTTTCTGTCCCAAAAAATAGTCGCCATAATCTTCCTTGCCGACATTGTTTGCATGCATTTCTTGGGTTTTTGGGGAGAACTTGTGTGCCCCCACTGCATTGATTGCAATTTCGTTTCACAGTTCACGTGTTTCACCCATGTTTCGTCACCAGTAACGATGCGATCGAGTAAAGAGTCACCATCCTTATGGTAAACGTCCAAAAAGTTCAACGCTGCAGCCATTCGCTGATTTTTGTGGTCCTCTGTCAAGAGTTTTGGAATCCATCTTGCAAAAAACTTGTGGTAACCAAGCTTTTCGCTGATGATTTCGTGCAACAAACTTCGCGAAATTTGTGGAAAACTCAAAGAAAGTTCCGTTATTGTGAACCTTCGATTTTCACGGACTTTAACATCGACTTTTTCGACAAGTTCGGCAGTCACTATGCTGGGTCTCCCACTTCGATCTTCGTCGTGAACATTGGTTCGGCCATTTTTAAATCTGATGACCCACTGACGCACTCCACCTTCAGTGATAATGTTGTCCCCATACACTTCACAAAGCTGCCGATAGATTTCTATCGGTTTACAGTTTTTTGCAGTCAGAAACCTTATTACCGCACGCACCTCGCAGCTCGCGTGATTTTCAATTAACGCAGACATTTCAAACCGTCACAGTATCTGAACGGAGCACAGCACGAACCTCTCACTAGCACGGCTAGATGCCGACTGAGCTGCGCAACGCTCTGACCCCAAGATGGCCGCGCTAGCCCCGCCCTAGCGGAAACAGACGAAAACGTAATCTACTTTCTGGATAGCCCTCGTATGTTTCCTTCCAGTACATTGGGCTTGTAACCCAATTTAGTAAGAAAGGAACTTACAATTTTCATAAAAGTAATGTTAATTTTCCATTAAAATAGTAAATTAATATAATGTGTGACTCGCAAAGGGTTAGCTGCACAAGACATTGTATAAATTGTATACTTTAACAACCCCAAATTTCGTTTACAGCAAAATTTTGTCTATCTCTACACTTTACCATTGTGAAAGGAGGTAATTTTGAATGAAGATAGCTTCAGAGGCCATTTTCAGAACATTTTGTTCTTCTTGTATCTTAAACATATGCAATATTAATCAAAATGGATACAGATTTTTTTTTTTAATAAAATCACTAGGTTTGGAAAGGTCTCCATAATATCACAGTTTGGACGATTTCCTCGAAAAATATGGTGTGACATTCTTCGACAAGTTGTATTCAGTTTCTGAGTTTTGCTATTCAGACATACACATGCAGACAGACAGGTCCCTCTTTATGAAAATAATTTTTACTGTTTAGTTCTTCTTGTCAACATCGTTTTTTGAACCGGGTTTACCTGGTAAAATACAACCAGTAATTCAATTTTCCTTTATAATCTCCTGTTATCTGTATATATGCATACATTTGCTGATCTCAGTTGTAATTAAATTACCTGGAAGTTGTTACAGAAGAGAGATTATAAAGGGACATTTCAGATATTCTAAACGACGACCAAACTCAGACCTGCTTCGGATGTTCAGTTTAATCTCTATAGCAACTGTTAATTAGATCGCCACGTTTACAACAAAGGAACAATGTAATATCTAGCACGCCGTGGCCAAAGTTTCAGCGTATTTATATAGTTAACAACAAAAACAATATTAGCAAATTAATCGGAGCAATATGTTAGTGCTCGGTTTGTTGTCGATGTTTTGTTGTTAGCGGTACAAATGGATTAGGGCGACTTGCATAGTAATGAAGATGGGAGGATACAAACTGTGAAATTTGTTATTCGCATAATTTCCATTATAGCATAGCGAGTTGACCTCATTGTAAGCTGCAGCTGGGCGCGTTCACAAATTAAATTATTGACACACGTTTTACATAAAATATTACGGTATTTAGTGAATGTCAGCTTTATCGGCCATATAATCTACTTTCAGAATTGACATCTCATTTAGGAGATGTGGTACAATACAGAATTGTGTCATACTTTCTCCTTAAATACATAGTTAATGTAGTTTATTGGGGAAATAGCTGTCTGCCCAATATTGTCTAGATTTTTTTTAACTCTTGTTATCGTATCAGATCTGGAAAAACACACAAACATTTATATATATTATGTGTTGTGAGTGTCTGTGTGTGAGTGCGTTTTTTTATTTATTCACTTATTATACAGCATATTCCATACATTGTGAGTAATACTATATGCTTGGTTGCACAGTTACATTATTTTTTTCACTATTGTATTACATATTATCACATTTCCTCGAGACTTACAATTCTATAAACTAATATAGGTATTTGCATCCTACTTTACTATTTACAGATTATCGAAGTTAATACTGTTTACAAATATACTGAAACTTTTGGTGTGTTTCTGTAAGTTCCTTTTTCTCTAGTGTCCAGCGTCCACCAGCCATTGTTATTGCTTTCCTTAGGTTTTCCCCTTCTTTGTCTAACAGATTACACTCAAAGATTAAGTGGTCCACATTTTGTTCGTTTTGGTTACACTTACACATTGGATTGTCACTTATTTTAAATCGGTGGTAGTACACTTTACTTTTCCCGTGACCTGTTAACAATGACGTTAGATTTGATGTTAGTTTTATTCTAGTTATCGTCCTGTCATTTATGTTGGGAAAATAGGATTTTTTAATTTCACCTTTTGATGTTTGTTGCCATTCTTGTTGCCATTTTTCCATACTTGAGCACTTTAGCCTGATGACTACTTCACTTTTTGGTATCTTTTGTAGGTTACTTCATCTTCTGCTGTTTCCTTTGCAAGCTGATCCGCTATTTCATTCCCATGATGTCCTACGTGTGCCTTTATCCATCTTAGGTTAATCTTCCAATTCCTTTCTTGTAACTTCCCGAGTCAATTCCGAATGTTCTGTATTAATGCTTTGTGGATTTTAGGGTTATTGATGCAATCAAATGTGTGCGTGTGTGCGTGTTTTTTTTTCCTTTATTGATAACAATCAGCATGCCCCACTACATAGTAGTATTACATGGATTACATTACATCTTTTAACAGTTGATTTCACAAATTATACATGTTTACATATATTTTCAGGTTAATGGAATTGATGTATTACCAAATGCTCTTAAATGGTGTTTTACAAGATTCTCGTTGGTTACTGGGCACTTGCTTCCATTTTTATTTACATCTTGTATTAGCTTGGCTTTTTGTTGTCTTTTGTCTACACATTCGTATATTATATGGTTTACGGTTTGTTGAGAGCTATTACATGTGCATTTTGGATCCTCCACTATATGAAATCTGTGTAAATAGGCTTTGGTTTTCCCGTGGCCGGGAACTTATGCTGTGAAAATTGGTGTTATAGGAAGCTTTCTCTTGAGTCTATCTTTTATTGATGGGAAGAATAATTTGCTGAGAGCCCCTTTGTCCGTTGCGTTACACCTGTGTGTGTGTGTGTGTGTGTGTGTGTGTGTGTGTGTGTGTGTGTGTGTGTGTGTGTGTGTGTGTGTGTGTGTGTGTGTGTCTATGTCTATGTCTGTGTCTGTGGATGTCTGTGTGTGTCTGTGTGTCTGTGTGTGTTTTCACCCCAAAGTGATTCTAACAACAATGTGGCGATAATGTAAAATATTTCAACAAAAATAATGACTGTAGTTTGAGACCTAAGCACATCTTTTATATTAAAACTCCATTTTTGTAAGCTATATTACGAGGGCTGTTCTATAAAGAATGATGCTACTTTTTTACGGTCATGATTTTTCACACTAAAATTCAATCTTACTATATTCTGTTAGCTTAATGTGAAAGAAACACGCCGTAGTAGTTTCATTGTTGGTAATCCTAATTATCGCCTGTAAGAACCAGGCAAGTTCAGACATGTTCAGTATCGCCTACCGCTGCAATGGAGGTAACACGCAAGGAACAATATGCGGCTTTGAAATTCTGCTTTCGTCTCAACAAATCTTCAATTGAGGCATATGCAAAGTTACAGGAGGCCTATGGGGAGTTTGTTCTTTCCTACAGCACAACTCGAATGTGGTTTAAAATGTTTAAAGAGAGGGGACAACCAATTGCAGAGGAAGGTTGGCCCGGTGCTCCAGTTACTGCTCTTACCGAAGTGAACATGAACACTGCCGCTGTCATTGAGAGAGAGGATCGACATTCCTCAACAAATCTTCAGTTGAAGCCTATACAATAATACAGGAGGCCTATGGATAGTCTGTTCTTCCCTGAAGCTTCCCTGAAGTACAGCTCGAAGGTGGTTTAAAATGTTTAATGTGCGGAAACAACCAGTTTCAAAGGTAGGTTGACCCGGTACTCCAGTTACTCCTTGTACGAAAGAAAACATCAGCAGTGATGCTGCCATTGTGAGAGAGGACCGACGAATTACCTTAAGATCACTTTCTGAAATACTGAACATTTCATTGGGTGCCACCCACACGTTGGTGACAGAAACGTTACACATGAGACGTGTTTGTGCGCGATGGGTTCCAGACTGTTGATTCCCGAACAACAAGACATTCGCATTTTTGTCTGCGTGCAGTTAAAATTGATATTAGAGGAGGATACGGAGTTTCTTTCAAACGTTATCATTGCTGAGAACACTTGGCTATGTAATTTTGATCCTGAGAGCAAACAGCAAAGCCAGTGTAGAAATCTCCTTCATCGCCAAAAGTGGTTGCCTCTGCTGGGAAATTTAGAGTCATCTCATTCTTTGATATTCATGGAAAGGTTTATCAGCATGATGTACCTGCACATACACCAGTAACTGAACAATAATAAAGGTATATCCTGAGAACATTGCAAGTTCATATCAGGCGCCAAAGACCAAATTTACGTGAAGCAGGCTGGATACTGCATCACGATTATGCGCAGCCGCATATTGCCAATGTTGTTGCTGAATATCTTGCAAAAATCAACGTGAAGTGCATCGCTCACCCTCCCTATAGTCAGGATTTAGCTATATGTGACGTTTTTCTACTCCATAACTTGAAGAAACGACTTCGTGGGAGGCATTATCCATGATCAGAGGCAGTGGTGAAGGCTCTTGAGGCGATTTTGAAGGAACTCTCAAAGATGATTTTCAACATGTCTTTGAAGACTGGCAGAAGCACTGGAATAAGTGCACCGCATTCAGGGGAGGCTATTTGGAGAAGGACCATCAAAATTATGAGGATGATTAAATGTACGTTGTCAAAAAAATTCTGATCATTCTATATTGAACAGCCCTGGAATTTATCTACCATCCATGTCCGAAATATTTAAACGCGCGCGCGCACACACACACACACCCACACACGCACACACGCACACACACACGCACACGACAACGCACACGCACACGCGCACGCACACACACACGCACACGCGCACGCACACACACACACACACACACGGTTTGGTTCCAAAAATATATACACTATTTTAACACAAAATGTACATTTACTTCATATTTTATGACAATAATGTATTTTTTATTATGATGTGCATTATCACTTTATAAAAATCCTGTTACAAATAAACTTCTACTTATTCTCCACTTAAAATGATGAACACTCATTGCAGAACACTTTTACCCTTGCATGTGCTGTGCACATAAATTTGTGATACTCGTCATATTGTTTCTTCACTTTCTTGTCCTTTGACCTTGGGCATGAATCACATCTTTCTCGTTTCAGATTTGGAACATCTGGCCCTCGGTCTTGTTGGTTGCTATTTAGAAGATCTTTGAAACCAGCTTGAGCTGAACGAATGCGTTATGTTCTGCACTGTGTGGGAAGAATTCCTGTCTCAATTTGAGGTCTGACTAGCTCTTTCCCAGTTCTGAGAGGAATTCGCTTTTAGCATTGTTACTTCTCATATGATATAAAAATTTACCGTACAGGACGGCCAACGTTTTGTTGCAGGTTTCACTGAATGGTGCATAGGCACTTTATCGCTTCAGCTTTTTTATTTTGTCACGTATTTTTTCACGTCTAACTTCCACTACACGCAATTGCTAACTGTGTTTGTATTTTATAATAATTTGTTACAACAGTATATGTGTGGGTATTTTCTACGAATTTCTAACAACAATGGACATACAAATGAATGTTCAGAAGGTGCATTGTTACCAAGTTTTAATTATTGTAGTAAATTGGTAATATAACATGGATAATGACAAATTGTTTATCTGGGGTATTTTCTGACCCTGTTACAAAGAAATTCAAAATTCTTGCTACTGACCCTCATGTTGCCATAAATATTTTGTACATTTATTACAAAAGGTACACTAAAAGCATATCTGTAAGATTAGAAGTCTACGTTCACATTAAAACCCTTTCTACGTAGTTAAATCAGCCTTGGGGTCTATAAAGACCCAAGACACCAAGCAAAGTTTAATTGGACTTCAACTACTCCTCTTAATGAAATTGTTACTGAGCAATACAGGGTGTCTCTAAAGTCACAATCCATTTCCAAGAAGGAAGACGGTGATTACAAAATCAATATTATTTTGAAGTGCTACAGATATTCTATTGCCCTTCTACATAACCTCCATCTAGCTCAAAACACATACGTCATCTTTCAGTAGTGGAACGAAATGTAGACTGTAACATGTCAACCTTAATTCGACCTGATCCTTCCCTGATATGACTCCGTAACTCAGGCAGACCATTCACTTTGCTAGTGTACACTTTAGATTTGATGTACCCCCATGCAAAAGAGTCTAAAGGTGTAAGGTCCGGTGAATGGGAAGCCCACAGCTGAGGTGAACCTCTAACGGCCGCGCCATGGCTCAGTGGTTAGACCGCTTGGCTCTCACCAAGGCGGCCCGGGTTCGATCCCAGGCGACCACAAAGTGAGATTTGTGGTGGACAACAGGGCGCTGGGGCGGGTTTCCTCCGGGACCTCCGGTTTCCCCCGCCATCTCATTCCACCGGTGCTCCATTTTCATCTCATGTATCATCAGTGTCACCGCCTGCGGTGCCGTATGTAGTAACACCGGGCGTTAAACACTACACATTTGAGGTGAACCTCTGCTATCGCTATCGCTATTGTAATTTACGTCCTCCAACGTTAAGTCCTATCGGACGGTGAATGAATTGGGTGAAATGGTGCTCAAATGAGTCCAGAGTCCATGGAGCTTAGAGTTACTTGACATTCGTCTTGAAGGATAAGGGAAAACCCCGGAAAAAACCTTATCCAGGTTACTCACCCTGACCGAGATTCGAACTCGGGCCCTCTTGAACGTAAGGGAGATACGCTACCATCTACGCTACCGAGGCGTGCAGTGAACCTCTGCCTATCCATCTCCCTGGAAAGGTTCTGTGCAGGCAATCACGGACGATGTTTGCAAAATGTGGAGGCGCACCATCTTGTTGAAACACAACTGTATCCAATATGCCATCCTCTGGAAGCTGCGATTCAAAGAACAGTTATAACATGTTGAGGTAGATGTTACCTGTTATTGACCTTTCGGCAAAGAAAAATGGGTCATACAGTTTAGCGTTTGTCATACCCAACCAAACATTGACTTTCTGTGTATCACCTTCCTCATGTGGTTCGTGGTTCTTCATATGCCCATATTCGGCTGTTGTGTCCGTGCACTTTCCCACAAACATGGAAAGTGGCTTCATCGCAGAATAAAATGTTTTTCATCAAATTCTCATTCTCTATACATTCCAGGAGGTCATAACACATTGCCCGACGACAAGCGAAATCCTCGTCCTTAAGATGGTGCAGATCTTGAAAGTGATACGAACGTTTTCGTAGAGTGAAACGTAGAATTTTCCACACTGGGTTGCGGGGGATGTTCAGTTCCCTACTGAGGCGTCGAATTGATGCCTATCACTGGAATTTGAACCTGCTGCACTGTTTCTGCCAAGATGTGTGGTCGTCCAAGACGTGTCCCATCACACGCACCGCCGGTACCCTTAAATTTGTTCACAAGCAGACGAAAGTGTGCCCTTGATGGGGCTGGTTTGTGGAATTTACGGGTAAATTCTTCTCTGGCGTCTTCATATGAGAATACGCGTACCCGTGCACCAACCATGGCAAGCCGTTCTTCTGTGCTAAACATCTTGCACTAAGATAAGAGTTTTTGAAAGGAAAAGAAACAAAATATTGCGTTTTCATTGAAATGGATAGTAACTTTAGAGACAGCCTGTATATACAATTTTGATGATGAACCTTCCCATCTGCTTTTATAATCGCAGCCCTGCTGTTCCTAATTACGAATTAAACAACCACCGATATTCACGTGAAAGAAATTAGAGCATCATAAAATTGCATATTAAGAAATAAAAGAGGGTAATATAGGAAGTAATAAAATTTAGCTAAAGTGTTACAATAGTAAAACCAATGAACGCCTCTGGCTGTGGTATCTCTAGCCCCATTGACCAGTTAGCTGAGCTACACGATTACGGCAAAACCAGCTTCCCAGGCATGTATAGCAAGTTCATAAATAAATAATATAAAATAAATTGAGAAGTGGCTCCGACGAATGGTTCAATTATAAATAAAATATGTAGCCATTAAATACAATAGTGTTTTTTTTAAACACTAAACATAAAGAAGTAACGATGCAGTATTATTTTCAGGTTACTGAAATATATTTGTTAACAAAATATGCAAAAACCAATACAATGCAGTATAAAATATTATGAATTCTGCCAGATTTCAAACTGTCGCTTAACTCAGTTTTCACCCACTTTACTTAGCTGACAGTCATTGTTCATTAATGTGGACTAGTTCGGCAGTTCACTATCAACTTCTCTTCTTTTTCATATTTACTTCACTTTCACGACAAGCTAAACACATCAACATTGCGTCCTCTTCCGGACGGTTTAGAGCTGAGAAGTCGAAAACAATACCTCTCGAATTCATTGCAATAACAAACCATATTGTAAGTGACTAGCTTCCGTCCTCACTGTCTGATTTACGAGAGTGCTCCCTTATATACCATTAAAAGTTTCAAGACATTTCCAGAACGTTCGAGATGGCGGAACTACTCGCAGATTCTAGTTATTTGCTCCTTACGCTTACTGAGTGAGAACACCAATTAATTTTATACCAAGTGGACATACATTCAGACAGTATAGTTCAAGTAGGCATTTGCATGAGAATCGTTCTCTAGTGATTGTTATAAAATCTCCAAATTTGTATTAAGAGACATGGGTTGCCCTGGAAACGACTTCATTTATTACAATTATCAACATATTTTCGTGTGAATGGAGCTGAAGCACTCACATTCAGAAGTTGTTAAGTCAATGTTTTTGAGAAATCCTTGTCGGGCTGCCTGTAGAATAAAGGCGTCAGTGAGATGCCTGGGCACTCCCCGAATGTCTGCGCTGTATGGAGGTAGTGTGACGGCTCGGGGAGGCAGCGACAACTCAAGTGCATTTGCCGTCGAGTCTTCTTTAGGCTGGCCATGTATGGTCAGCGGTGCAGCTTCTGCTTCAGCGGTACTGGTGGTCAGCGTTAGTAACGGCGGTGATCTCTTGGGAGCTTTGAGAGATTGGGACGAGGCCGGTGGTGGTGCTGGTGGCGAAGCAGGGGCTGCGTCGTCTTCTTCCGTTACCTTAACAGGCTCAGCTGCGTTGGTAGTCTTCTTCTTTTTCTTTCCTGCCATGTTCAATCGGCGAAGGCTTTTTTCCACTAAACTTAGTTCTAAATAAAATCAGTATATTTAAATTCTATCATTGAAAATGCGTAGAGTTTACAAAGTTTTACATAGTTTTGAAAATTAACTCAAAAACAGAAAACGTATGACATGTTCAGGTTTTACATCTTGCGAATTTTTCTTGAGATTTTGGAAGAGTTGTATTAAAATTATATAGAAAATTTTGAAAAGCGCGAATATGAGAAGAATTAATTTTTAAAAACTGTAATTTAAAAATGAAAAATGTTTTCATTTTAGATTTTAAACAACATTATAGAAATATGAGTATTTTTTAGAAATACTCCCTCAGTAATTTTAAAGTAAGTTTCAGTGTAACATCCGCTTAAGCATAGAATGCAGATGCATTATTCAATGGTTTCCAAAGGTGGAAATGTTAAAACCTCGTGAGCTTGTAAAGTTAACGCGTCCTTTCTTGGACTTGTATTACAGTTTCGTTGTTCATTGTAGTGCAACCGTGGATACGCGATGTAAATGAATTAAAGCTGTGTGTACTTACGCCTCCATCTTTGCGAGCCAAGGTGGACTCTTTTTACGATGTGATACCTTGCATAATGTATCCGCAAGGAACAGTTTGAATTCATTGGGCCAGAAACAGTAGCCATAAACATAACACCAGCAGCGCTTCCCTGCTGCTGCACCAGATGCCATGTTTAATTCATTATATTGTGTGTCCACTCAGTAGGGACTTCGTGAGATGCACTACCCCTTAGCTGTTTCTGATGCTGGTTAAATTACTTATTTGATTTCAAGGTAAGAACGAAAGTTCCAGGAATTGACTGAATTCCTTATTAATGTGCCTAACGCGTAGGCCACCGCGTCACAAATAAAGTTTGACATTAACAAAGTCTGCTTTGTTAACTGCTTTCCCCTCTCATTTATTATTTTCTCTAATACCAACAACTTACAATGTACCGCTCGCCTTTACAGTGAGTCACAAGCAGCAATTCCAGCTTTGAAAGTTAACAAATAACAGCAGTCCTATTGCAGCTGAAGTAATCAATTGCACTAGTTGACAAAAATGAACATTTTTTCTTTCACAAGAATTAAAATAACATTTTATAGAAATATTTTTTGTGCTGAATTCAAATATAATTTTAGTTTTTCCCCATCAGGCAGTAGTTTTGTGTGATATTTATTTGAATTTTTATAATATTCTAAAAAAAATCTGTAACTAGCTATCTAACTCAAAATTATAACTACTCATTCTGACTAACGTAGAAAGTGGTAGGTAGTGATTTTCGGGCACATTTTGTATCTGGAATGTATCTCTTCTTGGTCCAACAGTAGTCAGCCAGCATATTGGAACTCCACTTGCCTTAGTAACTCTTTTCCATAGTAGAAATTTGCTGATGAAAACGCTCACCTTGCTCGACGCTGACAGCTCCAAGATTTTCGGGGAAGAAGTCTAAGTGAGAGTCCAAGAAGTGAATTCTTAAAGACGTGTTGCATCCCATAGCTTTATACCATTTTCTTCAGAGAAGGAGTCCTTGAAATCACTGTGGCAGCCACGATAACTACATATTCTTACTTCCATTTGGAGTACATTCCACCCCTTGAGTCTGGAAGTTAAACCCTCAGCTTGCTGTTTAGACAGATTTAAATACCGAATCAGGTCATTAAGGTCTTTCAGATTGGGAAAGTATGTTCTGATCATCAGGTATTGGCTTCATATGTAGGATAATTTTTATTTTCATCTGAAGCATTTTCAGTTTAAGTTAGGTCATAATCAGTTATCAGCTATGGTCGTATCTGCATATACTGGTACAGGGAACTGTTCATTGTGTAAGACAGGTCTTATTGAAGATTGCAAATTCGGATACTTAATTGTATGTTTTGTTTTAGATGTGATTCCTTTTATATTTGTCAAACAGAAATAACAATCACTTAAATGATCCTTCGATTCCCTCCAGATCATAGGAATTGCGAATAGCATACAATGTGTACCATTTTTCCACCCAGCCAGCAATCCAATACACGAAACACAGCATGTATTTGGTGCCCAACGCTTATCTAAATCACCAGCCTGACAGCCATGTAAAGTTGACAACACTTCCTTTCTTGGAAGTGTTGAAAATAGTGTTGTTATAATAAATTAAATTTAAAGGGAGTCGATTAATGACACTAAACAACACTTACTTTAAAAATTTTCCGGAACATGTTTCAGAGTCTTTGCCTCCATCCTCAACCGGCCATCGACTGGTTCTCATTGGTGTAGTTGACAGAGGAGACCTATGACAAAATATTGTCAACTACACCAACGAGAAGCAGTCGATGGCCGGTCGAGGATGGAGGGAAAGTCTCAAACGTGTTCTGGAAAAATTTTAAAGTAAGTGTTGTTTAGTGTCATTAATCGACTCCCTTTAAATTTAATTTGACAACACTTCTTTACAAGTGGGGTCAAATTTAGCCTCTGAGACTTGAAGGTCAGCTCATCACAAATATAGCAGAAACTGTCTACATGATTTACACACTTTCTTGGTATGATGGAAAAAACAAAGCACTAAAACATTAAATACACAATACACTTTCGAAAAGAAAGGAAGGAAATATTTCACAACTGAACAAACTCACAGTCAGCTCAATACTGACACATCACTCAGCCAGATGAACAGGTCGGTACATATCCAAACATGAATGAACCTGAAGAGCATTGTTTTATGTTTCTTCAGCATATTACAAATCATTCCCTTATATAAAACTTGGATAAAATCACTAAATATGAGGTAAAGTTTCCTATAACAGGTCAAAGAAAACACTAAAATCCTATTTTAAAAAGTAGCGGTCACAAAAAAACTATGCCTGATGGAAAAATTCTGACTACATATCTGAATTCAGTATGAAAAGGTACATTAGATTCACTAATCAGATTTCTTGTGAAGAACACCTTGTCGACTAGTGTTATTAAGTGGTTCTCATCTGTGTATTTCATGGGTCAGAGGTCACGTAGGGATTGCCGGAAATGAACGTGCAAATGACCTTGCAAAGAGAGCTGCGACTTCAGATCTTCCAGAAATGTACACTCCTATTTATTATGTGAGGCAAACATTGAAGAAGATTATCATCAACGACTGGAACAAATACTGGTTAAAAAGTGATTGTGGTGCTTTGACTAAGGATTTATATTTTCCATCAGTTTCTGACAAACATAAACGTAAATTCCTTAATCCTATGTCCTCACTCAATTCTTAACTGGACATGGCAAATTTTCAGTTTACTTATTGCGATTCAAAATCAAATCCACATGTGATTGTATTTGTGGAAATCATGTTCAAGATGCCCTCACATTTTATTTGACTGCCCGTTTTTCTGTTTTGAAAGATACGAACTTGAATTATTGCTCCAATCCTTAGGTTACACATTTTCAATATCACTTACACATATTCTATCAATATGTCATGGCTTTCTTAAACAAAATATTTCTTATGCTAAATGATTCATCTCGATGTTTACTGTTTGTCACCTTGATATTGAATTTTGTTTTGATATTGTAATTTGTATTATATTCATAAATTTTAAACTATATTCCTAATATACCTTTGAATAAATAGGAATTAGAAAATTGTATAATAAATAAATAATACGCAGTAACAGTAAATAGAGGAAGTCTTGTATTCCAACAACAAATTTTATACTGAAATTACAACACAAATACACGATTATAGATTGCCTACCCAGAAAACATTACTTGAGAAAGGGCTGTGTGTGTAAATATAAGTAAAGAACGAGAAATACGAACTAAGAATTTAAACTAAATATCCCACTTCTGTGGTATGGAAGTGGTATATCTTCCCCACATAAAAGAGGTCCTCATTTCGAATCGTGGTTATTTGGATAACATTTTTCCAGGGTTTTCTCTTTTCCTGAGAGAAGAATGTGGAGTAACTCTCAGCTTTATAGAGCCTAGACTTATTTGGGCATCATCTCATTGATTTTTGTCGCCATCTGACTTGATTTTAAGAAGGAGGACGTTAACCTTAAAAAATATAATATAACTAAGCACTTTAAAAGCTGAAGGAAATCAAATATAGTGAAGAATATTTGTATATACTTTTGTCTAAACCAGAGGTGCCATCGAGCGTCACTGACGGTACTACCTTCCTTTTCCCCTTTTTCAACTTTTCGCTTAGCATCGTGGAGTTGCAAGGGAACAGCTGACTGTCATTGGATGTTGCGGTATGTCTGCACACCTTTGTGTTTTAAAACTAATGCAACTAAGCGGTGGGCAGTCAATATATCTCGTTACAGAGCACGTTGTTGACAAATTGATAGCCAGGAAGAACAAGAACTCCACTTAATTTATGAAGTAATATGAAGTATAATTCACAATGGTATTCAATACACATTTACGCAATTAATAATGTAACTTTGTGGGTTCGTGAAATCAAAATTCCAGGTTGCAAACACCAAAAATTGCTCTTTATTTCCGTAGAAATCAATCCGACAGTCCAGAAATACGTCACATACACAATACAACTTGCAAGGTCAACGATCATAACACAGCGCACTCAGCTGTTCACGCACGCGAGTTCAATTACTGACTGACTCACTGTGGCGGGCGGGTTTCCTTTTTATAAATTTTACTCACATTCCGGAGTGTTGCCACACGATCGAGACACGGCTAGAACCAAGACGAACTCTCGACCGTTTCGGAAAATTTTGTCTACACACAGCACTGCCTGTCTCTTTGAACTAGTCGCCCACGCCGTCTTGATCAACACTTCGCTCGCGACAGCTCACGAAACAAATAGTTTAACAATCCGCCACTGAATCTTCCGCACGCTCTTCCTCACCCCCATATCTATTACGTAGCTGCGATTTTTAACTGGGAGGGTGAAAAGTAACCACCCTGTTTCCCCTCAGTGACAACACTGGTCTAAACATTGATACTGAAATTAATTGGGAGTTAGTTAATAGTAAGAGATTTTTATTGACGTCATCAGTAAAACGCTATATTAAATAATTAAATAAATTTTTAGAGGTAGATTAAAAGAGGCATTTATACATTATAATTAGTAAGACAGTAAGATAGATAAATAATAATGAGAAGATAAATAGTACATAGCAGTCAAAATAAGAAAGAAGATGTAAACAGATAATAAGTAAATGAGTAATGATTTGTAAGCCCTGGATGTCTAACGGACAGATTTCGAACTAAAGCACCGAACCGTTGGCCGCGTCACTTGAACTCGCTTCGCGCCTGGCTGTCAACGAGAAAGGACCTATGTAGCGTTCCATCTCTTAAACCTCTTCATAAAACTACAATTTATGAATATATTTATTTCAAAACAAGTGAAATTGTGTTGTATATGTGATCTGCATATTTTGATCATTTAATATCAAGTTTTAAGGCAATTAAACTTGATTAAACATTTAATTCTGTGTCATTTCTTAACAATGCCTACGCACATCCTGATGATTACCTCGCATAGCTCTGCCGAGCTAGCTTGAGATTGATGTGGATACTGATGAGATCTTCTAGATATTTAATATCGACGGAGAGCACATTTTTTCCGGCTTCAACATTGATATGAAATCTGTGTTTTAATAAGGTTTTGTTTGAATTTTGTGTTAGCCTGCATTTCTTATGTGGTGGTTTGATTTCGCTTACCTACTCCAGAATAGAGGATTTTGTAGCAGAAGATTCAAAAATGCATTTTAGTTTTGAAGAAATTATGTTAAATAAATTAAAATGTAATATTATTCTGACATAATCAGGAACAATGAGTATTTTGAATGTAAGGATTATCTTGGATATCAAATATATGTAAATGTATACTAGATGGTGTGCATATAATATGATTCAAAATAGCTTAACGAAACTAATTAATTAGAAGTGTTAGGATGGCTGTGGAATGTTAATACATAAAATAGAGGTATTAGGGGCATGAGTGTGCAGACTTCAACGGTAACTTCTTGTGTTAAGTTGAAACAAAAGTTCCTGTAACATTTACCTCTAAAGTGCATGATTGCGTAAATATCAAATACAATTTATCAAAGTTTTGATTGTGAATGTGTCATCATTCCTTAATTTACTTGCAGCTAGGGTAACGGAGTAGAGCTATAAAAGATGAGTATTTGTGTTTTTTTCATATCTAATTAAAATGATTTGCTGATCCACAAAGTGATATGGAAGCATTGTAATCAAGCGCGTTTATTGCAATGAAGTCGAGGGCTTAGGCTTGGCAACCCCACAGCTTAGGGGTGCGCTTACAACGGAAGGTATCTGTTGCAGATAAAGCATTAAATAATGTTCAATTATCTTCTTCATTTTTAAAGATGAAATTGCTATGGGACTTTATTCTCAGTAGGGCAGGGGATACGTCCCCTTCAGCTGCTGTGTTGCAAACGCTATGGCCCTTCAGCACTCGTGGTACTTCTGACGTTACAAGAGATACTTCGGGCTGAACATTTGAGCCTATTCCTAAACGGGAATTGTTCGGATTGGGTTGGACTCGAGGGGGGGCAGTGTGTTCCAGACTTCGGGCGCCCGGAGGCTGTAGAGGTTTGCCTAAGAAGTCCCGGGTACTAGCTTGTAAAGCTAGCAGAAGGTGTACTAGATCACCAGGCGGCCTCACCGTGGTTATTCGGTAGTCTTCCCTGTGGGGTTGACGCACGTAAATACCGTATACAGTTCCACCCGTCTTGACGTTGTTGTCGATGGGCTCCCGTAGGGGAGGGGATCCGTCCCCTTCAGCTGCAGTGGTTTGGGCGCTACGGACCCTTAGCACTCGTGGTGCCTTTGACGTTACCAGAGGAACCTCGGGCCCAGTATTCGATCCCCTCCCTGAATGGGAGTTGTGCGGATTGGATTGGAATCGAGGGGGCAGTGGTTCCCGATACTCGTGAGAGATCGGGTAAGTCTCTGGACGGGGTTGAGGTAAGCCATATATACCCGCGTACTAGCCTGCATAGCTAGTAGAAGGTGTGCTAGATCACCAGGCGGCCCTGCCGTGGTTGATCGGTAGCCTTCCCATTTTGGTGTTGGCACGCGTAAGTGGCGTATCCACTTCCATCCCGTCTTGTGTCCTTGGACCAGATGGGGCAGGACCTTTCTAGTAACCCAGGTCTTGCCCTATGGAAAGCGCCACCGAGGCGCTGGGCGCCCTTTTGGGACTGCTCAGTAACTCCCTGGTCATCAGAGCGGAGGTCAGTCTTCACCTTGTGTGGACTGCCTGGTAGATTCCCTCGCATTATATTACTTTATTATTCGTCATATTTGAATCTCCCAGCTTGCGAGATCTGCACACTCATATCCTTAATACTGTGAGCATGTTCTAATACTGGTTTATTTTTTCCAGGATTTATAACTAATGGATATAAGTGCAACCTCAAAGCCAAGAACCAACCCCGTGGATGGACTTCTGTTATATTTAGTTTATCCTTTGTTGGTACACGACAATGTTAATGGTGACAGGAATCTGCAGCAATGTTGTGCAATCCAAAGCAGTGACATTCCAATTCAGGTAAGCTTTTTTCAATCTTATTTTTAAGAGATTGAACACCCAGTTCTTCTAATGTTAAGCATTATGTTTATGATATTGTACTGAAAGTTTTATAGAATGTAGACAAATGCCTTCTCAGTTCACTGACCTACTTTCATCCAGCAAGGTTGTTTATCAAGGAAGATAAAGTTGTTTCTTCAACCTCACCATTCTTAAATTATACCAATCTGGATTGCTTAGGCGGAAAACTATATGGCGCGTATTCGGGATGTCGATGGTTCGATTCCAGTAACCGAGATTCCTCACCCATATATACATACTTTCTCATAAGTAGCTTTGTCTTTTTTTAAAGAAAAACTGGCCCGCCTCGGTAGCATGGATGGTAACGTGTCTACCTCACGTTTAAGAGATCCCTAGTTCGAATCTCGGTCAGGGTGAGTTACCTGGATAAGACTTTTACGGGGTTTTCCTTTATCCTGAAAGAGCGTACAACCCTGGCCAACTTACTGCAGGGATAACCGGCGGGCAGAGGTGATACTCACCCGGCTGAGAATTGGGCACACACGTGCGACTCATGGCCATCTGTTAAGAGGGGAACCGCCCCTGTGTGTGCTCCGTGTGCAGTACGCCTCACTGTGCGGCATGTATTGCTGGATTGCCCGCAGTACACCCACATCCGCCAGTCTTTGGGCCTAAGAACTAACTTGCACGATATTTTAGGGGACGACCCAGTGGCCGTGGATAAGGCTCTGCGGGTTGTTTTTAAAATCGGTTTGACTTGTATTTAATATTTATCAATTTTAGAGATTTTAAATTTTTAGTACTGGGATGGGTTTTTTATGTGCTTTTAATAGTTGAGTGCTTATATTTTATCTTACTTTTTAACTTTGTGTAGCTTTTGGTTTTTAGAGTTGGCTTCGGGCCCAAATGACCTTGTTGTCGACGGGCCCTAAAACACTACACACTCACTCACTCACTCACTCACTCACTCACTCACTCACTCACTCACTCACTCACTCACTCACTCACTCACTCACTCACTCACTCACTCACTCACTCACTCACTCACTCACTCACTCACTCAATCATTCACTCACTCACTCACTCCTGAAAGACGAATGTCGAGTAAATCTAAGCTCTATGGGCCCTGGGCTCCTTTGGGCTCATTTGACCACCATTTCATCCATTCCATTCATCGTCTGATATGACTAAACTTCGGAGGACATAAATTACAAAGAAAAGGACACTGGATTATCTGAAATGTCTTCTGATAAGCAATCAGCTAATTTTCAAATTATATACCATTCTATTCTATGGTCTTGAGGCATCGTTCAGCGAGATTTATTATCCCACGATGGTACTAGTCCCTGATTTTTGATGTGAAGAATTCGGTGACATCCACTCCCATTGCTTCAAAGTTCTCAAAATTTCTTCCACGTAGAAAATGGGCCGTGAGTAGAAAAAGATGATGATCTGATGTTGAGAGATCATGGCTATGTGCAGGGTGTGGTAGCAGTTCAATTCCTTCCAATCCCTCAATTCTTTCCATGGTTGTTCGTACAGTCTGCGTTGTTGCATTGGCATATTGCAATAGAACAATATTTGGGTTAACTAATGCTTGGTGTCTTAATATCAAAATTTCATGAACTCGTTCCAATAGTTGAGAATAAAGATCCACATCAATCGTCCGCCCATTTGGTGCAAACTCCCAGTGAATTAACCTTCAAAATTTCACCAGACACACAACATCACTGTAGGGCCGAACTGACTATTTTGGCAATGACTTTGCCAGGTTTGGGATCGAGCTACTGTTTGGAAGTATCAGGGTTTCGGTAATGTAGCATTCTTTATCGCAAGTGACAGTCTTCTCACAAATATATCAAACATGGGATTAGGGTTAAGCTGACGACAGATATCCACTCTACCTTCAGCCTATTGGGGTTCAGTTTATTAGGTAGAGATCTACAAATTCTGTATGATTTTTCAAGGGTCTTAATGTGGAGATATACGCTATATTTTGGTGCAACATGTTTTCTGAAAGCCTACGGATACTTTTTTGCAGATTTTCTCGCAAAACTTGGTGTATGCCCTCAATATTCCTTATTTAGAACTTGCAGAACGTGGTACGTCTTTTTCAGTGTGTAGGTTTCCACTGTTTAAATATTGGAACCTTTGCTACGCCACGCACGCTCTAAGGATTCTCCTTTCACCTCACACATTCTTGGAGCTGCTGGAGCAACCTTTTAATCTTGCTTCCAATAGTGTTTTAAAGGGACTTTAAGTGCAACCTCTTTATGTCCGTTTTGTGATTGTTTATTAACAAATGAAGTCTAATAAATACTCAGAGTGAACGCAACACAAGACGTGGATCTTATAAATAGCATTGTCCAACTAAAGAAACCCTATACATTTTCCAAACCACCGTAGTAGTAGTGGTGGCGGTGGAGGCGGTGGCGGCGGAGGAGGAGGAATGGAGGAGGAGGAATGGAGGAGGAGGAATGGAGGAGGAGGAATGGAGGGGGAATGGAGGAGGGGGAATGGAGGAGGAGGAAGAGGAGGAGGAGGGGATGGAGGAGGGGATGGAGGAGGAGGGGAGGGGGAGGGGGAGGGGGAGGGGGAGGAGGGGAGGAGGGGAGGAGGGGGAGGAGGAGGGGGAGGAGGAGGAGGAGGAGGAGGAGGAGGAGGAGGAGGAGGAGGAGGAGGAGGGGGGAGGGGGAGGGGGAGGGGGAGGGGGAGGGGGAGGGGGAGGGGGAGGGGGAGGGGGAGGAGGAGGAGGAGGAGGAGGAGGAGGAGGAGGAGGAGGAGGAGGAGGAGGAGGAGGAGGAGGAGGAGGAGGAGGAGGAGGAGGAGGAGGAGGAGGAGGAGGAGGAGGAGGAGGAGGAGGAGGAGGAGGAGGAGGAGGAGGAGGAGGAGGAGGAGGAGGAGGAGGAGGAGGAGGAGGAGGAGGAGGAGGAGGAGGAGGAGGAGGAGGAGGAGGAGGAGGAGGAGGAGGAGGAGGAGGAGGAGGAGGAGGAGGAGGAGGAGGAGGAGGAGGAGGAGGAGGAGGAGGAGGAGGAGGAGGAGGAGGAGGAGGAGGAGGAGGAGGAGGAGGAGGAGGAGGAGGAGGAGGAGGAGGAGGAGGAGGAGGAGGAGGACTCCATATCATTCTGCTTTTCATTTTAGGATGTAGCCTCTCTCCAAGTCGCACCCGCCTTTACAAACTCTCACCTCATGCTACGTTTCCATCTTCGGAAGAGCCTTGTTGGGGTGTTGGGCACAAATGATCGTGAGTAGATTGAGGTGGGTTTACTAGCAGAACTTACCCAAGTTTTGGTGATATAACAATTTAATTGACTTAACTCCTCTTCTTTGTGAAAAATCTGGTAGAAGTAAATGCATAAGTAAAACGTTGCAGATCACATAGATTCTGATATATTTAACATTATTACGCATTTGTAAAGCAAAATACACTCTAAAATACGACTTAAGTTGTGGCGTTATTCCTCCACTCGCAGCAGATAGGATGCACGTTCGGGCGACATATTTGTAACCATTCATCTTAATCAGAGTGACCGAGATAAAATTTTATATGACTCCGATTTCGGAATATATTATTTAATTGTATAATCTGGATTACAATTCACTCGAACTTTCTTTCTTAATAAGTCACTGTAAATTACCTCCAACCCATTGATAAATCCTTATTTTTAAGGTAATATTTGTGGCGATATGACGGGTCGTCTCGTTTCTCGATGATTAATCAGCCCCAAAGTTGGAAGCGATCTTTGTTAACGTCCTTCTTAATCATTGCATGTCGAATTGTTTCTTGATGATTGAGTTTGATACATTATTTAATTTGATTGTATAATCTAACGTCCACTCGTCACTATTACGAATACCGAATAACTTTTTTGAAAGTTATTATTAACTTTCCGTTACAATTATATTCACCGCAACATTTTTTTTTTTTTTTCATCGTCATGAAACCAGACTGAAGAACATATATCTATCTCAAGATTATTGATTTTCAGTAACTATCGTTACTCCTCTATTAATTTTGTGATTGGCCAATTTACTGCTACGTCATCACAATACGGAATACAATTATTACTACGGCCAATCACAAAATTACACATATTTGTTTTTAATATTGTCATTTCATGGCCTACTAAGTCATACCAGAAAACAATATTCATATAAAAAGTTCTAACTAAAACATATCGTTACAAAGTTCAGCTTTCTACTTCCAAGTGTTCAGCTGTCATTTTATTCATGATATAGTATAGAACTCACTAAAGTTGAAGTGCTATTTTTAAAACTATAAATATTGGTTCAATAATAGATATGTGTAACATTACTGAAATTAGCAAGGCCTTGGAAACCAAAATTAAATCCATTTTTGTCATCTTTTTCCATTTATTCTCTCCTAAATATTATTAAAGAGCTTCTTAAGCATTAAACGTTTATTATTTAATATGTACATGATACATTTTTAGTATTCGTATACTTCTAAAACTAATTCTAAGCACTGCGACAAAATTTCTTTGGTTATTAAACTGTCGGTTATTTTGCACAGAAGATACAATTAGTATTACCCCTTGGTTCACAGTTACATTTTACGGTAATTGTTGAATACTATGGTCATATCTGTTAAGGGTTTCACCAATTTAATAGTAGTGGTGGAGGACATTAAAGAATAAATTTTGTACAGCAGTGCAGCTTCATCATTAATTTTGCTATTGGCTCTACATAATTTACTCACTCAATGTTCTACATACATGATTTTTGGGTCAAAAATGAGATTTGCGTAATTATAGTCACCATTTATTAAAAGACTCTATGTAGACCCTCAGAGTTCAAGATAGACTAAACTGAAATGAAATGAAATAAGAGGATGAGCTGCAAAGAATTTTAAATATTTCTACTGCGTGCTGCAAGAGCGGATTTGATATTTGCGTCCCTATTTCGTGATACACAGGTAGTGAAACCTGGTGACTTATAAAACAGGTTAAGCTGTAAATAGACCACAATAGCGCAGAGGGGGAGAGAGTAGATAATCAAAATAAACGCAATATAGTGCTCCACTTTTCATACTTCGAAATGTTTGTGAAATATTAGTATTTATGGCACACCTATTTTGGCAGAATAAGGGAATATATAATAAAATAATTTATACGTATAATAAATTAATTAATAATAACTACACACATTTTACCCCTAACATTATGTAGCGATGTGTATCTTCAAATTAAAATATGTTAATTTTATGTGACACACCTACAGTACACGTTGCAATAAAAGATTTCAGTGTGAAAGCCAGTATTCATTTCATTGTGGAAAGTTCTTTTATTAATCCCTTTCTTCTTCCAGATATACTTTCATATTTACAGAATTAGCAGTGCACTACAGCACATTTTGCATAAATATGCAAGGTAGCTCTCCTTCAATTTTAGCTTAAACTCCGTACTGTAGGAAGGTATGCTTCAGGTAACGTATTGCTATAGAGGAAAGACTAAATTCTTGAATTCATATACGTTGTCCTCCCAGGGACCTAATGCGGTAGGTACGGGAATTGGCAATCCCAAGGTGCCGAGCCAAATGTGTCGATTGGATGCCTCTGAGTGGTGAGAGGGCTAATGCCAAATGCCGAAATAGGGTCCACATCCGTGTTTGACACTAATCTAAGTTAAATAAACTAATTTTAACTACAGTCAAAGTAAAGCTTAAGCAAAGCGAGAGCAAAGCCGAAGCGGGCCCAGAGAAAAGCCACAGAAAAGCCAGATTCAAGCCAGAGCTTAGCCAGAGGGGAGCCAGTGCGGAGTTAGAGCTAAGCCAGAGCGGGACCGGAGTGGTGACCGGAGCCTAGCCAGAGCGAAGACAGAGCCAAGCCAGAGTTAAGTTACAGTATGAAGTTAGTGTGAGGCCAGGGTGAAGTCAGAGCGGGACTAGAATGGAATAGAATAGAATCTTTATTGTCACATAACGTTTACATTGTAAGCCTAGCTGGTAAACTGGTGAGTCGTCAAGTTATACATAAAAGAAATTTAAAAGAAAAACTAATTCTAATGTATATGTACTTAAATTATCAATTACAAGTAATGCAGTAGTTATGATATTGTGTCATCCATGAATTCCTGTATGGAGTAATACGTCTTATGTAATAACAGATCTTTTACACTTTTATTAAATAGTTTCAGAGTTTTTATTTCTTTGAGTCGTTGAGGTAATTTATTGTATACTTTTATACCCATATAATGGAGTGTTTTTTCGTATAATGTTAATCTATGCATGGGGTATTTTATGCTGGACCGAGTGCCGAGTGATGACGATTTTGTTTTTGGATAAATTTCTCATAATTTTTGTATACATATGTGGATAACTCTAAAATATATACTGAGGGCATTGTTAGAATTTTTAATTTTTTGAATAGTGGTTTGCATGAATCTTTAAAGTTAGCATGTAACATTATACGTATTACCTTTTTTTTGAATTTTAAAAACAGTTTCCCATCCCGATGCATTTCCCCACAATATTATACCATAGGCCAAGATCGAATAAAAATAGCTGTAATATACAATTTTGTTTGTTTCTATATTCATCATATTTGTCAGGCATAACATGTTATAGCAGACCGAAATCAATTTTTTGGTTATATGTTCAATATGGATATTCTATTTTAAGCATTCATCTATGTGCATTCCTAATATCTTACTATAACCCTTTATTGTAGAACTATTATTATTGTCTACATTATCTTGTTTCAGATTAGCATTAGCAGCAGTTTTAAATTGTATAATGCTAGTTTTGTTTTATTTAAGCTCATACCATTATCAGTGAACCATTTGTCTAAGTTATTTAATGCATTGCTTATATCAGTTTGCAAACTATTATGACTTACATTTTGTAAAACAACTGATGTGTCATCTGCATACAATATTGGACACCCATTTATACCAACCCCGTGGATGGACTTCTGTTATATTTAGTTTATCCTTTGTTGGTACACGACAATGTTAATGGTGACAGGAATCTGCAGCAATGTTGTGCAATCCAAAGCAGTGACATTCCAATTCAGGTAAGATTTTTTCAATCTTATTTTTAAGAGATTGAACACCCAGTTCTTCTAATGTTAAGCATAATGTCTATGATATTGTACTGAAAGTTTTATAGAATGTAGACAAATGCCTTCTCAGTTCACTGAAATGCCTTCTCAGTTCACTGACCTACTTTCATCCAGCAAGGTTGTTTATCAAGGAAGATAAAGTTGTTTCTTCAACCTCACCATTCTTAAATTATACCAATCTGGATTGCTTAGGCGGAAAACTATATGGCGCGTATTCGGGATGTCGATGGTTCGATTCCAGTAACCGAGATTCCTCACCCATATATACATACTTTCTCATAAGTAGCTTTGTCTTTTTTTAAAGAAAAACTGGCCCGCCTCGGTAGCATGGATGGTAACGTGTCTACTTCACGTTTAAGAGATCCCTAGTTCGAATCTCGGTAAGGGTGAGTAAGACTTTTACGGGGTTTTCCTTTATCCTGAAAGAGCGTACAACCCTGGCCAACTTACTGCAGGGATAACCGGCGGGCCGAGGTGATACTCACCCGGCTGAGAATTGGGCACACACGTGAGACTCATGGCCATCTGTTAAGAGGGGAACCGCCCCTGTGTGTGCTCCGTGTGCAGTACGCCTCACTGTGCGGCATGTATTGCTGGATTGCCCGCAGTACACCCACGTCCGCCAGTCTTTGGGCCTAAGAACTAACTTGCACGATATTTTAGGGGACGACCCAGTGGCCGTGGATAAGGCTCTGCGGTTTGTTTTTAAAATAGGTTTGACTTGTATTTAATATTTATCAATTTTAGAGATTTTAAATTTTTAGTACTGGGATGGGTTTTTTATGTGCTTTTAATAGTTGAGTGTTTATATTTTATCTTACTTTTTAACTTTGTGTAGCTTTTGGTTTTTAGAGTTGGCTTCGGGCCCAAATGACCTTGTTGTCGACGGGCCCAAAAACACTACACACTCACTCACTCACTCACTCAATCACTCACTCACTCACTCACTCACTCACTCACTCACTCACTCACTCACTCACTCACTCACTCACTCACTCACTCACTCACTCCTGAAAGACGAATGTCGAGTAAATCTAAGCTCTATGGGCCCTGGGCTCCTTTGGGCTCATTTGACCACCATTTCATCCATTCCATTCATCGTCTGATATGACTAAACTTCGGAGGACATAAATTACAAAGAAAAGGACACTGGATTATCTGAAATGTCTTCTGATAAGCAATCAGCTAATTTTCAAATTATATACCATTCTATTCTATGGTCTTGAGGCATCGTTCAGCGAGATTTATTATCCCACGATGGTACTAGTCCCTGATTTTTGATGTGAAGAATTCGGTGACATCCACTCCCATTGCTTCAAAGTTCTCAAAATTTCTTCCACGTAGAAAATGGGCCGTGAGTAGAAAAAGATGATGATCTGATGTTAAGAGATCATGGCTATGTGCCGGGTGTGGTAGCAGTTCAATTCCTTCCAATCCCTCAATTCTTTCCATGGTTGTTCGTACAGTCTGCGTTGTTGCATTGGCATATTGCAATAGAACAATATTTGGGTTAACTAATGCTTGGTGTCTTAATATCAAAATTTCATGAAATCGTTCCAATAGTTGAGAATAAAGATCCACATCAATCGTCCGCCCATTTGGTGCAAACTCCCAGTGAATTAACCTTCAAAATTTCACCAGACACACAACATCACTGTAGGGCCGAACTGACTCTTTTGGCAATGACTTTGCCAGGTTTGGAATCGAGCTACTGTTTGGAAGTATCAGGGTTTCGGTAATCTAGAATTCTTTATCGCAAGTGACAGTCTTCTCACAAATATATCAAACATGGGATTAGGGTTAAGCTGAGGACAGATATCCACTCTACCTTCAGCCTATTGGGGTTCAGTTTATTAGGTAGAGATCTACAAATTCTGTATGATTTTTCAAGGGTCTTTATGTGGAGATATACGCTATATTTTGGTGCAACATGTTTTCTGAAAGCCTACGGATACTTTTTTGCAGATTTTCTCGCAAAACTTTGTGTATGCCCTCAATATTCCTTATTTAGAACTTGCAGAACGTGGTACGTCTTTTTTAGTGTGTAGGTTTCCACTGTTTAAATATTGGAACCTTTGCTACGCCACACACGCTCTAAGGATTCTCCTTTCACCTCACATATTCTTGGAGCTGCTGGAGCAACCTTTTAATCTTGCTTCCAATAGTGTTTTAAAGGGACTTTAAGTGCAACCTCTTTATGTCCGTTTTGTGATTGTTTATTAACAAATGAAGTCTAATAAATACTCAGAGTGAACGCAACACTAGACGTGGATCTTATAAATAGCATTGTCCAACTAAAGAAACCCAGGAGGAGTAGGGGGAGGAGGAGGGGGAGGAGGAGGGGGAGGAGGGGGATGAGGAGGAGGAGGAGGAGGAGGAGGAGGAGGAGGAGGAGGAGGAGGAGGAGGAGGAGGAGGAGGAGGAGGAGGAGGAGGAGGAGGAGGAGGAGGAGGAGGAGGAGGAGGAGGAGGAGGAGGAGGAGGAGGAGGAGGAGGAGGAGGAGGAGGAGGAGGAGGAGGAGGAGGAGGAGGAGGAGGAGGAGGAGGAGGAGGAGGAGGAGGAGGAGGAGGAGGAGGAGGAGGAGGAGGAGGAGGAGGAGGAGGAGGAGGAGGAGGAGGAGGAGGAGGAGGAGGAGGAGGAGGAGGAGGAGGAGGAGGAGGAGGAGGAGGAGGAGGAGGAGGAGGAGGAGGAGGAGGAGGAGGAGGAGGAGGAGGAGGAGGAGGAGGAGGTGGAGGAGGAGGTGGAGGAGGAGGAGGAGGAGGAGGACTCCATATCATTCTGCTTTTCATTTTAGGATGTAGCCTCTCTCCAAGTCGCACCCGCCTTTACAAACTCTCACCTCATGCTACGTTTCCATCTTCGGAAGAGCCTTGTTGGGGTGTTGGGCACAAATGATCGTGAGTAGATTGAGGTGGGTTTACTAGCAGAACTTACCCAAGTTTTGGTGATATAACAATTTAATTGACTTAACTCCTCTCCTTTGTGAAAAATCTGGTACAAGTAAATGCATAAGTAAAACGTTGCAGATCACATAGATTCTGATATATTTAACATTATTACGCATTTGTGAAGCAAAATACACTCTAAAACACGACTTATGTTGTGGCGTTATTCCTCCACTCGCAGCAGATAGGATGCACGTTCGGGCGACATATTTGTAACCATTCATCTTAATCAGAGTGACCGAGATAAAATTTTATATGACTCCGATTTCGGAATATATTATTTAATTGTATAATCTGGATTACAATTCACTCGAACTTTCTTTCTTAATAAGTCACTGTAAATTACCTCCAACCCATTGATAAATCCTTATTTTTAAGGTAATATTTGTGGCGATATGACGGGTCGTCTCGTTTCTCGATGATTAATCAGCCCCAAAGTTGGAAGCGATCTTTGTTAACGTCCTTCTTAATCATTGCATGTCGAATTGTTTCTTGATGATTGAGTTTGATACATTATTTAATTTGATTGTATAATCTAACGTCCACTCGTCACTATTACGAATGCCGAATAACTTTTTTGAAAGTTATTATTAACTTTCCGTTACAATTATATTCACCGCAACTTTTTTTTTTTTTTCATCGTCATGAAACCAGACTGTAGAACATATATCTATCTCAAGATTATTGATTTTCAGTAACTATCGTTTCTCCTCTATTAATTTTGTGATTGGCCAATTTACTGCTACGTCATCACAATACGGAATACAATTATTACTACGGCCAATCACAAAATTACACATATTTGTTTTTGATATTGTCATTTCATGGCCTACTATGTCATACCAGAAAACCATATTCATATAAAAAGTTCTAACTAAAACATATCGTTACAAAGTTCAGCTTTCTACTTCCAAGTGTTCAGCTGTCATTTTATTCATGATATAGTACAGAACTCACTAAAGTTGAAGTGCTATTTTTAAAACTATAAATATTGGTTCAATAATAGATATGTGTAACATTACTGAAATTAGCAAGGCCTTGGAAACCAAAATTAAATCCATTTTTGTCAACTTTTTCCATTTATTCTCTCCTAAATATTATTAAAGAGCTTCTTAAGCATTAAACGTTTATTATTTAATATGTACATGATACATTTTTAGTATTCGTATACTTCTAAAACTAATTCTAAGCACTGCGACAAAATTTCTTTGGTTATTAAACTGTCGGTTATTTTGCACAGAAGATACAATTAGTATTACCCCTTGGTTCACAGTTACATATTACGGTAATTGTTGAATACTATGGTCATATCTGTTAAGGGTTTCACCAATTTAATAGTAGTGGTGGAGGACATTAAAGAATAAATTTTGTACAGCAGTGCAGCTTCAACATTAATTTTGCTATCGGCTCTACATAATTTACTCACTCAATGTTCTACATACATGATTTTTGGGTCAAAAATGAGATTTGCGTAATTATAGTCACCATTTATTAAAAGACTCTATGTAGACCCTCAGAGTTCAAGATAGACTAAACTGAAATGAAATGAAAACAGAGGATGAGCTGCAAAGAACTTTAAATATTTCTACTGCGTGCTGCAAGAGCGGATTTGATATTTGCGTCCCTATTTCGTGATACACAGGTAGTGAAACCTGGTGACTTATAAAACAGGTTAAGCTGTAAATAGACCACAATAGCGCAGAGGGGGAGAGAGTAGATAATCAAAATAAACGCAATATAGTGCTCCACTTTTCATACTTCGAAATGTTTGTGAAATATTAGTATTTATGGCACACCTATTTTGGCAGAATAAGGGAATATATAATAAAATAATTTATACGTATAATAAATTAATTAATAATAACTACACACATTTTACCCCTAACATTATGTAGCGATGTGTATCTTCAAATTAAAATATGTTAATTTTATGTGACACACCTACAGTACACGTTGCAATAAAAGATTTCAGTGTGAAAGCCAGTATTCATTTCATTGTGGAAAGTTCTTTTATTAATCCCTTTCTTCTTCCAGATATACTTTTATATTTACAGAATTAGCAGTGCACTACAGCACATTTTGCATAAATATGCAAGGTAGCTCTCCTTCAATTTTAGCTTAAACTCCGTACTGTAGGAAGGTATGCTTCAGGTAACGTATTGCTATAGAGGAAAGACTAAATTCTTGAATTCATATACGTTGTCCTCCCAGGGACCTAATGCGGTAGGTACGGGAATTGGCAATCCCAAGGTGCCGAGCCAAATGTGTCGATTGGATGCCTCTGAGTGGTGAGAGGGCTAATGCCAAATGCCGAAATAGGGTCCACATCCGTGTTTGACACTAATCTAAGTTAAATAAACTAATTTTAACTACAGTCAAAGTAAAGCTTAAGCAAAGCGAGAGCAAAGCCGAAGCGGGCCCAGAGAAAAGCCACAGAAAAGCCAGATTCAAGCCAGAGCTTAGCCAGAGGGGAGCCAGTGCGGAGTTAGAGCTAAGCCAGAGCGGGACCGGAGTGGTGACCGGAGCCTAGCCAGAGCGAAGACAGAGCCAAGCCAGAGTTAAGTTACAGTATGAAGTTAGTGTGAGGCCAGGGTGAAGTCAGAGCGGGACTAGAATAGAATAGAATAGAATCTTTATTGTCACATAACGTTTACATTGTAAGCCTAGCTGGTAAACTGGTGAGTCGTCAAGTTATACATAAAAGAAATTTAAAAGAAAAACTAATTCTAATGTATATGTACTTAAATTATCAATTACAAGTAATGCAGTAGTTATGATATTGTGTCATCCATGAATTCCTGTATGGAGTAATACGTCTTATGTAATAACAGATCTTTTACACTTTTATTAAATAGTTTCAGAGTTTTTATTTCTTTGAGTCGTTGAGGTAATTTATTGTATACTTTTATACCCATATAATGGAGTGTTTTTTCATATAATGTTAATCTATGCATGGGGTATTTTATGCTGGACTCTTTCCGAGTGCCGTAATGATGACGATTTTGTTTTTGGATAAGTTTCTCATAATTTTTGTATACATATGTGGATAACTCTAAAATATATACTGAGGGCATTGTTAGAATTTTTAATTTTTTGAATAGTGGTTTGCATGAATCTTTAAAGTTAGCATGTAACATTATACGTATTACCTTTTTTTGAATTTTAAAAACAGTTTCCCATCCCGATGCATTTCCCCACAATATTATACCATAGGCCAAGATCGAATGAAAATAGCTGTAATATACAATTTTGTTTGTTTCTATATTCATCATATTTGTCAGGCATAACATGTTATAGCAGACCGAAATCAATTTTTTGGTTATATGTTCAATATGGATATTCTATTTTAAGCATTCATCTATGTGCATTCCTAATATCTTACTATAACCCTTTATTGTAGAACTATTATTATTGTCTACATTATCTTGTTTCAGATTAGATTAGCAGCAGTTTTAAATTGTATAATGCTAGTTTTTGTTTTATTTAAGCTCATACCATTATCAGTGAACCATTTGTCTAAGTTATATAATGCATTGCTTATATCAGTTTGCAAACTATCATGACTTATATTTTGTAAAACAACTGATGTGTCATCTGCATACAATATTGTACACCCATTTATACTTTGAGGTAAAATTTTAGTGTAACGTATATAAAGCAGAGGACCCAGCACAGAGCCTTGCGGTACACCATTGGCGGAGGGCCGGAACTTAGCCAGAGTTAAGTTAAAGAATGAAGCTAGAGTGAGGCCAGAGCGGGACTGTAGGTAGGCCGGAGCCTAGCCAGAGCCAAGTTAGAGTGAATTCAGGGTGAAGTTAGAGGGTGAAGAGGGTTAGAGGGTGAAGTTAGAGTGAAGCCAGAGCGGGATCAGAGCGAACTCAGAGCGGGACCGTGGTGGTGGCCGAATCCTAGCCAGTGTGAAGCCAAAGTCAAGCCAGGGTTAGGTTAAAGAATGAAGTTAGCGTGACACAAGAGCGAAGCCAGAGCGGGACCGAAACGGGGCCGGAGCGCGGCCTGAACCTAGCAAGAGCCAAGCTAAAACGAAGACAGAGCCAAGACAGAGTTTTGTTAAAGAATGATGTTGGAGTGAAGTCAGAGTGAAGCCAGAGCAAAACCAGAGCCAAGCCAGAGCGCGACCGTTGCAGTGACTGGAGCCTAGCCAGAGCGTAGACAGAGCAAAACCGGAGCGTAGCTAGAGCGGAGTCAGAGCAAAGCCAGAGTGGTGACCGAAGCCTAACCAGTGTGGAGCCAGAGCGTAGCCAGAGCAAAGCCAGGGCGGATCCAGAGCCAAGCCTGAGTGGTGACCGGAGCCTAGCCAAGGCGAAGCCACAGTGGTGACCGGAGCCTAGCCAAGGCGAAGCCAGAGTAGGGCCAGAGCGTAGCCAGAGCAAAGCCAGAGCGTAGCTAGAGCGGAGCCAGAGCCAAGCCAGAGTGGTGACCGAAGCCTAGCCAGAGCGAAGCCAGAGTGGAGCCAGAGCGTAGCCAGAGCAAAGCCAGAGCGTAGCTAGAGCGGAGCTAGAGCGGAGCCAGAACCAAGCCAGGGTGGTGACCAGAGCCTAGCCAGAGCGAAGCCAGAAGGGAGCCAGAGCGTAGCCAGAGCAAAGTCAGAGTAGTGACCGGAGCCTAGCCAGAATAAGCCAGAGTGGAGTCAGAATTTAGCCAGAGCAAAGCCAGAGCGTAGCTAGAGCGGAGCCAGAGCTAAGACAGACTGGTGACCGGAGCCTAGCCAGAGCGAAGCCAGTGTTAAGTTACAGAATGAAGTTAGTGTGAGGCCAGAGCGAAGCCTGAGCATAGCTAGAGCGGGACCGGAGGAGGGCCGGAACCTAGCCAGTGCCAAGCCAGAGCGAAGCCAGAGCTAATCCAGAGTTACGGTAAAGAACGGAGTTAGAGCGAGACCTGAGCGAAGCCAGAGCGGGACCGAGGTTAGGCCTGAGCCTAGTGAGAGCAAAGCCAGAGCCAAGTCAGAGCCAAGTTAGAGTGATTTTAGAGTGGAGTTAGAGTGATTATAGGGTGAAGCCGAAGAGAAGCCAGTTGAGCCAGAGCAAAGCCAAAACAAAGCCAAAGCAAAGCCAAAGTTGAGATAGAGCAGGGAAAGAGCAAAGACAGAGTAAAGCCAAAGCAAAGCCAAGTCAAAGAGGAACTAGAACAAAGCTAATGCAAAGCCAAAGCAAAGCCAAAACAAAATTACAGATAAGCTATATTCAAAGGCAGGATAATAAAGTGAAATACAGTTTTTAAAGGGCGCTGATAACCATGGAGTTGAGCGCCCTTAAATACAAATCATGATCACGTACTTTGTTATTTACGGATGGCTTGGTTTCCTTAAAAAGTCCTTGATTTGGGTGCAAATATAACAGGCCTGGATCTACTTTCATATACTAAAACACACCACTTTATTCAAGAAAACAGTTACCTGGCCTGTTTATTAATTTCACAGTTAATAATTACTATTTCAATGGCTTAACAGAATGGTAGCGTCACGCTCCCTAGTGGAGCAGTAGAGCATAACATAACTATGGGTAATGGTTCAAGTTCAAGAGGTCGAATCTCTGTCAGGGTGATTTATCTGTGAATCAGGCGTATCGGTGGCAGACGGCTATGGAGTCATTGTCTGGTTTAACACAGGCCCCTATCCAAAGATGAACGTTATATATATGCGGACGGTCAACCAGCTTTTTCATTCAGTTCCTGAGAAAGCTCCACATGTTTAACCTTGAACCGCGAAAGCTTTGTCTTACATATCTGAGTAAGGTTGTATTCCTGGATTTTCCCTTATCCAGAAATAAGCTCAATGGACCCTGGACTCATTTGAGCATTGTTTCATCGTCTGATCTGGCAACGTTGGAGGAAATAAAATAAAGGTTCCATATGTAGTTAATGTAATTCATATCTTGAGAAAATAATGTTAGATAGCCCTAATCCTAATAGCTTAATAGCTTGTATCAAGTTTTGTTATGTGTTTAAAGGAAATATGTAATTTTCATGATTATTACATATATACAGACGGTTCGCGTTACCAATTTGAAGATATATCTGCAGTAGAATGTGCTTTTGTTGTTTACGAACCAAACCAAACTGAACTAACTCACCCCATGTTTAAATTGTCACCTGAATGTTCTGTATTCCAGTCGGAGCTCTTAGCAATTAAAGAAGCTATAAAATGGTGTACTGTTAATGGGAACAGTGCCCGTATTCTTAGTGATTCACAATCAGCTCTACTCGCTATTAATGATAAATACAACTTAAATTCATTAGCACATGAAATCAGAACCTTGCTTCAAAACCATCCAGGACCTATTTGCATGAGATGGCTTAAAGGACACAGCGGAATTTTGGGTAACGAGAGAGCTGATTGCTTGGCTAAGAAGGCTGCAGAATCCAATCTTCCTGTGACATACCCTTTATGTCCTATTTCTACTGTAAGGAGAATAATAAATTAACATATTCTTGAAGAATGGAACCAACAATGGCTAACAACTCCAAATGGAAGTTTAACAAAAACATTATGTTTCCCTAGTGTATATGACAGAGGAAAATGTGAAAATCTTGTACCAAATTTTGTTTTGACACATTTTTTAAGTGGACATGGTAAATATGGTGAATACTTATCACGCTTTCACTTAACATCCAACCCCGAGTGCATGTGCGGTGAAGAATTTCAAACTGTGGTTCATCTCCTTTTCTGTTGTCCCATTTTCTGGAGAGAAAGACAAGAATTAATATTCAAGCTGACTCTCTAGGAACTGAACTTTCTGCTCCGCTCACATCCTTGCTAATGAAGCCACAACAGTATAAGTACTTCATGATGTTTATAAACTCAGTGTTTAAACGTCTGAAATAGTTTAAATTAATATGCATCAAAATAAAACATAATTTCTTCCTTCTAGTATTTAAAATATTTTTGTTAAAGTTGTATATTTTTATGTATCAACTCTAACTCAAATATACCACTGTGTGAAATAGGTTTCAATAAACCTGGATAAAAAATAACTTGTATCAACAGTTATGAAAACAAAGTAGTGATGCTGTTGTTACTGAACTAAAAGTTGATGCAGAAAATGTTTGCAATATTTCTAAGGTGTACAGTTATTCCCTACTTGACTGCCAGATATACTGAAGTATTGTTTTTAATTTTTCAGGAAACTGCTGGAAGTTGGAAGAATAATTTTATAGCAGCATTATGATGAGGTGCTCTACGATTGGATTATCTTAAAGCCCCAAGTTGAGAAGCCATCTTGAAGCAGGATTATTTGGGATAATGGTGTTTGCAGATTAATTTATCACCTTTGTTGACGATGTTGAAGAAATTTAGAACTTTCTCCAGCAACTCTGGATAATTAGGGGCATCTGTAATTTTTGAGCGATGAGATCTTTTTCTTTCCCAGGATCGTAAAAACGGGCCTGATAAAGGCAGCATTACTATCTTTAAAGAATGAATAATACTTTTCTTGTACAAAGATGGAAATTTAATCCCTCGTAAAAAATTTTAAATTCTTTGATACAATTACAAATATTATTAATGTAGTGTTTTTACAACCAGCGGTAGATTCCACGGTGAACTATTTATTTTCTTGCGCACATACTACTTATGCATCTTTGATACATACACAAAATTGTTTCTGCACACACTCGGATAGACAAATTTACGTCTTACCATTAAGACATTCATAAGCAGAAGAACAAAATCTTTTTAAAACATTCAACAACCCACCATGATCCATTGCCATGGTTACACCATTACTCTCCTTACCTCACTTTCGTATTTTATTATAAATTCTATTATCTCTGACTATTCCTAACAACGTGAAGTATAAAAACAACCGCCACGAAGTTAAACATGAGGAAATGAAGGACGGTGTGATGAATGTTATCCGACTGCGTTATAGTGAAGGATGCAATGAAGACACTTCAGTTGTTTTGATTGAAATGATTCAATAGTAGTGCTTAAAAGAGGTTTATCCAGTTAACTATTCCAATAATTTCTGAAAATTACACTTCAGTGCATTCATTATTCATATTTTACTTAAACAATTTATAATTTTTGGAAGGTTTGCAAAACGCTATTTGTAAAATAGATTTTATATCTGATAACAGTTCACTAGAAATGGATAAAGGAATGAATGAATGAATTTCTGCACAAATATAAAAAGCAAAAGTACATTCTAGCATAAATGACGAGAGTGGGTCAAAAAGTAGTGCCTCCTTTTTTTATTTTTAATTGCCCACGAAATTGAATCCAATTTACATAGCTTGAAAACTAAAACATTGATGATTAATGTGTCATTATTCAATATAATCTCCGTCCTTTTCCACAGTTTTGGTCCACCTTTTAACTAGGGCATGTATTCCATTGTGGTAAAACACACAGTCTTACTTCCTAAGCCATTGACGCACGGACGTTTTCACAGCCTCCTCATCTTCAAAATGAATCCCACGATGAGCTTCCTTTAGTGGACCGAACAGGTGGAATTCTAATGGTGCCAGGTCAGGGCTGTATGAGGTAAGACTTGTCTTTCCAATTTCTCAATTTCTGCAGTGGTGTAACGGCTGGTGTGTGGTCTTGCGTTGCCATGCAAAAGAAGAACATCCGCCATAGTTATTGTTGGGCGAACTCGGCGAAGACGTGCTTTCAGCTTTTTGAGAGTTCTGACGTATTGGGAAGAATTTATTGTGCATCCTTGCTCCAAAAAATCAATCATAAGCACACCCTCTGCATCCCAAACCACTGTCGCCGTGACTTTCCCTTCCTAACGGTGAGTTTTGAATTTTGCTTTTCCCTTCGGTGACGTCGTGTGATGCCATTCCATTTACCGCCTCTTTGATTCAGGTTCAAAAAAATGAACCTACCTTTCGTCTCCAGTAACAATTTTTTCTAGAAACTCCTCTTCCTCCAAATTGAAGGGCTGCAGGTGTTCGGAGTCTATTGTTTTCCTTGTTTCTTTGTTTTGGGCGGTTAACATTCTTGGTACCCAACTTGAACAAAGTTTCGAGTAACGCAGTTGTTGAATAATCGTCATCAGACTGCCTTTTGTGAGGGAGGTATTGCGACACAATTCACCTGTTGTTACCCGGCGATCACCAGGAATGATGTCATCGACTCGCTGAATGTTGAATGGAGTCACTGCAGTCACGGGCCTGCCGTTTCGCATTTTATCTGCCAATGGTTTTTGCCCTTCAGCTTCATTAAAGCGACGAGCCCATCGTCTAACAGTGCACCGTTGCATTACCATACATATGTTTTAGCCTTTCGTGAATGCGAATTGGCGTTTCACGTTCCGCAGTTAAAAATTCAATCACAGAACGCTGTCTAATACGAATGTCGATGTCAGCCATTTAGCAAGGGGATGCAGTGCTGCCACCTGTTGACTTAGGAAGTTACAACTGCAGGGGATTGGAGAAGAAGGTTTGAGGAATTGCGCCAAATTCAAAGTTTTCACATAACTTATTTATGAAAAAAGGAGGCATTACTTTTTGACCCACCCTCGTAAATAATGAGTATGCAAGTGTTAAATTGTGAATTTTGATACAAACAAGTTGTATAAAAATGGCTATTTTGAATAATAAATTAGTTTTTCTCAAATCTCTCTTTTTCTGTCTATCAAATATCCTCTGAGGTGTAAATATTTTCTCATTTATGAACGTATCGTCTCACATATTTTCGAAGAGATCAGAAATTTGTTCTGTAAGCTTTTCATTTCAGCACAGTTCATTTCTATTATCTATACAGTAAAGGTATTGTATTCCACCCAAGCTATCGATACCAAGATATCACTGAGAGTAAACGTTTTTAATACAAAATAATCATTTCTTCCACACTAGCCGTGTGTAGGTTAAGATTTGAAAGAATGGAGCCAGATAGAAAAATTTCGTGCCATAGCCGGGATTTGAAACACGGATGAAACACGGATCTACCGGTCTCTGTGCGATTGCTCTAACCAACTGAGCTACTATGGCCAACATGCCGACATGACATTAAATTCCCCAACTGACTCACATGTTTCCCGGTAGAAAACTAGGAGTTCTCATATGCTATGAGACATGTACCGTTTATGGCCACACACTTAAATTAAAGTACTTAAATCCCAGGCATCATAATTAAACCACTATGTTATTCAGGTAAATTGATAGAAAGATAGTTTACTGTAATATTAAGATTAAGCTCGATAAGTAACTTCACAAGGAACTGCACATACCACAGAGCACCCTGTAGATGAAGTTGACAATCAATGAAGCGCCCTTAATTCCAGCAGTGCCACCGAGAAACTAGGAATCTTGTAATGCCTTGGGAGTGCTAATTGTTCAATTACTCTTTGTGGTGTGACACTTCTACAGGCGGAAACACTCATTAGAGGACCATATAATGGTTTTAGATGCAATCTCCACACGCAAGTCGTTCACCGCAAACAGTCCAGGGGTTAGGGGACTGCTTCCGATGAATCTGCGGGTCCACCACAGAGGAGAATAGAATCAGTGTAGTGCTGGATTTTGGTGGGAAGATTTGCATCTGTCATCAAGAAACTTGGGGAACTTTTCAATCGGAAGCCAAAATTTCCACTATCACGCTTACAAAAAGTTATTTCCCACAAGATGGCTCTACATTAAGTGTTAGAATGGCATTCGGGAGGAACAGGTTTCGATTCCCTTTAACAGCTACCTTCAGTTTGGATTTACAAAACTGGTTTAGTTTTCTCTGGTCGGTAGAAGACTGTTGAGACGCTTTCTCACCTACCTCAATCTCATTCCATCATTTTATTTTCCTCCCACTGCAGTCTTATCCTTCACATGTTCCTGGGGTAATTCGGTGCAATGGAGATTGCACGGTTGGTCGCTAGAAGGCTGTTTGTTCGACTGGGCGTTCTCTTTAGGCAGTTTCAATAATGGGATGGGTCCTCGAGACTGAAAAGGTTAAGGAACTCCGCGCCTTTCTGAGAGCTATATTCTTGTACTTGAAGCTCCTGTGGCGTTCATACTTCATCCCTTCATCCGTTAGGGGCTATAACCTTCTCAAAAGTAAAAAGCATATGGAGGTGGGCAATACTGCAGACTCCAACCAATCCTAAGCTTGCCGCGCTTACCAGCGCTGCCGAATGTGGTACGCGCATCTCGCTTGCCTGAACTGAGACCATTATATTAGTCAATTACGCTTCGATAAATGTTTGAAAAATTAGTTATGTGCAGAGATTGTACTCCCATTAGTCCTGGACCCGTAGGAGCAAGGACCCGGGCCTCCTTCCACCCGGGAGCGATGGATAAGCCGGGGCTCTTTCCATAGGGCGATACCTGATTTCTTAAAAGGCCCCTCTCCGCTGAGCATAACGCCAAGACGGGATGGAAGTGGAGACGCCACTTACGCGCGTCAACCCCGAGGGAAGACTACCGAAAGCCTCCTAGCACACCTACTACCTCTGCAGGCTAGTACCCGGGAACTATGATGCAAACCTCTATCACCTCCGGGCGGCCTTAGCCTGGCCGGAGTTACTGAATTCCCCGTGGGTGTCGGGAACACACTTCCCCCTCGAGTTGAACCCAATCCGAACAAATCCCATTCAGGGAGGGGCTCGAATGTTCGGCCCGAGGTTCCTCTAGTTACGTCTCAGGTACCACGAGTGCTAAGGATTCGCAGGCCCCTCATCTCGGCAGCTGAAGTTGACGGATCCCCTCACCTAAGATGCTAATCTTATGGTAAGAAAGAATTTTACTTTCTGATCGTGACCGTACAAAAGTCCTGTCTCTACGATACTTAGAAGCTGAGCGATGCACATTTTATCTTCACATGGCTATGATTAAATGTTAGGGCTAAATATTTGAATATGACAGGTGCCAATCTTATTATAAGAAAGGCCGTACAAAAATCCTGTCTCTACAAAACTGAGAACATGAGCTGCACGTTTTGTCTTCATAGAACTATGGTTAAATATTACGGATAAATATTGGAATAGTGCAGATTCCAATCTTATAATAAGAAATTATTTTATTTTCTGGTCATCACCGTATAAAAATCCTGTCTTTAGGATACTTTGAACACAAGCTGCACGTTTTATCTTCACATGACTATGGTTACCAAATATCCATCCATTCAACACAGATAAGTCTGAAAAACAACAACATTCTTTCCTCATAACATTTATCTCAAACATAAATAAATAATGCACCTAATATGAAAACAAACCACGTGGCTGGAAACAGAGTTAACTTTCAGTTCGTTTGTAGAGTAGAGGTGTTGTTTTGTTAAAGTGAATGGCACCGTTAAGTCGTGTGTTGAACTCGAGCTGAAATATTCTTATTATTGCATTAAATTATTGTTACACATATATATTTTTTACAGTGTTAGTGATCCGAGTCTGTGAACATGTCCCTCGAAGCTGGGACAAGTGAGTTTTCGATCAACAAACGTGAAGTGGTTCATTCTCAGGGCAGAATATATATATATACGAGGGCTATCCAGAAAGTAGATTACGTTTTGGAATAAAAAGTAAACAAAGTATAGGAAACAAATTTTATTATATACAGATGAAAGCCACACTCAAATACTACTTTTCGACATAGTCACTATTCAAATTAAGGCATTTATCGTAGCGATGTACGAGCTTGGAAATTCCTTCGTCGAAAAATTCGGCCGCCTGCGCCTTCAACCACTTCGTTACCTCTTCTTGCAGCTGTGCGTCGTCATCAAAACGCTGCATAGCCAGCCACTTCTTCATTGCTGGGAAAACTCAAAGAAAGTTCCGTTATTGTGAACCTTCGATTTTCACGGACTTTAGCATCGACTTTTTCGACAAGTTCGGCAGTCACTATGCTGGGTCTCCCACTTCGATCTTCGTCGTGAACATTGGTTCGGCCATTTTTAAATCTGATGACCCACTGACGCACTCCACCTTCAGTGATAATGTTGTCCCCATACACTTCACAAAGCTGCCGATAGATTTCTATCGGTTTACAGTTTTTTGCAGTCAGAAACATTATTACTGCACGCACCTCGCAGCTCGCGGGATTTTCAATTAAGGCAGACATTTCAAACCGTCACAGTATCTGAACGGAGCACAGCACGAACCTCTCACTAGCACGGCTAGATGCCGACTTAGCTGCGCAACGCTCTGACCCCAAGATGGCCGCGCTAGCCCCGCCCCTAGCGGAAACAGACGAAAACGTAATCTACTTTCTGGATAGCCCTCGTATATATATATATATATAATGAACAAGTTTTGACGAAAGCTCCCCATTCAGAATATAGGCTACTGTAGATTTTTCAAAATCCCAGCAATTAATGCTGTAACCTTGTGGTGTAGGTAGTGTACACACAGTGTCACGAATTTGTAGTGAAGCAGCTTCATCCTTAAAAAAGGAGCGTACCTGTGTTTCAATCTCCGGGAAAGATCCATGAAGTTGGAAAGCGAGTTACTGGATTTGGAAACCGTGGCTGATGTTCCACTGCTGTGACATGTGTAAAAGTAAGATTTTAATGGTTCAAAATATTTAATGTGCTATTTAATTACGGCAAAAATATCCAAAGCTTTTGCTCTTATGTACGGAACCTCTGCGGTACATATTGTACCCGAACGTCGGAGCTCCCTGTGGGGCTGACCAGCGGTGGGGTCGGGCGTGGGGCATTCTGGCCGAGCCTACCCATTTGTCTCCTCTCACTAACTGAAGGGATGATTAGGAGAGGGATCGCGGGCTACTGTGCCGTCTCTTTCCCCTCCCCCTGGGTTCTCGAACGTGTGGGGTGTTTCGTCTAATCCTGAACCTTCTAGATTGGCCAGTTGGTCCTATATAAGCAACGCATCGGCCTGGAGCAGTTAGTACTTGGCGAGCATCGTAGGAGTGCCGTGCTAGTGTACGGACGAGGAGACTGTGTACGTTCATCGGAAGAGTGTACGTAACTGTGAGCGTGCAGTGGAACTGTAATGGACGAACTGGTGAATCGTAATTGTGTGCATTACGTAATTCTGTGTAATTGGCAAGTGTTCAACTGTACGTCGATGGAATTAAAGAACATTTTGAGTTTGTGCAATTGGACTTTTAATTTCACGAACCCACAAAGTCACAATATATTACGCCTGGCAACAGCGCTCCGCTTGGGCATTGGTCAGCCTTTAACTTTTGCGAACGGTACAGCACATACGCGTATTTACGTAGTTTGTATTGCACGAGGCGTCTCTCTGAGTTGTATAACCTACAGCTATTTTTATGCCTGTTTGTTCTCATTTTATGATGTCTCTGTTTATACTCAAAGAGTAAAAATGAAATTCAATTTTAGCTACAGGACTATTTTTGTTTAATATGCATCAACTTCCTTACGGACTTAAGCCTTTGATACGTATTACCACATCAAGAGATCGAGTTCATCCATCTGGTGCATCGACGTCCAAATCTTCTTCTACATTTAGGTTGGTATTCTGTGGTAATCTATTTTGTGACATCCTTACTAAGCAATTATGACTTATTTTATTTATTCTGTCGTATAAGTTGAATATGTTTATCCGTTATAATCTAGCTATGTAGTTCCTTTATCTAAAAGTGTACATCCCGCTACAAAACGTAAGAAATAGATTTCCGCTGATTCTAACCTTATTCTTTCTGAAGTTATAAGTATCCAATTCTCAAGTTCATAAGTTAACATTTTAACTTATATAGAATTTTCATTGAGTAGTCTTTACTGTTACTTCTCAATGTTCTTATTTTGAAACACATTCAATTGCGTCTGCTTATTTCTTATTTTATTCTTATTTCTTATTTTTATGTTAGTAAAGCAACAGTAATACTTTAATACTGGTTTAGCTGGTTTGCCCCTTTGTTCTCATCTCTGAAATTGTCATGTAATTACTAGCTAATCTTGCTGATTTGTGTACAGTTATTTGTAGTTAATTCCCTATATTACTTGATCGTCTGCAAGCAGCACACTGTTTAAGGGTTTGTTGTTTATATTACAACTTAAATTTAAGTTTTCTTGCCTTTGTTTTACGACATTAATATTTAAGTTTGTATAATATAAATACCATATATGCTAAAATGTGACCTGAAGCTTTCCTGGCGACGACTAAGCTCAAGATCTTATCGGGAAACAAGCCATGTGAAAAGACGATTAGAAGTCGACGTTTCGGGAGTGTATATCTCTGCCATCCTCAGGATATTTATTAAGTGTTATAACCACAAATTGAATTAATGTATATAACACAAATACAAAGACAAAACGCTATCAAAATTCGCATTACTGAACAAAAGACTGTTTTCAGTAAATTAAATCCCAGGTCAGGAGATTGGGTTAGTATAGAAATTTGAGTCAGTGAAACGTAACTGCTTAACTGGATTATCACGTTGTATAGATCTGTACTCCTTAAGTCGATAGATTGCCATTTTAAGACCGGTTTCCAAGAGGAACTGAACTCAAATCCAGCATCACGACTAAACGTTCTCTCTCGGAGGAAATGATCAAACCCTCCTTAACTCTCCGCTCCCAGTAACTGTAGCATTTTGCCAAGATGGTCGTCTACCGAAAGTTGGCTCTATGTCCGTTATCAAAACAATGCTTTGCCAGTCCAGACTTCATTTCCATTCATATTCATTTATTTTGATAGCGATAGTTCTTCGTTTTATCCTACATACGGTGTCCCACATTCATAGGGAATGCAGTACACTCACGGAACTTGGAAGTCCAGTTTGTCTTTCACCGGTCTTAACAGATGGCTTGTGAATGGTCCTGATGTTGTATTTGGCGAGAATCCTACTGAGAATTTGACTCAATTAATTTTCTGTACTCACGCCATTTTCTGACCTGGCATTTAATTTAATAAAAAGTATTTTGTTCAGAAATGCAAATTTTGATAATGTTTTGCCTTCGTTCATATTTGTGTTTTATCCAGTGATTCATTTGTGGTTAAAATATTTGGTGAATACCCTGATGATAGGAGAGATGAACACTCCCGAAACGTCGATTTCTAATCTTCTTTTACCTGGCTTGCTTCCGGAGAAGTACTTGATCATATGTGCTGCTTTCTCTACTCAATTTTGTATACACCATTCTTATAAATGCCTTCCTATATCTACTTCATGTGGGTTCAGATATGTATTTGTGGAATGTAGATCGTGTAAGTAGATATATGAGGAACTGGGATGTTTTATGGACTAAAGACATAGTTAAATCTTGTAATATTGTTTGCTGTAGGAAGTCTGAAGTTCGATTCTATTTGCATGGCAAGCGACTGTCAGTCAAATAAAGATGTTTCAAAATACAAATCAGTCAGAAGAAATCCTTCATAAATAATGGATTTAAAATGTGTTTAAAATACAGTAAAACCTTGTTAATCCGTACCTCTTTAATCCGGATAAGTTTTGAGAAACAAAATATATTGCTTAGTGTAGTAAATGAAGGGTTGTTTACAATCAAATGCTATTCTCAGGTGACCAGGTTAGACGAGAAACCCTGATAAAAGCATGGAAAAAGTTGTGGCCTGGTGCGTGCGTACGTGTGTGTGCGCGCGTGTGTTCGCGCGTGTGTTCGCGCGCGTGTGTGCGCGCGTGTGTGCGCGCGTGTGTGCGCGCGCGCGTTTCACTTACCAGAAAGGACTGAAAAAGAACAATAAAGTAATGCGGAAGAAGATTTTATAGACACTTTTAGAACTATGGATGGCCGTTCCAATGTTGATGAAGATATGGGCAACGAGCAGGTTATAAACCGATTACAGCGGAAAGCATTGCTGCATAATGCAGTGTTACTGAAAATGAAGAGTATTCGGATTCAGACAGTGTTGATAAACCAGTTGCAGTTATGACTCACGCACAAACAGTAACAAATTTGGGTAACCGATGCTTTGTTTCGAGAGTCAAGCCAATACATTTGCAAATGAACTTCCAAACCATGCCCGATGACGCTGCTCGTAAGCGATATACTTAACTGAGAAAGCAGAAGCTCACTGCCTCTTTTACTATTGACTAGTTTGTAGCTATATTTTGTACAGTGTAAATACTTAGGCTATTGCAGTACATATAGCATATGTGTTTTAGGTGAAATAGATATCTCTAAACTGCATTAAAAATATTGCATGAAGTTGTGAATGCTTGTTTTATCCTTTTTCTGTAATTCTCTGGATAAGCTGGATTTTAATTAACTTCCAGTTGATCCGAGTAAACGATGTTATACTGTAAATAGACAAAATATATTTGGACATTTAAATTCAATTGTGAGGGCCGTTGGACTCTCTTCATTTCCCTCTATGTTCAACAAATGTGTACTGCTGCTGATCCCGGAGAAGAGCTCTGCAATTCTCCTGGCAAAAACCAGGGTCAACCGGTTACAGCAGAAATTCGTTTTACGGTGCCGTAGAATCCCATGGGTACAAACGGCGAAGTATCTCGGAGTGACGCTGGACCGTAAATTAATATACGTTCCGCACGTCAAGTGCAAGGTCCAGCTGGACCATATCGCGCTCCGGAACCTATAACCCATATTACGTCCAGCCATGCCTTTCCGTCTCAAACTCCAGCTGTATCGGGCGATCGTCCCGCCCATGTTTCTGTACGGGTCTGAGATCTGGGTAACTGGCTAGTTACACTTTCGTCAGATTCCAGGTGCTGCAGAACAAGACACTCCAAATCATCTACGATACAGACTGGAGATTTCTTGTCCATATCCTTCATGACCATTCCAAAATCCTGTACATTTTCAATGTCATCCGCGAGAGGGCACGATCAAGGTACGACAAAATTCAAACCCACAGCTAACTTTTGGTGAACACCCTGGGCAGATATGACCAGCGGGAACAAAGACATTTGCCATCTTACAAACTCCCAAGAGATGTCATGTGGCCCCTTGGTTAACATATATGTTCCATATTACGACTGATGGTTCAAGCGATATGCAATCCGTAACCAAAACGCAGTAAAAAAAAATCAAATCGTTTCTCCCAAAACGGTGAATCGCTAAAAAAGCAGCTGCCTTCTGAGATTATTCAAGGGCATCCCAACCCAAATTCTCTAAAACACACAACCTAAGCCTAGCAGAACAAACAAATCCCACTAGACTCATTTCGCAGGTTAAGCCACAAAGCGGCTAGGTACTGCGGCACAGCACACCCGGACGGAGAAAAGTCCCGCCCGACTAGGACTACTTCTGGACCTATGCTGCTGGTGGTGGTTTTGTATCTCTTGCATTTAACTAGTTATGCAGATATTCAAAATTAAGAGGACATCAGAAGCAAACTGTTACCAGATGATTCGTGACTGTCGTTTCATTTGTAAAGAAATGTTATTGAGTATAGATAACTTTCAGAAAATCTAATGTTTTAAAAGAATTACATGGGATGCAGGAAGATTTTGGAAATCGTGTTGCATCTTTGGTAGACGCTGTGCTCAGATACCTAATTTGGTATGTAACCAGCTACTCTTTTTAGTTTCTTTTCTTTAAATATTCTTTATGTACTTCAGAAGCCCAAAACGTGCATTTATGCTGAAATCCTGCTATCAAATTGGTTGTTGACATTCAAATTTTTCTCTATTATTTTATTTGTTCCATTTATACCCCGCCTGTAACTCCAATGGTCATATTGGCTGCCAATCGCCTTTGGAACATATCGAAGGTGTTAACTCGTATTCGTTGGGCTTTAATCATTAGATCACGCACACATTCGCAGTCTCATTCATACTCCCAGACTCTGGGGAAGGATAAAGATACTGTCGCATAAGTAATGTCGTTTTTAAACAAAAACAGTTCTTTAAAATGAGTTCTGAGAGGCAATTAACTAATTTTAAAATTATAGACCACTGGATTCTATGGTCTAGAGCTATCGTTCAGCGAGGTTAATTATTCCGGAATGGTACTAGCATCTGGTGTGATAATAAGAATTTGGTGACACCCACTTGCACTGCTTCAAAGTTTTGAATAATACTTCCACGTAGATCATGTACCTTAGATCGAAAAAGATATTAATCTGATAGTGCGAGATCACGGCTGTATGCTGGGTGTGGTAGCAGTTCGATTCCTCCCAGTTCCTGAATTATTTTCTATGGTCGTTCCTGTAGAATGGAGTGTTGCATTGTGCTGTTGCAATTGAACTATACTTTGCTGAACTAATGATGGGTATCTCGTATCAAAATTTTATGACTTCGTTCCAGTTGTCGACAGTAAATATCCGTATGAATCGCCCAACCGTTTGAACAAAATCCCAGTGAATCACACATTCAAAACTTTAGGACCAAACTGGAACTGTTTTTGTTTAAAGATGACAAACATGTAGACGGGGATCAATCCACCGTTTGCAGGCATCAGGGCTTCAGTAATATACTGTGACCTTGTGGGTTCCTAGAATTAATTCCAGTTTTCTGAACACAGGGTTCTATATTGGCCCTGACTCTATTTAATATATATATTTCTGATATTCCTGACTTAGCTCCGACTTCTTTAGCTCTTTACGCTGATGACACAGTACTATATTATTTTCATGTTAATCTCCAAAACGCACAACAAGTAGTACAGCTCTCTTTAGATCACGTAACTCATTGGTTCAGTACTTGACAGATCTCATTGAACCCTCAGAAAACCGAAGCTAAAATCTTAACTCTTCGCCGATATACTCCGCTTACTCCGTTGTGTCTCTACAGGAACAATGTCCCTTGGCTCCCCACTACAACTGCCGTTAAATACCTTGGAGTGCTTTTGGACTCTCGACTGACCAGGCGTGCTCATATCGATCATCTTATATCACTGGCCTCCGGGCGACTTTCAAAACTCTCACCTCTGTTGCATCGCCGTTCCAGACTCGGCCTACAGTCTTCATTGTTAATCTACAAATCACACGTTCGTCTGCTTATTACATATGCCTGCCAAGTGTGGGGGGCTGTACACACATGTCATCTGCGTCGTCTTTAGGTCATACAGAATCGCATCATGCGCATCACTACCAAAGCTCCATGGTTCATCCGTAATCAGCAGTTCCATCACGAACTAGGACTGTTACCGCTTCACGACTACTTTCGCAGGATCGCTCGTCGTTTCTTTTCCACGCTGCAAGAAGTTCCAGGAGCTGTGCATTATAACATCGGCGTCCACACACGCCAGCCCTCACGCTTGAAGAGGAGACTATCACAGAACCTGCTTCTAAGTGATACATCTGATTCGAGTGATTCTAGTGCTTGATGTCTGTCTTACATCTTCAATATTGACATAATTTCTCAGATAGTATTATTGGAGTTGTAATTTAATGTAGTTAGGGGGCGGCATGTTAGCCTACCCCTGAGTGTTATTGTTCTTATTGTACTCTTACCTTCTTTTCACTCTGATCGGCAAAGCATTGTACTGCTGATCGATCAATAAAAAATTATTAAAAAAAGTTTTCCGAAATTCAAAATGCTCTTTATTTCCGTATAAAGACAGTTTTGTACAGCCCTTACAGGTCCTAAAAGTGACGGGTCATGCACACAGTAGACTCTGGTTGCTCCACGCACATAAACAAACGAAGAAAATCACTCGCGGTACACTTCGAAGGTAAAAAATTAACAGTTCTCCATCTTCAACTCAGCTCCATGAACAACTGAACCAATGTGTTGACAGCCGTGACACTTTTATATATCCAGTCATTGTTCTAGAAATTAGTGGAGCGTTCTGTAGCAATCAAGACGCATCAGAAAAGAAGAAACTTCCAGCCTTTCTGACTTTCTGTCTCTGTCGTTCCCTCTTTCGGCAAGCTTTTATCTCCGCACTGTACTATCTACCACTTTCACGCGCGCCGGGCGCCCCGCCGCAACAATGACTCGCGACAATACCTATTTTTCACCACAAGTGACAATTCTCCTGACAAATCTACCGTCCTTGGGATTACGGATAAGCTGACAAGTGATATCCACTCTGCGTTCAGCCTGTTGAGATGTCACTTCATGAGGTACAGAACTAGAGCTTCTGAACGATTTTCAAAGGCTGTTAATGAGGCGATGTATGGTATCTTTAAATACATCGGGTTCTACGTGGTAAATCTTTAGTGTTTTCGTCTGATTGTTGAAAAGTTGGAACCATTACTGTGCCACACGCTCACAAACGGCAACTTCTCCTTCCGCTGCACATATTCTTTTTAAACAAATAGGAAATGGACAGAAGAAGAGAAGAGGCAACAAGAGAAGGTCAGGATGATGAAGGGGAGAGGATCAGGCAGAGGTAGGTAATGGAGTCCCGCAAAAGCACCTCCGTTAGTAACGGTTGATACTCCAGCGCTTGGGAAAAAGCGCAGGTCCGGTTGGCTTACCTGGCTATGGACCATGACACAAGTCCCTGGCCATAGCCACCAAAGTGATGCGGGTTTGAAGAGGGTTTAAAGAGGATAGAATAGGGAGTAAAGATATAGTTTTATTGAATTAATAGTACTGTGCACCAGTGGTAATTGGAAGGGTATTGTGTGGTATTTGGGCCTATCAGTGTCTTGATCGCTGTTGGTTTGGCGAGTTGAAGTTCTGCTGATCTGGAAGTGTCGAATCATTTTGAGGTGAGTGAATTAATCTGTTTTGGAGCAGCTCGATGCGGTAGGCAATTTGCGAGAAGTGTTCCTTAAGTATGTTCGGGTCACAGCCGTGAGCTACGTTGACTATTGCAATCATGAGGTCAATGTTCTTCTGGCTGAGTGCGGGCAGCACATTGGCTGTGTTATTCTGGTCGGCGTTTATGGTCCTTACTGCAGTTTCGATACTTTGTAGCATTGTCTGATGGGATGACGCTGTTGAGGCTAGCTGGTTGCTGAGTTCCTACAGTTTGGCTCCGAGATGGGTTGAACTGTGTCTAGTGTTGGAACTGCGGAGTTGGCTATCTTCTCAGAAGTGTTGTGTAGCATTTCCAGGATGGTGTGAGATTGATTTTCAATGGTATCCTCCAGCGTGCCAAAGCGTGGGCCAAGTTTGAGGACTTAAGAGTGAAGGTCCGCAGGGCCTCACGTGTGGGGCCGGAGGTGGCGGCTGTGATCTTTGCTTCAAGCGTGTACAGTCTCTGATTGGCGTTCCGAACCTCGGCGAGGAGTGCGGGCAGGGCTTCCAGCACTGAAGTCTTGTAAGCTGCGGTAATGACTGGTGTTTGCGCTGCCGGGGCTGTAGGTTGCTGTGCTTCGTCCCGGGCAGTACTGGCGAAAGTCCGGGGATACATTGGGCACTGCGCCTATCCAGTGAAATGGCCGAAGCTATTGCACGTAGCGCCGGAGATTGTGGTAGATCCATTCGGCAGTGAGGGCATGATCACCAAAATAATGGCACCGTGTTGGAGCTGAGCAGGCTGAATCCTCATGCCCATAATTGAAAGGCCGCCTGCAAGGTGTATGCTTCTCCAGTCGGCTAGCCTCGATGCGCAGTTTCAGCCCTAACAAGGGCAAACTCATATGCAAGGCGGCGTCGAAGTCGGCATGGTCAGCGAGCTGAAGTCGTATTAGAGGTGTGGTCCTTCGCCGCGAAATAATCCTAGTGGCCGTATGAGCTGAGGGCCACTTTTGTTGTGCTGCGGCGAGAATAAATCTGCAGTGTAAGTCACGGGGAACGCCACAGATGACAGCGCTGTAAGTGATGCTTCGAGTATTCCTTTGGAGAGGCGGCGATGCTGGTCGAGATTACTGTGGAGGTCTGTTATTTCTTACTGCAACAACGTCTGCGTTGTCTCCTGACGGAGGTGGCGGCTGTGACTTTTCTGCTACTCTGCTGGTCAGAAGCCTCCCAGGCCCTGAAGAGGATTTCCGGATAGGGGAAGTCCAGAATTTGCCCTCACTGGTTTAAGAGGCTCCACGCCAGTTGTAGAAGGTACCGGCGATGCAGGAGTCACTGGCCGCGAGTTCTCAGGTGTGTGCTGCGGCGTCTGCGGCTTGGATGCCGGGATTGCAACCGGTTGTCCCACAGTTGTTGCTCTCTTCTTTTTTCCCATGGTGCCTTGCTGCGGAGCTGCTTGAGCGGCGACTCTTAGATCTGCCACTATGGCTTTATAATCTTGTTTCCAGGAGAATTTGAGAAAGATTTTATAAGTTAAAACTCTGCTGTCTACGTTTTGTGATTGTTGATGAAGAACTGAAGACTAATAAATCCTCGCAAGGTACGCAACACTAACCATGATATTCTGTATGTAGCATTGCCAAACAAAGAAATCCAATAAATTTTACAGAACACCAAAATAAAAAAGTATGTTAGCACATTGAGATCTTTTTGTCATCGAAAATATATGGTGGTAAATCCTGCAAACAAGGGCATTGTTTCGTGTTTGTGGACTGCATCCCTTGGTAGTGGTATTCTATTGCTATAATGGCAGCATTGTTGATGATGCCCTTCTATGTGGTTACGAATTTAAAGGAGAGAATAGGCCGTGTAATGAGAAAGGCAGTCGGATTCCTTCATGTGCTGCAGAGCATGTCATCTGAGATTGAACCAGTAGCCCCCGAGGATTCCTATCCCAGTTCATGTTTACATTAGACATTGGTCGAATGTTCATCAATCCGGCATTTCAATCACCGCGTTGTTTTGGTGCCGCTGGCACCATACGTACTCGCTTGTTTGTACGACATTATTTGTTTTGTCCCACCCACTGCCTGCTACATTCACTGGCAAAAAGAAATAAAAACACTTCTATTTCCGTGCTTACTGGCCCAAGGCACTTAAACAGATTACAGGTTTTGTTTTCGCTACATCAACACTGCATGTGTAACTGTGGTGTCAGCCACAAAATGAAAGGTGATCAAATTGTAATACATTACTTTATGGTACACTTGGGACCCAGTCCCTTTTGCCGCTATCTGCTTTACTTTCTCTATCAGATACAGTAAACTGAGCACATCTCAAAAAATTAAGAACTAGCGGTAATTATAACTCAACTATACATGACTTTCTCTTACACATAAAACAGATAAAATACATTTAAATAGTAAAAATTAAATGCGAAATAAGAATATGCAATTACCGTCCAAAAATTTTATGTATTTTATGAATCATTCTGAGTGCAATAAATAAGTATTTTTAAAGATCTTAAGGTATGCAGTCGTGTGAGATGAGTGAGTTACCTGGATAAGGTTTTTTCCGCGGTTTTCCCTTCTCCTGAAAGATGAATGTGAATGTGGGGTAAATCTAAGCTCTATGGACCCTGGGCTCATATGAACATCATTTCACCCATTCCGTTCATCATGACAACGTTGGAGGACGTAAACTAAAAAAAAAAAAAAAAAATCTGGCGTGACACGCCATTTTTTGCATTTTCAGAGACCTCTTCAAATAATAAAGGAACTCTTAGTATTTGTCACATAGCAACAGAAAATCAACCTTGTACTGCAGTCAAGCTATTCCTTGATGTTAACTGATACCCAAAAGCTATTCAAACCTGACCCATTCGGTGGGGTGACTTTAAGCCACCTTTAAGTTCAGTACTATTCAAAGTTACAAGCTTGCCTGGTCTATTGTCACACATGGGATGGGAATATTTGCTCCAATAAAAATAGAATATAACACTTTCATGTCAAATTATTTATCTTTATTGTTGCAAAAACTTTTGAACTGCACTTAATTTGAATTTCAAATATGTTACATTTCTCCCAAACTTTTTTGCATTTCTGGAATATCATAAAATTCACGCTTGGACATTTTTACAGGTGGCTCAAAATTTTAGACTACATATTTATATTCATAGTCTATTTGGTCTTTTCGATCAGGACACATCCACAGACGTTCATTTTTTTGAATTTATATCTCAATTGCTCAGCACATTTGTTGCTGTACAAATTGTGGAGCTATATACATAGTAAAATTAAACTACACAGGGATAGAGGACATATTAGAGTCCTTAAGCAAACTGGTCTGATTAGTGTGAGTATAAGTTAAATAATTTCTTCATTTCAGAATAAATAAGCATTATAGGAATAAAATGTCCTGTGGCAAGCATGCCGTCAGTCTTGGTGCAGCATCAAGGTGGCGTCCCATTTGGAAGAATAAAGCACCTGATACACAAGGAAGGTGAGCAAAAATCTGCTTGTCGTTGTGGAGATGTACTCATTAATGCTGACTAGGTTCAACTTTATGCAGCTGTGCATTCCGGATGTACCACGGGGTATTCACAGACAATCGTAGTATTCTGTTTTGAAATGTGTAGAGTTTAACGCCCGCTTTTACTACATACGGCACCGCAAGCGGTGACACTGATGATACATGAGACGAAGATGGAGCATCGGTGGAATGAGATGGCGGGGGAAACCGGAGGTCCCGGAGAAAACCCGCCCCAACGCCGTGTTGTCCACCACAAATCTCACTTTGCGGTCGCCTGGGATCGAACCCGGGCCGCCTTGGTGAGAGCCAAGCGGTCTAACCACTGAGTCACGGCGTGGCCTGGAGTTGGTGAATATGAGTAGGTGAAGCACATCCCCATTCAGGACTGGCATATAGAAGAAGTGGTCGTAGAATACTCTTGTATAATAACAGCGTGCCAAAGTGCGGGCGCTGAGGACCCTTAGCACTCGTGGTACCTCTGACGTTACTAGAGGAACTCCGGGCCGAACAGCCGAGCCCCTCCTTCGGGAGTTGTTCGGATGGGTAGGTCTCGGAGGGGCAGTGTGTTCCCGATACCCGTGGGAGATTGGGTACGTCTTCGGACGGGGTTGAGGGAAGCCAAAAGTTTCCGGGTACTAGCCTGCTCAGCTAGTAGAAGGTGTGCTAGATCACCAGGCGGCCCCACCGAGGTTATCGGTAGTCTTCCCTTCGGGGTTGGCGCGCGTAAGTGGCGTATCCACTTCCATCCCGTCTTGAGTACAAGCGGGGGGGGGGGGCTTTTTAAGAAATCAGGTATTGCCCTATGGAAAGACCCCCGGAATATATATGCTCCCGGGTAGAAGGAGGCCCGGGTCCTTGGTCCTACGGGTCCAGGACTAATGGGAGTAGATCCTCTGCACTAACTGTATAATAACAGCGTACATTCAACTCGTAAAGAGGATTTGCGGCTGAGGATGGGATACAATTTGTGAAGACGAACATATGCTTGATTTTTTTTTTTTTTCTTTTGATATGTGTACTCCATGTCAGCCGACGATCAAGATAGACGCCAAGATATTTGACTGCACAATCAGAAGGTAACCAGGGGACTTCGGTGTTATAGAGTCGTATATTTGCCAGAGCAGCAGGCCTGCGCAATGTGAAAAGCTTAAGAAGACATTTGCGTGGATTAAGTGCGATACGCCAGCGAGATAGCCAGTGCAGGATAATGTCCAGGAAAGATTGTCGATCTGCAACGGCAGTTTCAATAGAGAAGTGCGAGGTAAAGATGTCTGTATCGTCAGCAAACAGTGCGGTACTTGTTGCAGGAAGTTCAGGCATGTTAGCAGTATATAGACTGTAAAGGAGAGGCGCAAGGACGCTATACCCTTGGTCACGCTGGCTAAAACAGTACGGGGTGAGGAATGCGTTGAACCAACACGCACAGAAAATTAGTCTGCCTCACTCGCATGACACTAACTCACGCATCCTGTACATCCATTGCTATAACCCTTCCTGGGAAGAACTACCCCGCACACTGCAGAATAACGATATCATCAACCCACAAGTTTTTTTTTCGGATTTAGTGCTGATACTGCTTTCTGGTTTACTGGAGATGGAATATCTTCACTGTCATCAAAGGAAAGTGTACTGTTGGAGCTCTCCTGATAATGTATGGTGACAACATCATTACTGCTGCTGTCAAGATCTGAAACTCTGGCTTTCTCGTTTCTCATTTTTGTTGTACACTTTGATGTTGATGGTCCAGAAAACACCTTTGGTCCTCCTACTGGAGCAGAATGCCTTTTCTGTAACTTTGACATCAGTGTGTTGCTATGAATATTATATTGCTTTTTGCAGCGGAGCTTATTGTCACAGTTTTTTATTTAATTTCTTTTAGAGCGTTTTCTAATGTAGATTTTCGGTAAGATGGTAGTATGGCTCCCTTCGATATTTCCTTAGCATTTAGTCTATGGCAATTTATTATCGGTATCTGTAATGAAATTAAGGCAGTCTCTAGTAAAAAACTACAACTATATTCAATTAAAATGAACAGAACTACACAATTTAAAATTCAAAGTAAGACAGTATCTGTTTTCATGTGAATGAAATGCAATGATTTGTGGTGGCACAAAGTTACCCGCAATTTTTCTATTTTTAAGTTTTCCCCTCATTCAAAGAATGCCATATGTCCCACAAAGCTTTCGTTTTCATAATCAATAGGCAAGTAATACTCTAAGAAAGAAAAACTTACCTTTAATTTGAAACAGAAAACTCTTCACCTCGATCCAAATGAAATTATACAGACTTCACTAAAACACGTGCAGATACGTTTCCACAAATCTTCACAATGCTCCCAACTTTATAAGAGTAAGCGGTTTATAACACAGTCACCAGGTGGTGCCAACGCTTATGCAAGTGTTATGACCGACTTCGCCAACAGATGTTAAAAACGACGTCAACAAATGTAACGTAACAATTGTAACAGTTGTAACAAACCTGTTAAATTTCTTGTATTTCACCCATCTGTTTTATAAAAATGTTAACAAACAGATGTTAACGCCAAGAAACTTGCAAATATTACAGCTATAGAAGGCTATGGATGAGTCGTAATACACTCCTGGAAATGGAAATAAGAACACATTGACGCCGGTGTGTCAGACCCACCATACTTGCTCTGGGCACTGCGAGAGGTCTGTACAAGCAATGATCACACGCACGTCACAGCGGGCACACCAGGAACCGAGGTGTTGGCCGTCGAATGGCGCTAGCTGCGTAGCGTTTGGGCACCGCCACCGTCAGTGTCAGCCAGTTTGCCGTGGCATATGGAGCTCCATCGCAGTCTTTAACACTGGTAGCATGCCGCGACAGCGTGGACGTGAACCGTATGTGCAGTTGACGGACTTTGAGCGAGGGCGTATAGTGGGCATGCGGGAAGCCGGGAGGACGTACCGCCGAATTGCCCAACACGTGGGGCGTGAGGTCTCCACAGTACATCGATGTTGTCTCCAGTGGTCGGCGGAAGGTGTACGTGCCCGTCGACCTGGGACCGGACTGCAGCGACGCACGGATGCACACCATGACCGTTGGATCCTACGCAGTGCTGTAGGGGACCGCACCGCCACTTCCCAGCAAATTAGGGACACTGTTGCTCCTGGGGTATCGGCGAGGACCATTCGCAACCGTCTCCATGAAACTGGGCTACGGTCCCGCGCACCATTAGGCCGTCTTCCGCTCACGCCCCAACATCGTGCAGCCCGTCTCCAGTGGTGTCGCGACAGGCGTGAATGGAGGGACGAATGGAGACGTGTCGTCTTCAGCGATGAGATTCTCTTCTGCCTTGATGCCAATGATGGTCATATGCGTGTTTGGCGCGGTGCAGATGAGCGCCACAATCAGGACTGCATACGACCGAGTCACACAGGGCCAACACCCGGCATCATGGTGTGGGGAGCGATCTTCTACACTGGCCGTACACCTCTGATGATCGTCGAGGGGACACTGAATAGTGCACGGTACATCCAAACCGTCATCGAAGCCATCGTTCTACCATTCCTAGACCGGCAAGGGAACTTGGTGATCCAACAGGCAATGCACGTCCGCATGTATCCTGTGCCACCCAACGTGCTCTAGAAGGTGTAAGTCAACTACCCTGGCCAGCAAGATTTCCGGATCTGTCCCCCCATTGAGCATGTTTGGAACTGGAATAAACGTCATCTCACGCGGTCTGCACGTCCAGTACGAACGCTGGTCCAACTGAGACGCCAGCTGGAAATGGCATGGCAAGCCGTTCCACAGGACTACATCCAGCATCTCTACGATCGTCTCCATGGGAGAATAGCAGCCTGCATTGCTGCGAAAGGTGGATATACACGGTACTAGTGCCGACATTGTGCATGCTCTGTCGCCTGTGTCTATGTGCCTATGGTTCTGTCAGTGTGATCATGTGATGTATCTGATCCCAGGAATGTGTCAATAATGTTTCCCCTTCCTGGGACAATGAATTCACGGTGTTTTTATTTCAATTTCCAGGAGTGTATTTTCTGAACGAACTGCGATGCGCTTTTGTTTTCATTTTCGTCTTCACTGCAGTCTGCACACAGCTAAAAAATAACGGATCAACAAAATCGTAAACAGAAGCCGTGAAACACATTTCTCAACGATGCAGAAAGAATAGTTAATTGAATAGGTGACGAAAGGAGACGAAGGAGATCGTGGAAAATAGCACGGATGCGGTGAATGTAAAGGAGAAATATGTCAAGTGAGAAAACACTGGAAACGAATTTAATTCAAATGCACGTGTCATTACTAGAAACACGAAACATCTGCAGTATTACGTCCATTTGAAACGAGGTGTGAAGGAATACAAGTGACGGGTCACTTGAACGTTTCAAGACGGAAGGTCACATAATTCAGTGAATTATTAGATCGCAAAGTTATTAATACTTGAAGCAAAGGCGAGATCGCCATATTCCTTTCGATGCATGTTCTAACTCAGTATTGCGTAAATTTAAAACGAGGAGCAAAGGACAAGTGAAGAGTGACTTGAAAGTTTCAAGACGGGTGGTAGTGCATTATCCACATAATTTAGTGAAATGTAAAGTCACAAAATTATTAATACTTGAAGAAAAGGCAAGATCGGTATATTCCTTTCGATGCATGTTGTCACCTCTCCTGTACTTCCACAGTAACCTTCATAGCAACTTGTTTGGACAGTCTATGATAGCTCCTCAAAATAATTTCTCCTCATAAATCGTACTCTATTACGAATGTCATTTAGATGGTCTTAAATATAGTAAATCGACAAAAGCTGCGTTCACGCCCGCCATCTTGACTATTTATAATTGTTAAAGACTTGGAAATTAATTATTCTTTCACACTGGCCGTGTGTAGGCTAAATTGTGGAAACGTAGAGTCAGTTAATTAATGGAAATTAATTATTCTTTCACACTGGCCGTGTGTAGGCTAAATTGTGGAAACGTAGAGTCAGACTGAAAAATTCAATGCCATAGCCGGGATTTGAACCACGGATCTTCTGGACGTCTGACAGGAGCTGTAAAAACAACACCAACTATGGCATTGCTAGTAACAACGGCCATTTGGCCGATTGATTTATTAATAAGATTGAAGGGCGCAAAATTTTGGGCGAAAAAAGGAAACTTAGAAAAAGTTTATAATATAACTGGAGTCAGAACAAACAAATCTTGGGTGATTAAAAATAGTTTAAAAGATAAATGGCAAAAAGAATGGACAGACAGTCTAGAAGGTAGAAGAGTGTTTGAAATTTTTCAGAACGTCAAAGAGAGACTAAAATTGAATTTTATTCAACCAACAAAGGGATTTATACATTATATAACTGGACACGGACCTTATAAGACCTATTGGAAGAAAATCAATAAAACTGAAAATGATATATGTGAATTATGTAACAAACAAGATAATCCTGAACATGCAGTATTTGAATGTGGAAGATATGCAATTCACCAACAAGAAGAGAGGCATGCGCTAGCAGGATATATCGTATATGACATAATTCGAGATCAACAATTGGTAAATAAATTACAAGTTTTGACTAACTTTGTAAGTAAGAAAGCATGGGAGGTAAAAATATTCAAAGGAGAAAGAGTTGATAATAGGCGAAGAATAGTACAAGATCCAAGAAGGAGTTCTAGAATACAAAATAGGATAAGACGGGAAGAATTATTGAATAATCTAACAATGGAGTTGACTGCATGGGCGGCGGAGGGAGAGAGTGATGGCAGAGGCCATGGTGGACTACAGAATTAGTAGATTTAGATATAGATTTAGGAAATAAGGATTTTGTAATTTTTATAGTTGTTTTTTTTTTTTTTTTTTTTTTGTGTTTATTTCTGTTATTTTATTTCATTTTATTTTTGTAGAGTAGTTTTCTGAGAGATTTGTATAATTATAACATTTGTAAGGATTTTATGGAAAAATAAAGAGAAAATTTGGATATATGCCCCGGTATAGTTGTCTAGGTGCCGGGGTAGAATATTCAGATTTTATTTATTTATTTATTTATTTATTTATTTATTTATTTATTTTCCGTCCAGCCACACTACCATTGTGCTACTATGGCCAACGTGCCGATATCACATTAAATTCTCCAACTGACTCGTAAAGACTTAACATCGGAAATTTGACTTGTTAGCTTAACATGAGATTTAACACGAGTGTTCAGCCAGCACTTGTTGGTGAAATGCAATGTTTGTTATAACTATTGCTAAACCCGTGTTAATTCATAACATCTGTTAGTGAAATCGGCCATTAAAGTATTACTGCAACCTTAAGGCAATTTGAAACTTTCATCACTGCCTGCTTATTAAGCGCATGGATGACAGAAAGTTGTCATGTAGGCACAAAGTCACTCCAGTTGACGGTATTTCTTGGCTGTCTAAGAACAGAATAACTAAAAACATGTCACATACCATGAAAATTAATGTGTTTAAGCACATAATGGTGCTGGTGCAATAAGCCCACTTTTTCTTTCTGCAAAATATTAAGTTTAAATGCTTCAAATTTTGATGAAGAAATTTCGGCGATTCTTCAGAGCTTATAAAATCTTCTATGACATAAATACATTAGAAGAAGTATCATTATTATATGACTCTAAAGCAGCTATATCCATAACATCTGCTGTAAGACCTAAATATCGCAGTATGTCGTAAAATCATAAAACAGCTAACCTGATGGTGGCGGTGGACTACTTCACCAAGTGTACGCTAGGAGGCGAAGACAATCGACGACGCCTCGTGGAGCAACTGTTCAGCTGTCCTAGGGTGCCGTTGGAGCTCCACGGTGACCAGGGTACCAATTTTGAGTCCCATCTGACAAAGGAGGCACTGGGAATACTTGGAGTGAACATGACCCACACAATACCTCTGCATTCGCAGTCGGACGGCATGGTGGAGAGAGACATCAAGACCTTAGAAGAACACCTGAGGAAGGTCATGATTGGACGTCAAGGTGCCACTGTTCCTGCTGGCCTACCGCTTGTCAACACACGACGCTACTGGGATGACGCCAGCCAGCTTAATGTTCCGCCAAGAGTAACGCCCTACCCCCTTGTAACCTGCCTTTTGGGAGCCCCGTGAAAGGGAAACAGCCAGCAACCAAGAATGTGGAGAACCCTAGTTGACCCTTGCACTCAAAAATATTTCAAAACCAAAATTAGGCAAATCGGTTCAGCGATTGTGAGGCTAACAAACGTCAATTTATTTACTGATTTCTTAGGGCCGTGTCTGAGAAGATAAATTTCTCTAAAAGATTTTACATATATGATATGACATTTATTTGTACAGTGTTTCCATTACAGTGACTTTAACATCGTGCATGCACTAATACATCCTGCATGAATACATGAAATTGCTTACCCAAGATTTACGCGCTGACTCATGTCCGCTGGCTATAAGCCTTTGGTTTTGCTGAGCAGTTTGATGTCCCTTCCTCTTAACCTTCGCTTCTTTTATCCTAATCCACTTTTCTCTTAACTCATATAGGAATTGTCCTATACATCTATTCTTCTTTTCACTCATGCACGTTAACATGCGTAATGCCACTGCCTCTTTGCCCACACTGTCCCATTTCTTATCCCATATTTTCTCCTGCAATTGTTAACTCCTTATATTCTTTCAGAACATGAACAGTGCTCTCTTCATTTCCACAAAATTCACATATCCCTACCTCATTACTTCTCAACCCTTTTAGACATATTATTCCTACTCTCATACATGCTATGCCTTCTCTTCCAGTTTTGTCACATTGATCTATATATTTTTCCCTACTCCATTTGACTTTAATTGCTTATATAATTACAAAGATTTCTTTTCTTTTATACATCCCCATATCTTCTGCCTACCTATGTCTTGTACTCTGGTACTCACTTCCTTCCAAAAGCCTCCATGATTTTACTCCTCTACTCTCCATAAATCTCCCATGCATATCTTCGATACCATTTTTTCCAATTCCGACCACCAACTTTTTGTTTTCTTAATGCTTTTCGGTTGCTTCATGCAAAGATTCAATAATTCCCTTATCTTCCCTATAAAGGAAACATAAAGCAGATGATATATAATTTCCGTTTTTATATACTGTTTTCATACACACTCATTCGCACACATAGGACGCTCTTCTATTTTTATTTTATATTTTTTATTGTTTTTAATTTAGAGGTTGCCAAGACGTGCATTTCAAATGAAATCTTATTATGCATTTTGAATGGAATGCAATATTGACCCTACTTATTGTGAGTGATAGAGAAAGCAAAAAATACTAAATAAATGACAAGTAAAAGAAATTAAAGGACATTTTATTACGTTCAAGTGATAAAATAAACAGATCGACAATAAAATGGTCTCACGATGTCGTAGATATATATGTTTGTCCGTAATTCGTGAGATAGCTGGCTCGGGGTTGCTTCCGGGCTACGGAGAACAAACAGACAAAAGAAATTGAAGTGCACGTGTGACAGAGTAAACACCGAAGAGAAATAAAACCGCTGCGAGAGAACTTGACCTGATAGGAAATCGATGTCGAGACTGCTGCTTCCGAAACGCGTCTACAGTCAATTTATAAAGTTCCAATAGCAACAGTTAAGTCACCTGTAACTGTAAGTCTCTTGTAGTGACGTGGCCGCGTAATCTTTCACTTGTTCACGAGCAACTATCTTTGCTATTTCTTTTATTCGTTTCTATCGAGTCACCGTCAGCAGAAACACAGTTTTTTGTTTCAGCACAAGTCAAACTTCACAAGGATGAACTTCATAGTGTAGAATACTCTGTTTAAATAAGAACTTGGAGATTCGTTCCCATCGCAAACCTTCCAAACATTCATAACAGATCGGTAAGTACATGTAAGAAGTTCATTGTAGTGTCTCGCCGAATTCCAACATCACCGTCATGTTCAAGTTCTGGACTTCCTTCAAAACTCGTTTCCATTTCCAACCTGGTCTTCTTACATTCTGCTTCTTAAATGGTTTGCATTTTGTTTAAACTTTTGGGGATCACCCTCAGTCATCCTTTTAGTAAGCTGGCCCGCCTCGGTAGCGTATATGGTAGCGTGTCTACCTCACGTTCAAGGGGTCACGAGTTCAAAACTCGATCTTGAGTTACCTGGATAAGGCTTTCCCGGGGATTTCCCTTGTCATAAATCACGAATTTCTGGTAACTCGAAGCTCTATGGACCCTGGGTTATTTGAGTATCATTTCATTCATTCCGATACGACTTAATATGACTTCCGAACGATATGACAACGACGGAAGACGTAAATTACAAATATGTATTATTTATCGTGCATATTCCAAAATTTTACAATTTACAACCTTAGGCTACATTTACTTGTCTTTACCTTGTTGCTACCCTGGCTTACATGACACCCTCGTCTTCTACTCTGCCAGGTAGCTCTTAACCTCCAATACTCCTTGTCACTTAATTAGTCCCTTTCTTATAGTTTTACATTTCTTTTACATTTTTCTGTTACTTTCCTTAAGGACATACCAATACTTCTTACCTTCTTTTCCACATTCATGTTTACGTTTTGTAGCTACTGTCCTCTTCTTTACTTTTTCCCATTTTTCCTCCCAAACCTTTTTTTCTCTCCACTGTGCAACCTCCTCGCATTCTGTTACATGGTGTTCTATACTTTCTTCTCCACCACACAATTAAAAAATTCCCTTTTCCCTTCCTCTTATCCCTCTTAGAGATATTGTCCCTGTTCTAATCCATGCTAACCTTTCCCTCTCTTGCCTATTATAGTAATCTACGTATGCTTGTCGTCCCCAGTTTCTTTTTATTTGCTTGTAAAATTGTAATGATTTCATATTTTCTAGCCTTCCCCATAATTCCTGTCTTCTTATATCTTCTATTCTGCATTTTACTAATTTACCTACATTGCCTGTATTCCTTTCCTCTAATCTCCATATATCTCCTATTCCTGTTTTTCTATAGTTCCTCGTATCTCTGCCCACCAACTATTTGAATTCTCCAATGTTTTTTCCTCTCTCAGGTATAATTTCGTAATTTCGCGTTCTTCTTTGGTCAAACACCTATACCTTAATTTTATTATTCTTTGCATTATTATTCCATTTCTCCTTGTATTTCCTAATTCTAATAAAGCTACTTCCCCTGGTGCTGATCTTGGTAAGCCTAGCCTCTCTTTACAAAACCTATATATATATATATATATATATATATATATATATATATATATATATATATATATATATATATATATCAGTATGCGGTCTCCAGTTTTTCTATAATAACTTCTCTGATTTAATATGTCTATAAATATATTCAATTTACTCCATAATTCCTGGCTATATTTGCGACATCAACAGATTTTAAGACCTGAATTTTTGTCTATTCAACTATTGTTTTATTCTTCCTATTTGGAAATAGGAGCTGCGTTGTTTTCTAACTTTTTATTTGCACTTATTTGTTTACTTTACGTGCTCCAACTTCAAGTAATGTCGGATGAAGAATGAAACGGATGAAAATGATGCTGAAATGAGCCCGGGGTCCATAGAGCTTAGAGTTACCCGACATTCGTCTTTCAGGATAAGCGAAAACCCCGGAAAAGTCGTATCCAGATAACTCACCCTAACCGAGGTATGAACTCTGAGCCTCTTAAACATCAGGCCGACACGCTATAATTTACGCTATCGTGGCGGGCGTCTTCTTCCTTTTCCTTAGTGCTGCATATGAGGTTATTTTTCTTATGAGGATTATTATTGTGACTGCGTGGGTTAGATAGATTCTGAAATCCGGCATCCAGAAATTTAAAACAACCCTTGCTGCAGTAAAAGGGCGTGAAATTGACACTCGGCTGTCTTCAAGGCTGACTCGGCGCTTTGCTGCACGAAAACAAATGAAGGAAATCACTGCGGTACGCTTCAAACGTTGACTGTCGCAGTAACCAGCACACAACTGCCACTTTGCCATGCCATGCCATGTGGTGCTGGCTGGCTGTATACAGCCAGAAGGTTTTTGCTGCGTGCCCACCCGTTAAGGGTTTCACCGCAGGTAACGTAGATTCCTGGATATTGTAGGGTGAAGTGTAGGTTTTTAGAAAGGTGATTTTTATGAGGTTACAAGTATGTACCTGGGTGTTGAAGGACAGGATGCAACACCATGCGCCCCGGTGTTTTTATTTGTGTAACTTTTGTGTAACTTCGGGAAATAATTTTTATCCCAAGCGCCTTGGAAGGATTATGTGGAGCTCAGCTTTAGCTGCTGTTCGGATTAGCTCCTTGGTTATCTCGGATGCCCGCAAGCCAGGCGGGGTAACCGGTGCTGTCTAGAGCGACGTCTAGTGGGGTCATAATCTCCCAGGGATCTGACAAGGGCGCTTCTGAGGTTGGGTAAACTTGCGTACAATTTTGATGCCCAGCACCTTTTTCATCCTCCACGTATGGAAGACAACTGCCACTTTTAACACCTTGCGGGGTATTTATACCCCGAGCCATTGTTTCTAGAATGCTGCAGACCTTCCAAGACAACAATAGAGTGAACGCTCTGTAGCCTCTCTCTGTCTTTCTGTCCTGCCCATGCGCTCGGTTCCGGCATGTCGCGGCAGCTCAACTGTTATTTACATCTCTTACTTTTCTTTCTAATACAGTGGTTAACTCAAGCCCATAAGATCCAAATAATAGAACTTCCACGACGGTTTATTATTTACTACAGTCCTCCTTTAAACGCTCTTTACATAAAGGTTTCTTTCTTAGTTTATATTTACGGATAGAATTTCTAAATAATTTGTTTAATGTTTCTAATTTTTGTGATTATTAGTTGGCCGTCAGCTTGTAATATGGTGGTCATATTTGTCTACACAGTAATTTTATGACACGTTCCTTTGAGGACACAAGAAACATGAACGGAACCGAATCAATTCTGTTTGGATCTGGATGAGCATCTCGAGAATCATATATTTTTATAATGATCAGAAAGGTAATAGCAATTTCGGCACCCATAAGGGTCTATTGAGCCCTTAGAAACCACTGGCAGGAGGATATTAAGTAAAGTACAGGAATGGTGATCGAATCTGGGGCGGCAGGCTTGAACACAGGTGAGGTCATTAACTTCTTCCGATTATAGATAATGTCGCCGACCTATAGGTTGTTACGAAGATGTAATGTAATGTGTTGTGTTTAACGCCCGCTTTTACTACATACGGCACCCCAGGCGATGACACTGATGATACATGAGATGAAGATGGAGCACGGTGGAATGAGATGGCGGGGGAAACCGGAGGTCCAGGAGAAAACACGCCCCAGCGCCGTGTTTTCCACCACAAATCTCACTTTGCGGTCGCCTGGGATCGAACCCGGGCAGCCTTGGTGATAGCGAAGCGGTCCAACCTCTGAGCCACGGCGCGGCCGGCGTCTCTGAGGTATTACTTGACATTATTACATTTTATTATTACTTATTACATTATTACTTGAGGTGTATTGACCTTCAGCTGACCAGTGCTGTTATATCTTATCGGGTCTTAAGTGGTCGATTAGAAGAGTGAAATAGTAGTAAGCTGATGTACAGAAAGTTACGGAACACAAATAGAGCGGTTGGAAGCTGCGTGTGTCTATAAATATATTTCCACGCGCTTTTTTTTTTTTTTTTTTTTTTTTTTTTTTTTTTTTTTTTGTAATTTACGTCCTCCTACGTTAAGTCATATCGGACGCTGAATGGAATGGTTGAGATGATGCTCAAATGAGCCCAGGTTCCCTAGAGCTTAGAGTTACATGACGTTAATTTCTGGATAAGGCAAAACCCAGGAAAAATCTTATACATGTAACTCACCCTGACCGAGAACTCGGGACCTCTTGAACCTGAGGCACACACGTTACCACCACGCTACCGAGGCGAGCTTGTTCTCGCGCCTGCTGATGTATAACACATTTCTTTCCAGAAGACATAATTACAACTGAGTAGGCTATGCAGCTATCGCCATGTATGTGCGATAAGCTGAGGTAAACATCTCTGTGTTGCGAATTTTTGCCGATACGCTTTCTCGCTTTGCCATGTAGTAGAGTTAGATTACTTCCGTAAAAACCCTGGCATATTGCATTGCTTACCTTAGGAGCGACTCTCACCACCGATGGGCGTGGCTTAGGCGTGAGGTAATTGGGGAAGTTCCTCGATGCCGTCCAGCATGTCGTCTGCACATCCCTCGAAAACGTACCTCTCGGCTCTGCTGCTGCACTCATATTCAGACGTTGCTGAGTAGTCACTTTCCGAATCACTGCTGCTACTGTCGTCATTAACAGTGATCGTTAGCTTTTCCACCTCTTTTTCTAGGAGACCCTCAGTTTCTATATATTTCTATTCCACTTGATGAACATGCCAGCAAACTGGACCCCATTCTGCTTCTCCTATTTCACCAAATCGCTTTTCGCTCAAGCGCCACACGTCTCCCATGTTGAAGCTCACATTGCAAAGCGCAACCCATTCTTTTACATTTGCCCAAATTTTTTCTATGGCATTCAGGTCGGGATGTTACGGTGGTAAGCGGAGAACTACGTGCCCATCTTCTAAAATTGCATCCACAATATATTTCTTATGTTTTGGCTTTTGCAACTTTATAAGATAATATAGTTCCGCTTTCAGCATATGGCTTTCGAACGGAATCCTATGCTTAACAAACCAGTCTTGTATATCGTGCTTTTTGTGTTCGCTGTGGGGCATTTTTTTCTGGTCACATCGTGATATGAAGCGTTGTCTATCACAAGAACAGACTTTTCTGGAAGATTGGGTATTAGTTTTTCTTTAACTGCATTCTAACTGATAAGTTTCACAGATTTAGTGTTCCCAACAAAGCACGTGATAACCAAGTTCACTCGTCTAGATGAGGATACACACGGACCTTTGCGCATACAGGTTGACGCATACGGCTGGGTGGGAGGGAGAGAGGGAGGAACTGGCATAGATGAGGCGCCAAGCGGATATTGAAAACAGGCTCGCCCGCTGAACACCCAGGGCTTTTATAGGAATACGGCTACTCTACCATCACACAAAGACCACAGTTACTTCCTCAAAGGGGACTCAACTACCATTAGACTCGTCTGTATTATTTTAAAGAAGACTTGTCAAGTTGTTAAAAGTGAGCTATGTTTTATAAAAATATGAGTAGTTGGCATGCTTAATTTCTAACATTACACATTCAGACTTTTTTTAAAGCTCTCTTCGGTCTTTGCTTCAGACCATCTTCAGCATGCTGCTCCAATTACTGTCGGCGGAAGCAAACTTGACTCCTCAAGAAAATTAAAGCTCCTCCCATTGACGATCTCCTGATTTTCAATACCGACATTTGGGACTGGAACATTGGGGCTGGACACAGATGATAGGTTGTCACTTGTGGTATTAACTGGTTGGAGTTGCTTCATATCTGGATGTGAAGAAGTTGAACCGTTGGATTGTTGTGGCAAATATACTTCCTCTTCTATCTCAATTTATGGAACAATATCCTGATTAACAGGTCTGTATTAACTCGTCTGAGCCTTTAAACCTCAAATGTGATAAAGAAAATGTAGAAAGAAAAAGGACAATAAAGTTCGAGATGTTATATAAATCACCATAACATTGGTCTACCAAGTAGGAAAAAGCCACCGAAATACGTAAGGTCAGAGTAACAGTCCAGCCCGTCTTCGGAGAGTTGGTGGTAGTGCGCACGTTCAAAAGGTCCCGAGTTCGAATCTCGTGACTTATTTAGATAAGATTTCTTCTAGATTTTTCCGTTATCCTGAGAGGGAATATTATGTAACTCTAAGCTGTATGGACCCGGGCTTATTTGAGCAGAATTTTATGTATCGCTCTATGTATAAACGAAAAAAAAAAACTTAGTGGTATTCTTTAGACCTGCCGTGAAGCTATATCGCTATATGAGATCCAAGTAATCAATTTTCGCGTATTTCCTAATTATTTATCGGTCTCCTTGCGAGCGGGAAAGCCGTGGCGGTCTATTATGTGGCGCGCATTTGGGAGGCCCGCGTTCGATACCCGTGGCCGACCTACCTGAGCCATGGGTTTTATTGGGGTTTTCCCGGGTCGATTGCCGAATGGTGGGTAGGTTAATTACATCCCCCGACTTTTCTGTCCCTCACTTACATGTCCGTTATCATTTCATATCATCTCCCATCTGGTGGCCTCTTTCAGGGAAAAAGTGTTGGCGGGTGTCTCGGCGGTGCATGGTGGGATGATATGCTCTGAGGAAAACTACTTCCTCCTCCAGTAGGTCGGCTGCCAGCCTCAGCTCCTCTGCTGGAACCATTTCGGGACCGCTAGCCAGAGCCCATTAGGGCTCGGATGCTAGGGCCGTTGCCGTCCCACTGTACGGGAGCGGGTTGGTTTTCCGGCTTGTCTGGGGAGGTCCCTATCCAAGTAAACTGTAAGGACCCTGCCCTCTTTTCGGTCGTGGCTCCTTAGGTCAGCCGCCGTCTGTCTCCTTCGCCTCATCCTTCCTCCTGGGGGTGCCCCCACTTACGGGTATAGGAACAATGGGCCAAGCAGGGTGGTCTACGGACTGAATGCCCTGCGTAATGAAATCCCAATCCCCAATCGGTCTCCTTAAATTACTCTTCTGTTACATACAAGGGCTGTTCAATAAAGAATGATCATAATTTTTTACGGTTATAATTTTTCGCGCTAAAGTTCAATCTTATTATATACTCTTAGCTTAATGTAAAACAAACACGCCGAAGTAGTTTCATTGTTGGTACTCCTGGTTCCCACCTGTGAGAACCAGGCATGTTCAGACATGTTCAGTATCGCCTATCGCTGCAATGGAGGTAACATTCAGTTAAAGTTGATGTTAGAGGAAGATATGGAGTTTCTATAAAACGTAATCACTGCTAATGAAACTTGGCTACATCATTTTGATCCTGAGAGCAAACAGCAAAGCTCAGTGTGGAAATCTCCTTCTTCACCAACCCACAAAAAGAGCAAAAGTTGTTGCTTCTGTTGGGAAAGTTATGGTCATCTGATTCTTTGATATTCGTGGAAAGGTTTATCAGTATGTTTTACCTGCACACACATCAGTAACTGGACAAAACTACAGGGATGTCCTGAAAACATAGCAAGTCCATATCAGGCTCAAAAGACCGCATTTCCGTGAAGCAGGCTGGATGCTGCACCACGATAATGCGCGGACGCGTATTCCCAATGTTGTTGCTGAATATCTTGCAAAAATCAACGTGATATGCATCCCTCACCCTCCCTATAGTCCGGATTTAGCCACATTTGACTTTTTCCTATTCACTAACTTGAAGAAATGCCTTCGTGGGAGGCATTATCCATCATCAGAAGCAGTGGTGAAGGCTGCGGAGGCGAATTTGAAGGATCTCTCGAAAATGGTTTCCAGCATGTCTTTGAAGACTGGCAGAAACGCTGAGACAAGTATATCGCATTGAGGGGAGACTATTTTGAGAAGGACCATCAAAATTATGAGGATGAGCAAAGGTACGTTGTCAAAAAAATTGTGATCATTCTTTATTGAACAGACATCGTAGTAAAGACATTGCCTCTAAGATGACTCCTGGTGCAACAGTCAACTGTTTTGCATCTTCATTACTCAGATTGGAGTAATGCAGAGTTACTTATAAGTAAAGTCATTATAAGAGGTTTGGTACGCCTGTTTCTTCGTGTTTTGCAACTTTAAGTTTCCCTTGTGCTGCTAGGTGGTTTCTTCTTCTTCTTGTTCTCAATCTTTCGTTACAGGGTTAGATTAATCAAATGATGCATTGATTAAAAAACGAAGCATAAATATCCGAAGCTGATCTTCAGTTATCAATAGAAGGGATGCTGCTTGGGGGGAGATGTTTAACTCCACCGGCTTCTTTCTTTTCTATTAATATCAGTAATCATCTTTCATGTTACGATGGAAAGAACAAGTTCAATATTCTGCTTCAAGAGAGAAGGAACGTTGCAGAAAATTATCATATAATACCCCAGTCAGCTTGAGAAAAGGATCAGATGTAATCAGAGCGTTCTAATGAAAAGGATCTGCTAATTATAAAGTCGCCAAGTTGCAGTGTTCATTATCCTAGGCAGCCTGGCGTAACCAGTAATGGCCTGGTCGCATTTTGAGCAAAACCCTGTGCAGAATAACAGCCATTTGTTGCTCCAGAGGATTTATTTAAACTGTTTGCAGTTGAATTCCTTTCGATAACTATTGCGCTACATTTCAGGACTTATACTCCTTTAGGGAGGTGAATAGATTACGATGATATGTACCAGTGGCAGGAAGAAATGCAACATAACTCCCCCTTGTCCTCATTACTTATAAAATCTCTAGCTCAACCAGTTGATTGTGCTTATACTACCGTGGCGGTCTTAAGAGTGAACTGGTAGTTTACATTGGTACAACATAGATTTGATATGTCTTAGCAATATTGTATACATTACGACCTCTCTTTAAGGAGGAACTTCAACTCGGTTCATGCTATATATGAGGGGTGTTCAATAAAGAATGATCACATTTTATTTTGATAACGTACCTTAACTCATCCTCATAATTTTGATGATCCTTCTCAAAATAGTCTCCCATGAATGCGATGCACTGCTCCAAGAATTTCTGCCAGTCTTCGAAGTCATGCTGGAAACCATTTCTTTGAGAGATCCTGCAAAATCGCCTCCGCAGCATTCACCACTGCATCTGATGATGAATAATGCCTCCCACGAAGGTATTTCTTCAAGTTTGGGAAAAGAAAAAGGTCACATGGGGCTAAATCCGAACTATAGGGAGGGAGAGGGATGCACTTCACGTCTATTTTTGCAAGATATTCAGCAAAAACATTGGCAATATGCGGCCGTGATTTATCGTGGTGCAGCATCCATCCTGTTTCACAGAAATGTGGTCTTTTGCACCTGATGTGGGCTTGCAATATTTGCAGGACATCTTCGCAGTATTGCCAAATCATTTATGTGTGAGCAGGTACAAGATGGTGATAAACCTTTAAATGAATATCAAAGAATGAGATGACCATAACTTCCCCAACAGAAGTAACCACTTTTGCTTTTTGGGGGTTGGTGATGATGGAGATTTCCACACTGAGCTTTGCTGTTTGCTCTCAGGACTCAAAACGATGTAGCGAAGTTTCATCAGCAGTGACTACGTTTGAAAGAAACTCCGGATCTTCCTCTAACATCAACTTTAAATGCATGCGAATGTATTCTTGTACGGGCTTCAACAGTCTTTGAACCCATTGCGCACAAACATGTCACATGTGTAATGTTTCTGTCACCAACGTGTGGGTGGACACAATGAAATGTTCAGTATTTCTGAAAGTGGTCTTAAAGTAATTCGTCAGTCCTCTCTCACAATGACAGCAGCAGTGTTGATGTTTTCTTCCGTAAGAGCAGTAACTGGAGCACCGGGTACACCTTCCTTTGAAAGTGATTGTTTCCTCTCCTTAAACACTTTAAACCACCTTCGAGCTGTGCTGTACGAAGGAACAGGCTCTCCATAGTCCTTCTGTAACATTGTATAGGCCTCAACTGAAGATTTGTTGAGACGAAAGCAGAATTTCAAAGCCGCATATTGTTCCTTGCGTGTTACCTCCATTGCAGCTGTAGGCGATACTGAACATGTCTGAACTTGCCTGGTTCTTACAGGCGGGAACCAGGAGTACCAACAATGAAACCACTATGGCGTGTTTGTTTCACATTAAGCTAATAGAATATAATAAGATTGAATTTAGTGCAAAAAAATATGACTGTAAGATTATGATCATTCTTTATTGGACAGCCCTCGCATCTTCAAAGCAACACGCCATTGCGCAATTCAGCATAACATTGATTTGTACACAATTTACCAAACTTCACATTTTTGCAAGCAAATCACTGGTCATGTTTGGTACTACTTATCAATGTATACAAGTATATACTATAGTCACATATTTATAAATGTTATTGGTTATAGATGGCTTAGAATTTTATGTATTTAATGAAATTACGAAAAGAAATGAATGTTGACTTAATTGTTGAAATTATGCTTAGATAATATCTCCAATTTGAGGTTGGTATTTTACACTCTGGTTTTACAGTATTACAAATTTTTCAAGAATTTGCCGAAAAGAAGAAGATTACAAAAGCTATACTTTTATAATTCGTATAAACTGCTGAAAAAATGCAGCACAGTCAAGGACTGTTTAACTTTAATGATAGCACCATATGATAAGAAAATGGGCAAAAAGGAAGCAAACGTATCACAAGAAGATATGTCTTTTGACTTCAGCGGAAGTAATATTTTTTGAACACCCCAGACTTATATTAGAAGTTTTAAATGAAGATGCGTATGATTTTATGTCTTTTCTGAAACGCATTACTTGAAAACTAAAATAATTAAATACTACATTTGGCACTTAAGTTACGCATCTCACAAGAATGAGATACGCATGTCTTTAAGAAAATACCCCTTCAAGCTACATCTTACATTAAAATTTGGCATGAATATTTATTTTGTGAAAAACAGCTGGAAAAACTTAGATTGAAGGAATATATGTTTGGGTTCTTTTGACGAATAATACTGTGTTCTATTTTTCACTGGAGGCCGGCCGGCCTACTAGGGAGGCAGCGTGCATTTTGTTTCAGTATTAACCGCCTGAGGGTGAAAAATACGGCACTGTACAATACGCACTTGGACGTTTACCAAGGGAAAGAGGAAAGAGTATTGATATTTCAGGGTTACCTACAAATGAGGTATTCATTATTAATAATTAATTTTTAATGTACCAAAGTGGAACTATTTGTATAAAACTGTACGAAGCAAACATTTTTTAAAAGTTGTTATAACTGTAAACTATTCAGTTAATTTCACGTAATTCACTTTTCTTGCATTAAATGCATGCAACTCATTTTGTCAAACTTATAAACGAAGTAGAACTTTTCTCACTGTTCCGTTTTCGAATTTGTGTCAGGTAGAGCTATCTGGATAAGCTCCTTTTTCTGGGTTTTCCATCACTGATGACTATACACAGTGTGAATAAGGAATGTCTAAGTCAGAAGCAATTTAGTTTTGGTTCTGTGTTTATTCAGTTTATTCAGAATTTTTCTTTCTGATCTTGTGTATAAAATATAATTTTTCTTTTCTCCATTTTTGTAATTTACGTCCTCCAACGTTAAGTCATATCGGACGATGAATGACATTGGTGAAATGATCACCAAATGACTCCATGGTCCATAGAGCTTAGAGATACACGACATTCGCCTTTCAGGATAAGGAAAGCTCGGAAAAAGCTCTTTCCAGATAACTCATCCTGGCCGGGATTCGAACTGGAGACCTCTTGCAAATTAGGAAGGCATGCTACCATCTACGCTACCGAAGCTGGCCTCTTTTCTCTTTTCTTTTCTCCATTGTTGGTTAAAACCAACGGAGAATTGAAAGACAAAACCACTGTTCAACAGTAAACACCAGATAGTGAAAGTTACCTCTACTTATCATTTGTTTCTAAGACATTTCTGCGACAAAAGACTTACGAGGTAATATGTTTATCTTTTGTTTCAGTAATTCAGGTGAAACCCGCCCACTCAGCTTGCGAATTTATCAGCAGCGGTAAGGAAAATACGTATCGATTTTCTTTTAATTCATTTAATTACATGAAACTCAGTTGTATTTCATTGAAGTTTAATACGCATAACTACGAAATAGACATAGATGCTTTACATATAAAGACGGTTCTATTAACATATTTCCAAATTACCTTTATTAATTTTCCGGGACCTACAAATGTTTACTTCTAAATACGAATTAGGCATAACTGGGTTACGTGTAAAGCAGCTTTAACTGTGTACATATATGAGTATATAAGGGTTACCAGACATTCATCTTTCAAGGTAAGGAAAAACCATAACTCAGTAACTTACCATGACTCAGATTCAAAGTCGAGATCTGTTGAACGTGAGAGAGAAGTCCCTATTCAGTTTGAATCGCTTTTGCCCAACTTGTGAACACTATCAGTTGGCGTTTTAAACAAACTCCATAGATTAATTTTTGACAACATCAACACTTTTAAAAAAGTTTCTCATCTAAAGTGTACACTGGGTGAATTTATTTAAAGTCTTAGATCTTGGACGATAATGAACCTAAATATTGTAGCAGGATTCCTGCGTTGTTGTGGGTTTCGACGCCCCAATGTTGCGGTAACATATGTAGCAAGATTCGTGCTGGTATCTCGTTTCCCGTCGTTGGTCTTACTTAGTCGATCTTACCTTCGTCCAAAATATTATGGCTTGATGAAGATATCCCGAAATTATCAGGAAAATCCTTAATTATGTCTCGGCTAGCTTTTAATATTCTTTTGTTATATTCTTACTTATGAGCAATGAAAACTCTTAAGTTACAAGGGTGGTAACGAGTGAAGAAATTAAAGATTTTTAATTTGCATTTCTATAAGATTTCAAGCTTTTGTTTATTTTTTAACACGAAATCTATTACAATTCTAATCACAAAACTTTATACTGTGATCGGAATGAATCTAGGGGCTCTCGCTTCCGAGCTACACCGTTTGGTGGCGACTTATTATTGTAAGTACTTAAGTCCCAGGCTTCATCGTTTAACTCTTATTATTTTAGTTAACTGATGGAAATTAATCATTTCTCCACACTAGACGTATATAGGCTAAGGTATTTGATGGATAGAGTCAACATGAAAAATTCAATGCCATGGCCGGGATTTGAACCATGGATCTCCTGGTTTCCGACCATTCACTCTTAACCTTTGAGCTACCATGGTCAACGTGCCGTCCTGACATTAAATTCTGCAGTTGACTCATATATTTCCCCGGGAAACCACTAGGGGCTCTCGCATCCGAGATACACCGTTTGTGGCGACTTACTATCGTAAGTACTTAAGTCCAAGGCTTCATCATTTAACTCTATCCAGCAAATACCTTAGCCTATATACAGCTAGTGTGGAGAAATGATTAATTTCCATTAGTTAACTAAAACAATTTTGTTTGTTTTTCTGTTATAAATGTATAAATGTTTCAAACCCTTTCTAAATATAAATCAAAATAACTGTTACAATATTAATATCGGTATTTTAAGTTTCTTACTTGACAACTGTACATCAAGCTTTTGGGTTTGGTACTGTTATATATAGCAGAGAAAGCAAAAATTGAACATATGACGTCATTTGTAAACCATAAAGTACTAATTGGGGCGCTCTTTCCATAAGGAGCACATGTCACAAATCCGTTATCATACATTCCCTTTAAATCTATGCCCTAAAGTCATACACGAATTACAAGTGTTGCCCTCATCTTGGTGGCAACAAATTCTGGCGTTCTTCATGTTTTTAATTACTTGCTCTGCGATATACTTCCAGATTCAGCGTCATTATATGAAAATGCTGTGTAATTTAGATGGCCTTGTGTATCATTCCGGAGGCAATAGAATCTCAAAGCCCCCCCCCCCCTGTGCTTTATTCTCGTCACGGCCGACTTGGGTCAGTCGCAGACATAGCCCGCCAAGATGGGAGATAAAGGACCACTTTTTTTTTAGCGTAGTATCGGCGCCTGCGCATATGCAACCCGTGCGGTTAAGTCGAGCGGCGGCACTTCGCCGAGCGGGTCCTGTCAGTCGACCGGTAGAGTTTGACGCGGGTGGCTGCTCTCAATTGTTCTCTCCGGCTCGTCGTCTTGTTTCGTCGATCGTCTTTCAGTATGTTGTTAAATATCACATTAGTGTCTGACTGTGTCTGTAGCAGCTAGATTCCCCTCCCCTCTATTATCTGTATTTGGTGTACACCTGTAGTTCACACACATAATTTAGTTTCTTAGAGATATAACTTCTATCCATTCTTGAGAGTTTGGATAAATTCGGTAGTGTTCCTAATGAAAAATTGACGCTTTCTTTTGTTTTATAAAGTACAGTGCTTAGAGGAATTATTTCAAAGTTCTGTTCTATACAACAAACTATTTCCAATTAAATATCTATATAACCAAATGCAATGAATGTATTTACGTTTTAGTAGCAATTTACAGAAAGAAATATCTTGCGATTAATCTATTTGTTACCCTCTTGAACAATTATACACAAACTTAATCGACAGTTTTAAACGTGATGCTGATATTTTTTTCTCTGGCATTTATTTTTAATTCCTATAATTACCACTTTTATTCTATCTCAAATCTAAAATAAATTCCATTTTCATACATTTATTGTTGTCTGTTGGTACACCGTGTGAAGCTGACCGAATTTGTAGCCCACAAATTCATATTATGAAAGAATCAATAAAAATCCAAAATAATTTATTGCGAAAAAAGAAGGTGTAGGCTTCCTTTTTAGCTTTGGGTGTTCCATTTTACAAAAAAAAAAAAAAAAAAACCACAAATCATACTAGTACTTCTGCTTCAATTCGACTACCTTTAGTTTCCAAAAATAAATTTACATTACGTTATGCATCACTCAGGTTTATTCTATTTATTTTAATACCATTCTGTTCCAAGAAGAGCTAATAAAATTACTGTACACTAAAAATTCTACAAATATAAAGAATTCATAGGTTTTGCGTCTTATTTATCGCAGAACTCTTCTTTCACATATAATTTTAGACAGTGATACGCATATGACAAATTTGATCTAAAAATCATTATTTATAGCAATACCCATTATTAAGTGAGCATGTACCTTATTTTGTCACATTTGAAGGAATTTCATAAAGTCATATTTGAGAAAAACTATACAGTATATGAAATAGCATCTTTGAAAATGTTAAATATTGTCAGTAAATAACAACAGAGAATTTAATTATCACATTTAAGTAACTTAAGGTAATACAAATATATTTATAAACAATGAATTATATGTATTAATAAGTAAACGTCCAAGTGAATAGTTTTCATTGAATATGCTCAGTAAAGCTTCGGGAAATTTATGGATAAGGTTTAGAAAGTCAGTATCAATGCTATACTTTGCTTTTTTAAGAAATAGAATTTACATAAAACATTCATTTTATGTAATACACATTTTAATTTTTTTTAAATCAAGTACTTGTACGTAAATTACCTTTTCAGTTTAAATCAATGAGGTTTCTACCAATTTATAAGCATGCACAAACACTTCCAGTTTCGCTCTTCTTCTTTTTTTAAAAAAAAATATACGCATCTAAATGTGAAAAAGTAGTGAATTTTCAGAGAATGGAACACCACTAAATCGGAATATTTTAAAATTCAAAACTTTTTATTGAGTTTACAGAAATTTATGTAACGCTTTTCAAGTGTGATGTGACCAAATAATGGCTGTTTGAGGTAAATGTTTCCTTAGTTTAAATTATGAAAATTTGTACTTTTATCCAGTTAGAGAAAATTTATTATACGTTTATTAATAATACAAAAGTTATCTTTCATCCTCGAGGTATGTTTGTTCATTTAAAGACAATACTTGTTATAATTACTAGGAGTTCTAAATGAAATAGACTGTGGTGGCATCTGTAGGGACTATCAGTTACTGAAGAAAGGAGTTAAATTGATAATTGAAGACATAGTAAGGCAGTTGGGTACTTTTAGTTACAAAACCGTATGGTGTATTTATATAGAGGTAAAAGCAACGTGGTAATGAGAAAATCATGCAGACGTATATGACAGAACTGCAAGAGAAGAAAGCCTTAGGAAAGGTTGTGATGTTAAAAGGCTTAAGGGGGAGAATCAAGGAAAGTGATCATTGTTTGGGTAGAATATTCAATAACTATTGGCACTTACTGGTAGAATTTGTATGAAAAAGGAGCATGAGAGAAAAATTACGAAATAAGGAATGATTTAGTTTACCAAATGAAATTATAGGTAGAAAAATTTTGAATGCTAAAACGATGGAAAGTTTAATTCAAATAGCGAGATATTTAGGTATTTGTCAGAACTAGATGTTTGAGGAAATGAAAAATAAGGAGAAAGAAGAGAACTTAGAAATTTAAAAGAAGGACCCAATAGGGAAGGGTAGAAAATGACATGAAAAGGATAATTCGTTTGATTGGATAGCCAGATAGAAGGGCAATTATTTTGTATATATAAATAAATAGAGCTACTAAATAGAAGATGGGTCAGGTAATCTTGTTCAGGCATAGAGATATACAACATCGCAGTTTAGTTTCTAGAAAGAAAGAAAAGGAAAAATAGGAACTAGTGTTAAATAGCTTGACAGCCTCCGTGTGGAGTCTATGGCCTTCGCATGACCTGCTGCTCAAAGAAAATTTAAAGTACAAATTTAAGTGGTGTTATATAGTGTTAAACTATTATTTTATAAATTTCTGGAGTTAAATACATCTCTATCTACTAAAAGCACAAATTAGCTCCTTTAGTGACAATGCTTCTGCTTATTAAAATAACATTTTACACAACTTATTTATTACATTCTATATAAAATACCAATATAAGTTTCCGATTAACTTGAGAGATATTGTATTGACTGAGAAAATACGTTTCTATGGCAACATAGATATTGAAGTCATAAAGGGTGATAATCTAAGTTCCCTCAGTTGTGTAGTCGCATTTAACTCCTATAATTACATCGAGATTTGAATATGAAGTACTGAAATTCCATGTTTAATGCCTTCTGAAACTTCATTTCCCTCCCCCCTTCGGCCAAAAAGGCGTTCTTAGAAAATGAAACATATGAAGCTATCGATAAAATACTGAAATCTGCAACTATCCTTTACGTGGCACAGGTGCCCAACTTTTTCAGTTTTGAAAAATCGCTTAGTGATTCTTTAAAACTGCCGGGTGGTTTAGAACTTTTCAGAAGAAAATTTAAATGTATACATTTAATTTAATGGGGATAGCCCCTTAACTCATGTCCATTGTGAATAACTTAAGATATCTGGTACACATCACTTCCCTACAGAAAATTTATATCTGGTTAAAACGTAATTTGTACCAAATAACATTTTTGTGGCGTTCATCACTTATAAGGTACCCTTACTTCTTAGTTTGAATGTTCAAATAATTATGGCTGGTGTAAGAGAAAATCGCTGCGCTTGTATGCCTCTTTGTCCATTCACCATGTAATAAATATGGTAATTTCAAAGTAATTGCATACTGTCCAATCTCTTAAAACATTAAACTGTCGATTAAAGCCCTTTGTATCCCCTCAAGCTCCTTTTAGCTACAAGAAAATTTCCAATGTAACAAATTTTATTCCAATTAATATGAAGGGGATAAATACTGAAGAACAGTGTTTGAAAAATTGCCAGAAAAGTGCATGTGAATATTAACAATTTGTTTCCCTAATAGGTCTTTTACTGGAATTAAACTCTGGACCTTAGGATTCAGAAAGCAGACCGCTGGACCACAGAATCAGAGAAGTGATGTATTAAATTATTCATAACCTTTAAAGAGTCACTTGTTTAAGAAATGAGCACTGTATGCTGTCTTTAAAATTTCAAGTGTTTTCGTGATATAACGAGAAACAACTGAAAATCGACAAATAATAACAAAAGTATATCGTTATCGATTTTTGGATTGGATGCGTTATTTTTCTAACTACTACATACGAAAGAAAATATCTGAAATTTCTGTCGAACATTGGTACGAATGTTATAGATTTTTCCTGAATTTCTCTTGCTTTTTATCGTGCATTCTTTGCCATGTGGTTTACCTAAATCTTGTATGAACTTATAATTCCATAGCTACACGGTTACAATAATTTAAGGTTATTGTTTCTAATTTTTTATGTCTTTTTCTATAAGTTTAATCAAATCCACTCCACATTTTAATTGTTTAAATATAAATTTATCCTGCGCCGTAGCGTAGCCGGCTAAGGCAGCATGCAGCATGCTCCGTTTCATCATGACAGTCAAATGAAGATTATGATGCAGTACGTTATCGTGCTGCATTTCATGGCTAGCGAGGCGACCTCTGTGAACAGCACTTGACTCCTGGGGCTCGTGGTCACGGAAAGCGGTCCGGGTTCGATCCCAACCATGTGGTGCAGATTTTAGGTCCCGGGTGTGTGTGTAGTGTTTAACGCCCGCTTTTACTACATATGGCACCCCAGGCGATGACACTGATGATACATGAGATGAAGATGGAGTACCGGTGGAATGAGATGGCGGGGGAAACCGGAGATCCCAGAGAAAAAACCCGCCCCAGCGCCGTGCTGTCCACCACAAATCTCACTTTGCGGTCGCCTGGGATGGAACCCGGGCCACCTTGGTGAGAGCCAAGCGGTCTAACCGCTGAAAAACGTCTTGGCCCTAGGTCCCGGGTATAAGACCGGTAACCACTCAGCATCGTGAGGAAAGTGAGGAGCTTACGCTAGGTAAGCGGCCCTGGTTACGAAAACCAACATTCCGGCTGAGGGATGCCGAGACGCTGACCACATCTCCTCCCCGTATCGGTTGGATGATCGTCCACCTCTACCGTGCGTAAGTGGGCGTGAGGCCGGTAGTCGGGTTGGTAGCCCTTGATCCTCTTAGGGCTGTCGCGCCAGTGGTTAAATTAAATTTAAATATAAACTTACTCAGGGAGATCAAAGCATATTTTGGGAATACAAAAAGAAACACTTTTGCATTAGAAGTCTTATAAAATATTAACACATAAATGTTCTGAATACGTTTCAGGTCTTGGAATGGCAATCCAAGAGTTTAAAATTTATTTCGAAAGTTTCTACAATAGCATCTAATGTCGCAAGAATCACCAGATGGCAGGGGTATAAAATATTATTTTTTGAGTAAAAGTCAAAGAAACCATCTAGTAACTTCGTAAATCTTTATTATGCGAAACGGAAGACTAAACATTAAGTAATTAACTTCTATTTATAATAAAAGTGTCTGTTCCAAGTATTCTTGTTCTGGAATACTTTATACTTAAAGATATCTGCATTCGTCATTGCTCTCATCAGATTTAATACTGTGATGAATTTGGAAACTTAATAAAGAGTTCTTATTTCAAACCGAGGCACTTATTGTTTGTATTTGATATACACTAATTCTAGTTCTTATAATTATTTAATTAGAGACTTTATTTAATTAATTGCCAAAACAATTGCATTTCAACAACTTGAAATGCTCGTTTGGAAGGTAAAATATAATAGATTCTAGAATTTATTTTAGAAACAAGAATAATCTCTGTCAAAAGCGGTTCTTCCGCAGATCTAAACTTCAAGGATTAATGGAGGTTTAAGCACTATAAGATCTTCCAGTGATACGCAAACCTTAAGGGCAGACGTAAGGTTTTAAAGGAGTCTCAGATAACTTATTTGGACGAAAGAAACAGACTACTTTAAGGTTTACTCGTATGACTTTCTCTATTTCTCTTGTACCAGGTATTTTTTCAAACCTGTATTATTCTATCTACTTCATATTAATCGATATATCGATGTATATATCGAATAGATTGAACAATATATAAAGTTCTATTGCATGTTCCTGCGTACGTAGAAAGGGAACGTCCGCCTCGGTAGCGTAGATGGCAGCGTGTATGGCTCACGTTTAAGAGGTCCCGAGTTCCACTCTCGGTCAGGTGAGTTAACAGGATACGATTTTCCGGGGTTTTCCTTTATCCTAGAAGCCAAATGTCGGGTAACGTTAAGCTCTCAGGACCCTGAGCTCATTTTAGCATCATTTCACCCATCATCCATCGTTCGATATGACTTAAAAGTTAGACGTAAGTTACAAAAAGGGGGGATGGGGGATTACAGTAAACTTATGTGTTACTGAAATATTTTAAGTACTGGTCGCATAGAACTTTTTTCTCTCTTCATGACCAGAGGAAACAAAAGAATATCAAGTTCCCATTTATGAAACGTGTAATTCAACTAATGGTGACGAATAACTTAGAAATTCATAAATTATACTTTATCCATTGATAATTAATTTTACAGATACCAGTTTTACATAACAAATTCATAGATTCCTTTGTTTCTCAATCTAATAACACATATGTTTCTGTTTAAACGACATACTTTTCTCTTAGGGATTGTTCCAATAAATATATAAATTAGAATGTGTAAAGTGAAAATAGCCTTTTTCATTTGTTATTTTTCATGTCAGTTTTATAATCTTAATTTATTCCTTTGCCTCCTAGTAAAATTTGTGTGTAAGAAACACTATTTTATATATTTTTATTCAAACAGCTTGGAATTTGAACCAGCATCAAGAAGTTTATCTATGAGTTTAATATTTAATTTAAATTTCTGTGACTACCTGTAGGATTTACTTAAAATGCCACTAGCTGCAGCAGTAGAAATGAAATATTCTGCCCAAAAACGTGCTTTAAGGTTTCAAGCATAGTGCATGCTTTTAGTTCATCATAATCCAAAATAATCATTTTTAGATTAAGGTGCGTTCATGGAATTCTCTGTGTAGCATCTTTGCAAGAAAATTTGAAATTAAGTACCAAAGTAAATATTTAAATTTGGCATTTGACCCCTTTTTGAAGTATACTGTTCTTTAGACACACACACATGCATATATGCACAGAGAGAGCGAGAGAGAGAGAGAGAGAGAGAGAGAGAGAGAGAGAGAGAGAGAGAGAGAGAGAGAGAGAGAGAGATATTCAATGCTCTGCAATCTCAGTATGGAATTTTAAGGCAGAATGCAATATCACTACATTCCGATTGTGTTACTAAAAATTACACATTTTAAGAAAAATATTTTGTGACATTAAGTACTCCTGTAGTCCATATTTGAGGATTCAAACTTTAAAAAGTTTTTCCGATTGGTATACATTTTAAAAATGGAAGCTCTTGGCCTTCAAGCTATGATTTTTGTGTGCTGCGAATGACATTTTCTGATATAAACACTCGTTTTCTGATAGACTATTGAGTAGAGAACCGAGCGTGATAGCTCAGGTGTGAGGCCCGCATTCGGGAGACACTGGTTCGATTCCCGTGGCCGACCTACCTGACCCATGGTTCTTTTCGGGGTTTTCCCGGAGCGCTAGGCGAATGCTGGGAACTTACTGTCCCACCATTTCATCTCCATTATCATTTGACGTCATCTCCCATCTGATGGTCTCTTTCAGGTTAGAAGTGTCGGCGGGTGTTTCGGCGGTGCATGGTGGGATGATATGCTCTAAGGAAATCTACTTCCTCCTCCGGTAGGTCGGTTGCCGGTCTGCGTTCCTCTGCTGGGACCATTTCGGGACCGCCAGCTAGAGACCATTGGGGCTCGGATCGCCTTCCTGGGATCTTTGGGGCTCCGCTGCTGGGCTCATTGCCGTCCCGCAGTAGGGTAGAGTGTGCGTTGTCCTGGCCTGTCGGGGGAAGTCTCCGTCCAAGTTAACTTAGGGACCCTGACCTCTGTACTGTCATAGCTCCTTGGGTCGGCCGCGCTCTCTCTCTCCTTCGCCTCAACTTTCCTACCGGGGGTGCCCCACTTGGGGGCATAGGAAGGACCAAGCATGTCGGCCTACGTATTGAATCACCTCCGTAATGAAATCCTAATCCTGAATTGGCTAGAGAGTAAATAGGATAGTGGGCTATCACAATTCCAACAGTAACGACTGTTTTGAGTCGAGCCGGCTGGTGCAGACAACACAGCAGCGCAGAGTCAATAACAGTTACGTTTTGACCATTCCGCTGACGGCAAACCACGCAAGCCACTGTCGGTTAGCTCATTGGATCCTCTCTAACGAAAGAGGGAGCTCGAACGGCCACACCCTGACGGAGCCGAAAGTCAACAGAAAAAGGCTAAAAAGGGAAATAGAGAGAAAAGGCCTATGGCAAAAGGTAATATCTCAAGATTGACCTTTGCTGATCATGGGGTATTACTTGATTGTTAAAATTGTAGTTGCAAAAATATCTAGGTGTTAAAAACATGGTTAGATATTCCAGAACAAATAACTTCTGATAAACGTTAATGAAGAATGGTGCGCCCACCTCGTGCACTTAAAACATGTTTCCTAATAAGCATATTGTGTAAAAGAGGTTAGCTAACATAGAAGGTTTGCAGATTTTATAACCTATAAATATTTTTAAATATATTTAAGTGTATTTCTTTTTTAAATTTACGTCCTCGAAAGTTTTCATATATGATGATAAATAAAAAGAATTAAATTGTATCCAGTGTCCTTAGGGCTTACAGTTACCCAATAGTCATCGCTAAGGATAAGCGAGCCCGCCACAGTAGCGTAGATGATAGCGTGTCTGCCTCAGGTTGAAGAGGACCCGAGTTCGAATCTTGGTCAGGGCGAGTTACCTGGATAAGGTTTTGCCGGGGTTTTCCCTTATCCTGAAAAAGGAATGTCAGTTAACTCTAAGCTCTATGGATTCTGGGTTCAGTTGAGTATCATTTCACACATTTCATTCATCGTCCGATATGGCTTAACGTTGGTGCACGTGAATTGCCAAAAAAAAAAAAAAAAAAAAAAAAAAAAAAAGTTAACAGAAACTGCGGAAAACCCTTATCCAGGTGACTGACTCATCATGACACATTGGAACTCGGGACCTCTGGAATGTGAGGGAGTCCTGCTACCACCTACGTTACAGAGACGGGATTTTGCACGTCTCGGTAGCGTGGTGGTAGCATGTCTGCCTGACGTTCAAGAGGCCCCGATTTCGAATCTCGCTTATGGTGGGTTACCTGGATGACGTTTTTCCTGGGTTTTCCCTTATCCTGAAAGACGAATGTCGGGTAATTCTAAGCTCCATGGACCCCGGGCTCATTTGAGCATCATTTCACCCATTCCATTCATCGTCCGATATGACTTAACGTTGCAGGACGTAAATTAAAAAAAAAAAAAAAAAGACCTGATTTAAAGTATTTGTTCCCACAAATGTATCTCGTAAAATCAATTTTAAATTCTTGACTGAAATACAGTAATTCCTAAATTTAGTAAGGTTTAATGAAAGTAATAATATAATACTTTTTTTTTAAAATCAGAGACTATTTTCCTTCAAGAATAGGTAAGATTTCTCAAGTTTGTTTCATATATATTATTTTATTTATTTCAACTGCTGTTAATAGCCACATTCAATTATTTCTTATCTAAGCGCGTTCATATTTTAGCGTAGAAAAGCAACTCGCAAATCTATTTTCCTTAGAGAGAAGTTCTATGCAATGGAGTTCGTATCATTTATTTTTAATTAGTTCGTTTCCCCTCCCCCTTGAAGCATTTAAATTGCGTGCCTGAGGCAGAACTTCTACCTCCCCTTAAGTGCAGTTCATTAAGGCTTTACTTCGCTTCAAATGCCTCCAGGAAACAGCGATTTATTGACCTTTTTGTTCCCTTTATAACAGCATTACTTCCTAAATATGCTATGCAGTGTGAAACTAGGAGTTCTGCATTGTTTAACTGCTTTTATATTTTAATTATATTAATGACATCTTAGGCGTTAAATTATCGGAGAAGTTTTGTAGTTTGATGCTGCTTGCAGTCCTGCCTACGATAGATGTGATGATAGGAGTATATAGTAATGAACATTCCAGATAATCGATACATTGGAGTGAAGGAATACCTGCTAGTAATCTGAAGACGACATTATTTATTCGTCTTGTTCATAACAACAGAGAGAGATAGCTTCGCTGCAACATGTAATTTTCGCATTGAGGAGGTGCTCAGTTTGTAACATTCAATCAAACCTACGAATTTTTGTCGTCTTCTTTGGTTGACTGGGGAATCATGAGATAATTGATTATCTAACATTATTCAAATTTTAAACTGTTTTCTTCTCATCTGCGAGTGAATTCATTAGTTTCTTGGTGTATGCTGAAGTCGAATAATGTTGGCTGATGCTTGCTGTAACAAAAGACCGATCCATGGGTTTTTTCGAGGGTTTTCCCGGGTCGTCAGGTGAATTCTGGTTAAATTAATTACATCCCACCATTATTAATTCACATTATTTCCCATTGGGTGGTCACTTTTAGGGCGACATGGTTATTTTTTTTTTTTTTTTTTTTCCTCCGGTAGAACGGTTTGCAATCTCCGAGACCGGTTTGGTGACGTTGTTTCTGAACAGAGTAGGGTGAACTGACAGTTGTTCTAGCCCAGGGGAAGACAGGTAGTGACGGTGTGACATCAGCTGCGACAGCTCTAAGCGCCAAATATGACCCGAACGAAAGACATGTGAACGTCACCGCTCTAGGCCGCGCCGTGGTCAGACCGCTTGACTCTCACAATGGCGGCCCGGGTTCGATCCCAGGCAACCGCAAAGTGAGATTGTTAGTGGAAAACACGGTGCTGGGGCGGTTTTTCTCCGGGATCTCCGGTTTCCCCCGCCATTTCATTCCACCGGTGCCCCATCTTCATCTCATGTATCATCAGTGCCATCGCCTGCGGTGCCGTATGTTGTAAAAGCGGGCGTTAAACGCTACACATTCGATTTCATTGTCACCGCTCTGATTTCTGCTGCTCAAGAGGAAGGAAATTGGGCTTGGGATTTTATTACGGAGGGAATTCGGTACGTAGGCCACCATTTTGTACCCACTGTTCCTATGTCCCCAAGTAGGGTCACCCCCGGGAGGAAGGATGAAGTGATGGAGAGAGAGGGCGGCCGAACCAAGGAGCCACGACAGTACAGAGGGCAGGGTCCATACAGTTTACTTGGATAGAGACCTCCACCGACACGCCAGGACAACGACCCCGCTTCCCTGCAGCCGGATGGCAACGAACCCAGCAGCCGAGCCCCAAAGCTCCCTGTCTGGTTGTCCCGAAATGGCCCCAGCAGAGGAGCGGTTACCGGCAACTGACCCACCGGAGGAGGAAGTAGCTTTCCTCAGGGAATATCATCGTGCCATGCACCGCCGAGGCTCCCACCGACTCTTCTACCCTGAAAGACACCACCAGATGAGAGATGATATGAAATAATAGAGGTGAAATTGATAGACGGGAAATTCGGAGGATGTAATTAACCTACCCAGCATTCGCCTAGTTTCCCAGGAAAACCCCCGAAATAACCTACGAGTCAGGTAGGTTGGTCACGGGAATAGAACCCGGGTCTCCCGAATGCGGGCCACATGCGGCTTAAAATAAGCATATTTTCTATTTATTGTGAGTATATATCAGAAAAATTAAGAATGTCACATGATTTTCCTATACTCATGAATTGCTTCAGGAATGACAATTAATTTAAGCATTGACTGTGCATTGTTAGAGCAATGGTATCAAAATATATTTTATCATAAACAGGCTACTAACCCAAGGTATTGGGTTGGTCCTTGGGGACGCTGTTACTCAGTGAGGAATGTCATCCAAAGAAAAAGAAGAGGTTGTTCATTTCTGATGGTTTCCCCAGCTCTACAAAATAAGTTCCGAGTGAAATTAACGTTTTAGGTTATTCTTAGAAACCTCAAGGTATCTGCTTTACTGTGATATGAATATCCTAAATATACAATAGTTTTAATTAAAGCTTCCAGCCATAAAATTAACAATAATAACAAATATAATTTGGCTGGATTTGATTTTGAATACGGGAAATGATCTATCTTAATGAAATAGGAACCAACGTTTCGAAAATTTGAGTTTATGAGTTTGTGTTTTTCCGCATGTAGGTAACAAAGAGTTCAATGGAGGTATGTTACCTTACAGTTATATTATTTTATAACAAAAGAAAATATCTTTCATTTTAGACTGCCCTTTATAACCACAATGACTTTCTCATGTTTTTATTTAGGGCTTTTATATTCGAGTTTCTAACCGTCCAGCAAACATACATTTAACCCGCTTGCTCATAGAGCAGGCAATTTTCAAATGCAAATATATTTTTAAGCAGAGCAAACACGTTGAAATAAAAGTTGTATTAAACCAAAAGAGAGGGAAGGGGAAACTCCTGGTGCTGCAGGAAAAAATACAGAAAACCAAAATGTTAATATTACCAAACAAAAGCGCTAAAATGCTGGGATGTAAAAAGAAATTGAAATGGTAGGGCACTGCTTTGTTTATGTAAGGTTAATTTAGCATTTGTAATGAACCGTCCTGTGTTAATTCGCTTCTGTTTTCAGAAACAGTACTCAAATTGGGAGTATGCTTATGTTGGGTGTAATTGTGATTGTCCAAATGCATCATTTGGTCAAAGGCTAAGCTATGACTTCACATAATATGCTAACCATCTGCTGCACGAATTATTATACTGCAACCTGTCACAAAAGAGCGGTCGGTGAAAAATTCTTTGAATGTTTGTGATTAAGCTTCTAGAGGCCGTGCCGTGGCCGAGAGGTTACACAGTTTGATTCTCACCAAGGCAGCCCGGGTTCGTTCCCAGGCGACCGCATGTGAGATTTATAAAGGACAACACGGGTTTTCGCCGGTTTTCTCCGGGAGTTCCGCCGTCAACTTCCCACAAATTATTTCATCTTTCATTTATTTCGCCCTCATTCTGTCATCTACTTCTCACACTCTCACATCAGACATCGAGCTGATCACCCATCCTGGGTTCTCTATCTCATCCACGGTTTCTGCTCCTCAACCAGAAGTCGCAAAGCCTACGGGATAGAGGAAGAAAAATTTTAGGGAAGAAGAAGGAGGAGGAGAAGAAGAAGAAGAAGAAGAAGAAGAAGAAGAAGAAGAAGAAGAAGAAGAAGAAGAAGAAGAAGAAGAAGAAGAAGAAGAAGAAGAAACTTTTAGAGTTGCACAAATAGGTGTTTGAGAGAGTAGTTTTAAACCTCACGGATGTGAAATAGAAACAGTATCGTTTACTTTAAGCTTAATCGTGTACGGCCGAACAGTGGCTGAGTGGTTAGAACACTGGACCATCACCAAAATGGCCCGGGTTCGATCCAAGGCGACCGCAATTTGAGATTGATGGTGGACAACACGGTGCTGGGGCGGATTTTCTCCGGGATCTCCGGTTTTCCCCGCCATCTCATTCCACCAGTGCTACATCATCTCATATACAGAGTGTTTCAGAAATACCTTTACAAACTTCGGGTAGGGGTTACTCACACCAAAAGAAGGAAGAAATTTCATATGAACATAGCCCAATAATCCTTTGTTAGGGGGGGGGTCAACACAATGGTGCACTTGTAACACACAAAACTCGTAACCAATGCTCGAAATGTCCTCCTCTTGCTTCTATGCATGACTGTACTCGTCAAATCATGGAATGTGGCATCCTGTCACAAACTCCGAGATGATGGCGAATGCTTTTGCAGGCTTCCATGAAAAGTCGATGAAGCGTTTCTGCATCCGGCATGGCAGCTCTTGGCCTTCTTCGATCCCGTGGTGCAACGGTTCCTGTCTCAGCAAGGCGACGGTAAACAGCCCCAAATGTTGGATGACTCGGTTGTCTTCGATATCGAAACTCTATTAAAGCCCTGCATCCTCGCGTCCATTACCATTTACGCGACCATGCATAAAAATTATGTCTGCCTTTTCACGAAATGAATATCCACCCATGGTGGAACGAAACACCTGCAGTTACCTCACTACATATACACAATTGAAACGTTGAAGACAGATTGATAAATGAGAAACTTAAACAAGTCCCCATAGCAAAACTTCACCATCTACCGCAGGTAGTACAATGAGTGCATAGGGAAATGAAGTTTTGAGGTTGGACCAGAAGGTCGTTGAACTCACAATTTCTTGCGACAGGAATAAAGTGAAAAGCAAGATATTGCAACATATTTTCATATGAACCTTTTTCCTCCTTTGGTGTGAGGAACCCATGCCTGAAGTTTGTAAAAGTACGAGGGCCGTTCAGAAAGTAACCTCCGATCGGTCACAGTCCGGGTAGTGGGGGGAGTAGCGACGCCATCTGTGCATTCACGCACTCAGCAGGTCAGTCGGCATCAAGCCGTGGTCGAGTGAACTTCGTATCTGCGCTAGTTTAGTGTTTGTGGCCGTTTGAAATGTGTGCTGCAAAAGAAAACTCCGCCAAATGTGAAGTGCGTGCTGTTATAAGTTTTTTGACAGCCAAAGGATATTCTGCAGCAGCTATTCATCGTGAGCTTTGTGCCGTGTACGGACCAAGAGTTATGAGTGAAGGAGTGGTCCGTGAATGTGTACGTTTATTTAAAAGTGGACGAGAAAACGTTCATGATGAAGAGAGGAGTGGTAGACCATCATTGGTTACGGACGAACTCGTTCAGACAGTTGATGCAAAAGTTCGTGAAAACCGACGTTTCACAATGTCGGAGTTGTCTTGATTTTCCACAGATTTCTAAGACTCTCTTGTACGAGATAGTGACAGAAAGATTGGGTTACCGTAAGTGCTGTGCATGATGGGTGCCCAAAATTCTTACCGACCACCACAAAACTCAAAGAATGGCTTCTGCATTAGACTTTCTGTCACGTTATGCGGACGAAGGTGAACCATTGTTAAATATACGAAGACATGGCTCGGGTCCCAGCGGTTTGATGACGACGAAGAGGTCAAAGATGCGGTCACAGGCTGGCTCCAGGCACAAGCGGGTGATTTTTATGCAGAAGGAATTTCAAAGCTTGCGAACAGATACGATACGTGCCTCAATCGTTATGGAGACTATGTAGAAAAATAGTGCAAAGATTTAGTTGTAAGATGTATATATTAAAATATTTTTATTTAAATTGGTGAATTTTTTGCAATCAACCGGGGGCTACTTTCTGAACGGTCCTCGTATTTCTGAAAAATGCTGTGTAATCAGTTTCATCGCCTGCGGTACCATATGTAATAAAAGTGGGCGTTAAACACTACACATTTCGTTTTCAATGCTGTACTTTAACGCTAAAGAATTACCTTGATCTTAAGTGCGATAATTAGTAAAACGTACGACTAAAATAATATTGAAAAAAGTGTATACATTCATGATACAAAACGTGGTGTGATATACCCTGTTTTTCTTAAAGAATCCTTATGTTTTTCCCCCACTTCTAAGTAATTCCCATCGATATAATAATGCACTTGCGCCAGAGGTTTTTTCCAATCTTGAAAGGAGTTGAGGTACTCGCTCTAGTTTTGATGTTCAGCTTCTTCTGTGATTGGTTTACCTCAACAGTGGTGGCAAAAGCAGGTTCACTCATAATTATCTTCAGCTCCCGGAATAGAAATAAGTTGCACAGGTCTATGTTTGGAGAGTACCGTGTCTAATGCAACATATACAGGTTTTACCACAGTTGTCCTCAACCACTCTTATGGTGTTGCAGAGATTTTGCAGAACCACTTGCTTTGCTTTTCTACGTTGTCTCAGTAACTGATGTACGAGGGCGTCTGGAGCGGTCATCTTCAATCTGTTCTCGACTCTATCACTTGTGAACTCTCGTCGTACCCAAAGCCACAGTCAGCATTTCAAAGTCGATACTCAAGTATTCCATTTTCAAGAAAAATTAGGTAAAAATTCCCCAAGCACTCCAAAACATATAGGATATCCTTTAATTTGTAAGTTTTTTATAAAAACGTGTTGTAATTAATGGTTTTAATAAAGATTTTGTGGAAATTTTAATATTGAAAATTTTAAGCTACCAAAATATAAATGATGTTTCTAACCTTAAATAAAGAAGAAGATTATAATTCTAAAAAAATACTTATCATCCTTGGGCGAATAAAAAGTTTTATTATATTCTTGAAGTATTTGGTATAATCTTGGTTCCTCAAATGAAACACAACATGGAAAAGAAATAAATGGACCAACAGATTTAACGTTTTGGGAGGAAATATTAATTTTAAAAGCTAGGCATTTTGTGATAAATTTTGAAATACCACCATTGATTCCATACAAAAGAAAAAAAATGTAAATCTTTAATTCAATACAAAATGGAAAATAATTTTAATATACATTTGACTGTCTGGCTTCAATACAAGGAAAAATTCAAAATTATACACAAATATTCGTAAAAGTATACTAAGTTAAATTATTAAATATACAAACGTTGCAAACACTTAACCATTCCAGCTTTCTAATATAACGGTAACTGCGTTGGAACATAAATGGCTTTGACCACTTTTAAGCTAACACTTCAAAACTTTTCACTGTCACTTGGTAGCCTGATATAATTACAATTTCCGTTTTAATTCAAATTTTTATTTATACTTCAATAATTAAACTAGGTCAATTATCCTTATTACTTCATTTTATTCGTGACGTAGCATTTTAACCCAGAAGTAAAACACAGGACTTTTCTAAGCTCTACTGGTGTAGTAACATTTACTGCAGGTCTTACAACCCTCACAAACTTGCTCATAGAACAGCCCATCCTATCACACCAGAAACACACTAACTCATATCGTACTGCCTCACTGACAACTACTGGAGACCCACGACAAGAAGGCAATCTACAGAAATGGTACCGTAAGCACTTTTGCTCTCCCAACGGTATTTATGCTCAACTTCCCAGTATGACAAGGATGGAAGGTTCGTTTAAAGTATACAAGTGTCACATAACTCACCCATACATAATACCTACCGCTGCTTTTAGTGCAACAAACAGTAGATCTGGCGGCATGGGTGATTTATATGCAGTCTCATACACTCATTTCCTAATCCTTGTTTTACGTAAGTTTGCCCCGTATCTCTTAACGGTCCCGTGACCTTATCACATCTCATTGGCTGCTGTTGTGGTGCAGACTGTTGTGCGGTAAAAATTAATTCTTTATTTAACATGGTGATATGTATTTATATGTTGGAAGAGAATTGTCAAATTTATATTTTCGTAACGGTTTCAATGAAATATATTACGCATAAGAGTTTATCTAACTGAAATGCATTTTAATTCTTAAACGAAGTAAAGAGGAGGTTCCTTTGCTCTCAAGCACATGGCACGATAACACATGAATTAGCGGTAGTGATGACATAATTTTTATATGACTTTTATCACTGACCTTGTTTTCAACTGGATCTTCGCAAGAGAAAACCTTTAGAAAGCGCCGAAAAAAGATTTGTGTTGCATGTGTTTAATGCACTCACAGAGAAGAATTCGTCTTTGTCAGTGAGAGATGTCGAACAGCTGTGCCCTGTACTTACAGGTGTGAGTGTTAGATGCGTAGGAGCATCGTGACATGAAACTGAGACAACAGGAAAACTTACCACTCCAGGGGCGATATTGCTGTGTGGCGAAGACGTTATTTAAGGATAATCCAACTGTCCAAATCACAAAATATACTATCTTGATGAGGCTTGGATGAATGAAGGACACACGAATGGCGTGACACGACCTTTAAGACGAGAAGACAAGCATTTATGCAAGGTATGTGTGCTGGTTTAAAAAAAAATCTCAGTGGAAAAGGCCAAACGCCTTTCATCATAATCTTGTTCCAGTTTCATTGTTCATTCATTCAGTTTCAACTTGCTCAGTTTCATTATAAACTTCATTATTTTTGCATGCCTTCATATTCTTATTTCTATCTTCCTGGCAATTATTTTGACGTTTAATGCAGGTTTCAATGTGGCGGGAAGGCACCGGCTATGGCGTGGAAGCATTAGCCAGTTAGGATGAGGGGGAAGTTAGTTGCACGCGGAGTGATACATGTCAGCGGGGCAAGGATATATAAAACAGAGATTAGTTAAGCTGCGCTGTTCGAACGGTTAACATGGATTTATCTTTGGTAACAGATGTCTCTCAGATAACGCACTGATTACTCCACGTGGAGTGACCATATATCTGTCGTTTGTGGTTCCTGCGAATTCCATTGGCTGATGCGTTCATTGGTGCTTAGCACACGACCGAGAAGCGCGCCAGTACACCTCTCACTCTTATAAGAATAATCAGTGCGTTATCTGAGAGGTTTCTATTAACAAAGATAGATCCATGGTAGCCATTCCACCAGCGCGACAATAAACAGATCCGTTAACGGAGCAGATAAACAATTCAAGCTCCTCTCACTCTTGATGCCCCTCTAGCCTTCTTGACGTGGGCATACAGAAAAGTGACTCACTTGCTTATTCTGCCGCAGGAAATTTCCTCAGAGCTCCAGAACGAGGAGGAGGGAACCTTTAAAAACATTCTGGTTATGTGACGACAAAGCTTCGTGTGTATAACCGAGCGGACATTGCTAATTATTGTAAAATATTATATTTAATTTTAATAGCTTTAGTTTGTATTATGGCAGTGCCAACTCTATTCATTTTTGTCATAAGCTCATATGAAGGTAAAATATTATATAGGATATAAGGTTCTATGTAGAAACAGAAGAATACACAAATTCCTTTCCGACACTTGAAGATAATAATCTCAGGGACCAAAATTTAGAATTTGACACACTTAGTAAAGAAAATTAGTGAGAAAGTTTTATAAAATATATGCATACAACCCAAGAAAACTCAAGCTTGTTGTCCTAAGCAGTTCAGCTCTCAGTCTGGTAAATGCTTCATAAAATATAATCACATAATATTTCGGAATGTAACTATCTTCGTGCAGAATTGATCAAAAGGAAAATCGATGAATTCCAAGGCAAACAGAGAGGCGAACATGTTCTCATTCAGAAAATTTACACACCATTCCATGCCATTCAGCTTTATAAAAAAAAGAAAAAAAGAAAAAAAACTCTTCACAAGATACAGTTTTATTTTGGTAACCCAGATCAAGTTCAGTATTGAAAATATTCTAAAACAGCCGAAAAACTCAGCGACAAAAGTTCAACTGGAAATAGTCATTTCTTCCACACTAGCCGTGTGTAAGCTAAGGCCGGGATTTGAACCACGGAACTCTCGCTCTCCGTGCGGTTGCTCTAACCAACTGATTTACTATGGCCCACTTGTCGACATGACATTAAATTCTCCAACTGACGCATATGTTTCCCGGTAGACCACTAGGAGTTCTCATATGCTATGACACACGCACCTTTTTGTGGCGACTTACTATGCTATAAGTACTTAAGTCTCAGGCTCCATAGTTAAACCAATGTTTTTATTTTAGTTAAATTAATGGAAATAATTATTTCTTCCACATTAGCTGTGTGTAGGCTAAGGTTTGAATGAACAGAGCCAGACTGAAAAATTCAAAGCCATAGCCGGTATTTGAACCACGGATGTCCTACTGTCTGTGCGGTTGCTCTATACAAATGAGCTACTATGGCCAACATGCCGACATGACATTAAATTCTCCAACTGACTCGTATGTTTCCCGGTAGACCACTAGATGTTCTCATATGTTACGAGACACGCACCTTTGTGGCGATTTACTATGCTGTACGTACTGAAGTCCCAGGCTTCATTGTTAGACCACTATGTTATTCAGGTAAATTGATGGAAATAATCATTTCTCCCACACTAGCAGTGTGTAGGCTAAGGTTTGCATGAAACATATGAGTCAGTTGTAGAATTTGTTGTCATGTCGGCATGTTGGCACAGTAGCTCAGCTGGTTAGAGCAACCGCAGGGAGAACTGGAGATCCGTGTTTCAAATCCCTAGTATGGCATTGAATCTTTTAGTATTCATTCAAAATTCAGGTGTTTACAGCAAGAATTGCACGAAATATGACAACTTCCACTACAAGGGATCTGTACATTGGGCACAAAAATATTTTTCGAACATCTGAAATACAGATATGAACGAATATGGAAAGAAAACCATGACTATTTATTTGTTAAAATGGGGTGGGTCTTGGGTGCACAAAATGAATGACGTGTTGAAGCAGATAGGTACGGGTCATTCTTGGATAAATACAGAATATGGGTATAGAGGCTTCTGGAAAGAAGTTAAGCTAAGATTAGAAGATATTGACAGACAAGACATTTTCGCCAATACAAGTGACAAAAGATCACTGAGGTTATATAGAGAAATAAAAATCAACCTAGGGGAGGGAAGGATATATAAATATATGTAATAAGTTAGAGTGAAAAGGTTTTGCTTGGGCGGGAACAGGATTGAGAAACTTGAAATGTATAGGTCAAGAGAGGGAGCTAGATAAATGTCCATTGTGTGGAGAAGAGAATGTAGATTTCTATTGTATATTATACTGTAGTCAAACAAAGATATGACGAGAGCAGGCTTGGCTACGTAAATGGGACAATTTGGGGGGTGAAGTAGTAATTAGAAAAATTTTGTCACTAAAAGGAGAAAATAACAGGAGAAAAATAGGAAATTATTTAGGGAAAGTTAAAGAAAGATGGCTAAGAACAATTAAGAGAAAAATATATATTGGGATAGGTGAAATGGCAAAATCTGTAAAAAGTAGAGGGCCTCCAATACAAAAAAACCTAGAGTTATTTAGTATGGGGACCGAATTATTAGTTAATGGTGGGCGACATGATAGGATTTCCAGGATTTAGGAATATATGGCGTTTTTCAGTGTGGATTTTATAATTGTAATTGTAATAGTGAACAGTAAAGGTGTATATATAATAGTGGAATTATAAATATACTATAAATATTTGTTAAAACCGCTCAGAGGCAAAACGTATTATTCACTAGAGAAAAGTTCTTCAAAAAAAGCGGGAAAAAGTCCTCGACACTAACAAAAACCGTAAGTTCATAGGACCACCGAGAGAGGCTCCTCAGTCGTCCCCATAGAGCTTAGTAAATAAACATCAAACAGTTGAAATGAGCTGATGATATTAGGAAGGATTCGACGAAATGCGTTGTACGTAAATACCAGCAATTAATGGGGAATAGCGTATTAGTTCGCCTCATACTAAATTAATTTTGTGCTTCACTGTATCACAATCATATATATGAGAATAAATATGCGAGCTCAGGGATACGCCTAGTGGCAATCTTGCAATGTTTATAGTGTGCGAATTGGTTATTAAATAACCAACGTACATGTACACATATATTCATATACCAGAGGGTATGGCCATATCTTCTTGTTTAAACAGAGTTACAAAGTGTAGTTATCTTTTAATTTATTGGGTATTATATCGTAATAGGCAATATTTTTATATTTTCAATATATACTTTAAAAATGTTAGGGCATGTTCTCTATATACTTATTGCACTAATTTACGCATACACATGTAACAAATTAATAACAAAGAATAGGAAATACTTAATCTTTCGAGCAGAAGTGCATACTTCTGACCCTTTTAGGTGAACAACTGCAGTAGATTTTCTCACCTCTAAATATGGCGGTTTCTGTGTCTCCAAACAAAGACTTTATATATGTGAGTACCTTTTAGTGCATTTTTACATACCAAGACAATTGTTTTGTGCCTGAAGTTGCTTATACAACCGCAGGAAATTTCGACAAAGATTGAGGTAGAAAGTTTATCTGATAACGAGTGCGGTAGATAGAGTCAACATCAGAAATTCAATGCCATGGCCGGAATTTGAACCACGGACCTCCTGGTTCAAATCCCGACCATGACATTGAATTTTTCATGTTGATTCTACCTATCAAAAACCTTAGCATATATACGGCTAGTGATGAGAAATGATTAATTTCCATTAATTAACTGAAACGAGTGCGGTGTTTGGGCTGGGCGAGCGCGCTGCTTGTCCGTTTACTGCTTTAACTCCCCGGTGCAAAGCTCCTGGTAAAATTTAGCATAGGGTATGCGTCCGTCTGTTAAATTTTTTTTTGAGTAAAGTGGTGAAATTAAGAAATTCAACATTGAATCATTTAATATACACTTTTAAAAAGTCTTTATACCTTCAATGGTAGATTTTGACCATTATTATAATTTTGAAAACTTTAATATCTTCATGTCTCAATATGGATTTATGTGCGGGGTACCTTAAGGAAAATAAATAGAATATATAAGGTATGAATTTTGGTATATCTAAAAGCATTTTCATAATGTATGTATGTACAAATACAGGGTGTATATAAACGAATATCGGAGTTTTAACTCTTTATCATATTTATTACATTAAACTTACAGTTATAAATGATATGTCAAATGTGAAAGCCACTCAAAGAGTTTTACCAAGAACCTTATAAATGTTCAATGAGAGTACCCTTTGTTATATGGCACACACCAATTCTATAGCCAAGTCCTTCCCAAACGTTGATAAGTGTGTATTCAGCAATTGGAGCAACAGCTGCTTCATTCCGGTTTCTTAATTCAAGGAGGTCAGCTCATAGCGCAGGCACGTACAAACGGTCGTTGATGAAGCCTCAAAGGTAGAAATCGCATAGCGTTAGGTCAGGAGAACGTGGAGGCCATACATAGCAAGCCCTGTCATTAGGTCCCTTGTGACCTATCCAGGGCTTGGGTACAGTGATGTTCAGCCAATCGCGTACTTCTTTATACGAGTGAGGTAGCGCACCCTCTTGCTGGAAAATAAATGTTCTCTGGCTCATTTTCTTCCGACTGAGGTAAGAGACATTGCTCTAGTATATCAAGGTAAGAAGTGCCAGTTACAGTAGGTTCACTAAAAAAGAAAGACCCATAAACTATTCGCTGGGATACAGCATAAAAAATTTCACTTTATGAGAATCTCGTTGCATTTGTACCATCTCGTGAGGACTTTCTAAGCCCCGGATGCGCAAATTATGAGTGTTAACATGTCCACTAAGGTGACAGGTCAATTCATCACTGAAGACAACACGATCCATAAAATCGTCATGGTCATGAAACAATACGTCGTTTGCGAAGTTGGCACATCAATCGTGGTCTGTCGGCTTTAGAGCCTGTAATAACTGTAAACGGTAAGGACGAAATCGTTTTCTAACAACTTTCCAAACAGTCGACAGACGAACTTGTAATTCACGACTAGCCTTCCGTACTGATTTCTTTGTGCTACGAGTGAAGGACTCACTAACTCAGTAGTCCCTTAACTTACTCTTGGTCGTCTCGTGCAAAGGCATCCGGTATCCTCAAACATATGATACCATCTACGAACATTATTATCACTAGGAAGATCACAGCCGAACTTAATGCAGAACGCACGTTACACAGTAACTACATATTCGCTCTTTACAAGCTGCAAAACACAAAACGCTTTCTCTTTACTAGTCGCCATCTTTTCTACACCGCTTTATAATGGATTGCGGCAGAAATAGTGCACGCACATGCGCACTGGTGTTGGCCATAGTAGCTCAAGGTTTAGAGCGGCTAGACGGAAACCAGTATATCCGTGGTTCAGATCCCGGCTATGGCATTGCATGTTTCAGTCCTGCTCTACCCTTTCATAATGCATCCTACACACGGCTAGTGTGAAAGAACAATTAATTTCCATTATAATTATTTGTCAAATCACACCAAGTTTCTCCATCTCGATTCCAGGCCACGAACTGAGGGTAAAGTAAAACTACATCAGGAACCTAAACTAATTCTATATTACCGGGAGCTTCAAATCCAAGGATGCTTTATTCGACAAAATCAACAACAAATTTATATTCGCTATAAATGGCTTCCCAACCTAGGGTTTCAAGATAATCCACGCGATCATCTTCTCACTATTACATGTACATTTCGGTATAGAATTATTATCTACCAAGCTTCCAAAACTTCTCTACTTGTAAAATACGTTTCACTGTGTATACAAGATTTATATAAAGAAATTGACGTTTCATTAAATTGGGCTCAATCGGAAAGCTGGAAAAGTTATTTATACATCCAAAAGCTTAATGTAAGATAATATGGGGTTTAACGCTGAGGGATCAGTGCAGTCTTGCTTTATATTGGCATCAACATAACACTTTTACGTGGTTAACAATATAATTACCTCAGAAAATTGCAAAAAAAAAAAAAAAACAATAAAACATCACAAAACTCTTTTTTCAATGAACATTTATTTCCTATTGCCCTGAATTACTATAATGCCTTTCTTTCTACTGGTAAATCTGTACAGAGTAATTGTAAATTTAGAAATACCTTTGTCTTACAATATGAAGCGAGTACACAAAGGCCCATAAGACCTCTACAGGTTTCTTAAGCGTGAATTCTAAGACCACGATGTCGCAGCTCCCACCGGGCTTACTTACGAATGGCACGTAGCGCGCCCAGTCACCACCAAAAGGAATTAAAACAACACCCATTTGTGCTAAAGCCCCCCTCTACAGTGTTGCCTTTCCATTAGCCGGTCAACACCGCGTGCATTGCCCATACATGTTTATTTACGCAAGGTTTAATTACCGTTCAAGTAAATAAAACCAACATTGCTTGTTTTGCGCTAGTGATAAAACACCTGCAAAATCTCATAAATCTGCATTAGTTTGCATTTTAATAATTTCGAGTCCACGCCTGCATTGTAAATATTAAGCTGTTTAGATAAGCTATTTATAGAATTTATGGCGAATACGTTTGAAGTATATCAATTGTACTGGATCCATTAAAAATGCAGTTTCCGCATATTTTGTTTAAAATTCGTTGGTGATATTATCTGTAGTGTATATAGTACACTTTATAAACTTGAGTAGATTTGATTAATTTAGATTATTTATTGTGCATATTCCAACATTTTACAATTTACAACTTTAGGCTACATTTATTTGTCTTTACCTTGTTGCGGCCTTGGCTTACATGTCACCCTGGTCTTCTGCTCTGCCATGTAGCTCTTAACCTCCATGCCTCCTTGTTACGTAATTAGCCCCATTACTCCCCCATCTTCCTTTCTTATATTCTTTACATTTCTTGCTCATTTTTCTGTCACTTTCTGCAAGAACTCACCAATACTTCTTACCTTCTTTTCCTCCCTTCCCGTTAACATTCTTATAGCTACCATCTTCTTCTCTACTTTCTCCCACTTTTCCTCCCAAACCTTTTTTCTCCACATTGCAACCTCCTCGCATTCTGTTACGTAGTGTTCTGTGCTTTATTTTCCCTCTAAACAATTCAAAAATTCCCTTTTCCTTACCTCTTATCCCTCTTGGAATTATTGTTCCTGTTCTCATCCAAGCTACCCCTTCTCTCTCTTCCCTACTGCAGTAATCTACATATGCTTCTGGTAACCAGTTTATTTTTATTTGTTTGTAACAATGACTTCATATTTTCTAAACTTCTCCATATTTTCTGCCTTTCTATATCTTCTATTCTGCATTTTACTAATTTACCCACATCACTTGTATTGCTTTCCTCTAATCTACAGGTATCATATATAGTAAAGTCATTAAAACCACGTGACTATTCATTATGAAATTTAACCTGATAAATGACGCATTCTAGTGTTTTCCATTTCTGTTACTGTAATCATGACATTTTGTACTAAATGTTATAAGCCAACATTTCTTTTAATTCGGGTATTAGTACGTATTCCACAAAAAATTACATTCAGGTAAATTAGGACCTCCCTAAAAATAAAAGTGATTGTTGTTGTTCGTGTGTGTGTTACTCTATAGAAAAAAGAGACAGCTGATATTACGTTACACTAATGAACAGAAAATTAAGAATTGAAAATCAGTATTGGACGAGGCACGAAAATTGCCAAGTGTACTGCAGTAAACTACTCTTTACGTACAAAAAGTTTAACAAATATGATTCTCAAATGTTGAAATTAAAATAAAAAGTTATTAAATAATTATGAGTCTATCAAGTTATATGTGTAAGTTCTGTGCACAGCCTCTGAACTCACCCCTCCCTTTTGAGTGAATACTTTTTATGATTGGTATGCTCACAACCGATAGAACAACTTATTACATTAAGAAATTAGATTCCTTAATATGTAATTCTTGCAATTAAGGTTACCAAGAAATTTATCATATACGATTTATATTTTAAATTACTTTATAATTCTTGAAGCTCTAAATCGTCATTCATATGTTTCACTTAGCCCTGAAAACGTAAAACATTTGACTATCACTTCAACCACGTATTCCCTCTTATACTCACAACAAAATGTATGCAGTAATCATTTCTGGAAACTTTTATCTTGTTTGTAGGAGAGTGGGGGGAAAAGGAATAAAAATGTTACCCATGCTGCTGTATCGGTGTATATGTTTCACAGCAATTCCGCATTCTGTATGATGTGTTCGATATCCCCGAGCGTTGCTGAACGCGGTATCCAAAGAACAAACAAATAACGCTTGAAAATCCATTCTCTGTATTTACAGTGTTTCCTATACCATCTCATTGCTTGCTTCTTTCCGTTTAAAACTTGTTTACATCGAGGTTTCCTTTGGCTGTCTGCCAAAGTAATTGATAAATCACATTCGTAAAGATTTCATGCTATGCGTACTCACATTTCTCATCATTTAAACTCCAAATGTGAGTTTAGGCTAGAGATACTTATAGAAAATGGCATGTCAGATCCTAACATTTAATTTTAAGCAATATTTACTCACCTTTTTTAAATCTTTGCATATTAAAGCTGATACTTCAAACTTGGATTCAATTTATTTCATATTCTCAGGACAAAATGAAAATTAATAAAGTTATATCTTATTTTTCAAACTAACATTTTAACCTTACGGAAAATTTAAAACAGGTATTGAGTTTTGCATTTAAATAAGGAGTACAACATTGTTTTATTTCATTGAAATGTTCTGCATAGAATGACCCAGCCTTTAACCGAAAACCCGATCGAGTTAAAACTGAATGAAGAGGTAAAGATAAATTTGTAAGGACTTCACGAAATTTTGTAACTCTAATCGGTTACAGTACACTTTCTTTACGTTAGAGACAAGAAGATTCGCGTTTTCTATCGGCTCATGACTCCTTCAGCGGGACGATGATGGCTAGGAGTGAAAATTTACTTATATATTCATATCATTTGGTGAAAATGAACTATTTTAATTAATGAGCATAAAATAAGCAAACAAATGCCGTATTTCAGCAGAAAATAATTCATACGCATTTATAAACATTTTGCTTAGAAATCCGGGCTCTATTTGTGACAAAACCTTGAATGAACGTTTGGGTTGAAATGTAATATTTACTCTTCACATTAGAGGCAAGTAATGCACATCAGATTTTCAAATAGAAGTGTTACCCATCCGCCCGCTCTAATGCAGATGTTCCACTTATTATGCAGGTCTAGAATATAACTTATTCGAGAGTGAAAACCACTTGTTTCGGAATTCGAATTCACCGTGATATCGATGTCACCCGCAGAGAGAGGTGTGCTGTACCCAGCAGCAGTCGATGCAATATGCAGACAGACCGCAGAGAGAGAATTTGCCTCGTCTCTCTCACATTTATGACAGACAGAATTCACGGCACGTGAACCAACATTCTTCTCTGGGTGCAGCCGCAAATACCACATAAACTATTCGCGAAATATGACCGGACTACTAATGTAATGCAGAGCTGTTTTCTTTCCTGTAAATGTATATCATGGCATTACTCCCGGCTGTTCTCACCTGCGTGTTTTGTTGAATGCATACTCTATTTTCGGGTCAGTCCATCAACCGACCTCCATGTTACTCCATAGTTACGTGCTCCATCTCTGTATATCATTTAAAGCTGTACAGCCAGTGACTAGATCATTGCAGTCCATAGTCAAAATGCTACACCCAGTATTTTCTCTGTCCTCTCGTATTATGCACAAAGTTTACTGCACTCTATCCTAAAATTACAAATTTCTTTGGAAATAGACACGTTTTGAGGTCCCTGGAATGAGCCTATGGATGCTAAAGCATAAACGACAAAAAATAGGTAACAGGGCACTTTGGTGTTTCAGTTCACGGTTTTCAAGGATTCGAAACAATCCTGCCATATCAAGCTACACGCCCCTTAACACGACGCCTCTGATGTTCCTAATAATTAGTCTGAAAGATTTAGATTAAAACCCAAAATGTTAGCTGTTATTATTTATGAGAAATGAAATGTAAATTAAAACACTGGGCAACAATGAACATGTTTCGGGCTTAAAATGGTGAATTTCATCTGCTGAATTCAAAAATCACCATAAAAATGATAGATTATCTGTTGTTTTGAAGATAAAGTAACATTTCATTTCTTATAGTGAAGCTTTTAAATTTAGGGAATTTTTTTTTTGGGGGGGGGGGGTTGGTATACCTGTTAAATAATATCAGAAAGAAATTTTGGAAATAAATTGATGCAAAAGTTTAGGAAGGTATTTTTGTCGGACCACAAATAAGAGAACTTGTAAAAAATTCTGCATTTGACCAAATTTGGAGGGGAAACAAAAGAAAGCTTGGGGAGCCCTCAAGGGTGCTGTTCATGGATTTTTAGGCAAAAAAGAGATGTCATGTACAAGCATTTTGTAACAGTGCTCATGTAAAGATGCCATAACCTAGGATGCAGCATGTCCCTTAAGATCCATTTTCTCCACTCCCACCTAGACCTTTTCCCTCCTAGTTGTTGAGCCGTTAGTGATGAATATGTGTAGAGATTCCATCAGGACATTTCTGTTATGGAACAAAGATATCACGGCCGTTGGAATGAAGTAATGCTTGCGGATTACTGTTGGTCTTTATATAGGGATTCTGTGGAACTCCATCACAAGAGGCAAGTTGGCGACGAAGTCAGTAGGCCACCACATGATTCTCTTCAGACATGGCTATCTGTGAAGTATTTTTCCAGCAATTTAGAACTTTTAGCATATAATTACCAGTTTAAAAAACAAATGCACGCTCACTGTTGTTAGCATGTATGTAATTAAAATGTATCCTTTTCTCTGAATCCGTTAATATGTAATGGTTCCACCTAGTGTATATCATAGGAACTAGAGCTAAAAACATTTTTCATTGTCATATTTGTTTTTCTCAACCCAAAATTAGTAGGAGTTGCCTCATGAAGTGCTCAAAACATTCATTTTTTTGCTCTAGGGTAATTTTTTGGGAATAGACGTTAACACTTTCCTCAATCTGGTTGCCCTTTGCATAACTATTAAATTAGAATATACCGTATTTCTAAACAAAACCAATGTTAAATCTGATTAATCATTTAATTGATGTACAATCATATTTTAAGATGGAATTTTTCGAGATATTTCCTGTTTTTTCTGAATATTTCAATCTTATACATTTTCAAAAGAATGGACGCTGGTTCCTTATATTGTCGACAGGTATTGTTTCTAGGCGGGCAGCGGCCCACACGTATGCCAACGCTGACAGAGAGAGAAGATGGGAGTGAAAGAGACATATAGCGCTCAAGCCACGCCCACGGAGCAAACGAGCACTTGTTACTTGCCGAGAGAGAAAGAGCCAGAGAGATGTCTGGACAGTTTCCTATCCTTCGCCTGCCGTCGTGAAAGGTCGTGAAGCTTCGGCAACTTTCTAGAAACGAGATTCGGTTAAAGATAAGCGGCGCGACTGTCACAGTCAATTGTTAAGGGACTTTTGAATCGAGTGTGCAGTTGTGTTGACGTGTAGCTGACAACCTTGAAGTTTGCGTTTGTGTATATTACGCAATTATGCTGCTGAAAAGGGCTGTACAAACTGTCTTTCTACGGAAATAAAGGGCATTTTGAATATCCGCAAACTAGACTTTTAATCCTATGAACCCATGAAGTCACAATATTTATCCCCCACTGATTTCTTAAGTCATTATACAGCAGCCACTGCTTAAATTAATTGACTGCCAGTTACAGAATGCTGTATTCTGCTGTCCCAAATGTAGCTATAATCAGATAAGTAATAAAGTCATTTTTAAAAATATCTACCACGAAAAGAAGTTGACAGAATAATAAATATCATTAAAAATGGAAAGGTAGAGTCACACTGAAAAATTCAATACCATAGCCGGGATTTGAACCAGGGATATCCCGATTTCTGTCCAGCCGCTCATAATAATTGAGCGACCACGGTCAACATGCCAGCGTCATATTCAAATTTTCAACTGACCGTGTTTTTTTTCTGGTAAACTACTAGGAGCTCTCATAAGCTTATGAGATGACTATCTTAATGGCGATTTACTGTGCTAGTAGAGAAGAAGTTCCTGAAGAAGGCCATGGAGTATAGAATGGCCGAAAGCTCGACATTCATAAACCTAACACGGCTGACCACCCGTGAAGTGCCCGCCTTGGTAGCATGGTGACAGAGTGTCTGCCTCACGTTCAAGAGGTACCGATTTCGAATCTTGGTCAGGGTGAGTTACCTGGATAAGGTTTCCTTGGGGTTTTCCCTTATCCTGAAAGATGAATGTCGGGTGAGTGTAAGCTCTGTGGACCCTAGAATCATTTGAGCATCATTTCACATATTCCATTCATCGTCCGATATGACTTAACGTTGGAGGACGTAAAATTACAAAAAAATAAATAATAAATAAACAAATAAAATAAAATAAAAATAAACACCAACTACCCGCGAAGCCATGATTAATGGCGCTCGCCATAAAAGCTTCATGTCTTACAGATTTTGTTTAAAATACATGTTTTAGATTTCATAATAAATGAGGAACATATGTTACATTTTTGGAATTTCCTCAAAAGTCCGTTATCATTTTTATGATTTTCTACATCTTGCAAGCCTTAAGATATATACAAAATCCATCCTTAAAATAAATATACGTGACATTAGAATATAACATTTAAATATTTTTTCTGCGCGAAATATTTCCAATATATATTCCCTGTTATTTTGTTGAATTTTTAAATTATTTTAGTTGGTAATTCGTTATTCGTTTATGTCCAGAAACATGCCAAAAGAATGTAGTTTCACATCCATGCCAGGTTGATCAACTCTTTCGGGTCTTTTCTATCACTTGAGTCTATTCATTTGTTTTTGTTTATTTATTCTTATCTGAATGGTCTCTGAACCAAAACTCATACCCAGAACCGTACAAAAGTATATAAAATGATGACAGGCAAACAACCCTTGACAATATTTATAATACATTCTTATCATACATAAATAATACATAAAACAGACAAAGATACAAACATTCACTATAACTGAACAGAGACAATAAGAGCAGAGAACACTGCAAAAACTGCATGCTTTATATTCCATTAAAATATTTATTTTTAAGTAGGCCCGGTAATCCACGCAGCCATAAGTGAGTGACAGTTTGTCAGGTATCAAAATTTTGTGCAAGTCTCCGTTTAAAACCTTTCATGCCTCTGCAACTTTTCAATTCCACTGGCAGTGCTTTGTATAAATTGATAACATATGAAGTTAGCTTTTCAGGCCATAAGAGAAGTGCTCACGTTTGGTTTTATTAAACTTCCTTTGTTTCTTTTTGTTGTTCTACTTCCTTTATACCGACAATAAAAACTATACTATTATATGTTTCAAATGGGAAGAGTTCTCGCCTGTATCCAATCAGATGCGTTAGTGCATTCAGCGTTTCCACCTCGTTATCCCCACTCTTTTCATATTTCTTCCCTCTTTCTCGCACACTTGCGAATCCTCGTGGCGCTAGACGTAAGGGAACGCAAACTGAATTTTCCAAAGTTTTATAATAATGCAGCTGTTGAAATCACAACTACAACATCGATATTCGTATATTACGGAAATGGTTTAAATATTTGGTTTAAAATTAATTATAGTTTATGATTTACTTATTTTTCTAATCCAATGAAAATACCAGTGTTACTTACGTTAAGAGATAATTCGTCATTGTCAATGTCTTCATCGTCTGAGTACTGCAAATTTATGATCATAGGTTCCAAAATCCCTTCACAAGTCGTCTTCTTGTAGTTTATCTTATGTCTCACGCGGCTTTTCCAGTCTTGTTGTGTTCCCTGTCAATTTCTTCGTGAATAAGTCTTTCAACATCAATCAATTTAAAAATATTATTTATGTTTGCAAAATAATTTGAGGCCACATTAACTTACACGGATTGTTCTGGCAGTATTAAAGGGGAAGTTGGATCGTGTCTAATTGATCCAACTGATGCACTTTTTCATGGAAGAGTAACTGAATAATTCTGCTCTGAACTCTCTAGAGTAAATTGAGATTACGAACCATTTATAAACAAAGATATAATGTGACCAGACACGTTCTGCCAGGCTAGCAGGAAGGGTATTGTTTCCTCTCATCGAATTTAACAAACACCTTGGCTTATTCAAAGTACACATTTCTATCATCACGTCATGTCAAATGTTTACGTTTCAGTTCTGAGTAATTTCAAATATACGTTCACGCATACATGCTAATCAATAATGATATTCATTACAGTACTTACGTCGCAATGCATTGTTACAATATAATGGTATCTACTTTATTTATTTGTATCAGAAAAAAACTATTTAAAAATACGGGGTCTTTTACGGTTTTGGTAAATACATTACTCTTTATTTGCTCTGAAGTTTTGTCTTAGCGCGAATAGTATTTATTAGAGATTGATTAGTTTGGCGCTCGTCACACATCACTTAGGGGGAATGCAATAAGAAAACACCGCAGGACTCCGATTGGCTGCTCATCCAGTAGCGCTCAAGAACTCACATCATCCCAGTTGAAGCACATAATGGAACATTCTCAGGAATAAGTGTATATAAGAAGTCACGAAAAGAAGAATGATTTTATGAATGCAACAAATCAATATTTTATTGTTTTATATTTCCTCTTTTATGATTCTGTAGTTGGATAGACTGTGTTGTTCTTTACTACAGCCAGAGTATGGCGTTAATAACTTCAACAGTTCAAGGCTATTCAGAAACTGTTACTTTGGTTGCTGGCTTCTAGCATTATAACATGCTTTATAAATTTAATTCAACTTTCTGAACCTAAAGTTTTCATTAATAGCAGTTATAAGGGTTTATGGTTAAATAATGTGTAGCTTGTAGTGTGAGAATTGAGTGTTACTTCTGAACAAGGCGCATGATGCAGGAGTTTTGGAGCACATGCACCAGCTTTCTTCCTGTGACTGTTTGCTAAGTGTAAACATGGTGTTAAGCTGTGTCACTCTTCTATCGCATCATCAGCGGCTCTAACAGCCAGTCCCTGAGGGTACCAGCAGGGGCCACAGAATCAACACCAGCAGGAACGTGGTGTTATTCTTCGATTTCTCTTTCTTTGGAGGTGAAACAGCTGAAGGAGTGCACTGAAAGGAAGAGAATGCCTTTCTTAGTTTCTTTAGTCTTCCCCTTTTCTGAAAGCAAACGAGTTTCTTCTACATTCAACGAAAGGGGGAGAGCAAATCTTTGACTGTAGTTTGTTATTTTGAGGTGTACGTTTTATTGCGTGAGTTGAGATCTGCTTTTTGTTTCCGCCTAGCAACCACCTTCCTGCACATCAAGCTGCGCAACATTAAAGCAGTGTTAAAGAATATTCCGTGCTTCTATGCCATGGTGTTACAACATGACCAAAACATGACGATTAGCCCTAACTATAGATAATGCCCTCTGTATGATGGATACTGTTTGGGGGAGGGGGAGGAGCCTTATGTGAGATTTGCAGTAGTGGCTGATCGGATTTCCTCCGATTTTCTCCACCTTTCATTCCAGCAACTCCATATTTCCTTTCATCTGGCTTCAAGTTGATTACGTATTCTCAAATCTGCTATGGCCGCGCCGTGGCTCAGTGGTTAGACTGCTTGGCTCTCACCAAGGCGGCCCGGGTTCGATCCCAGGCGACCACAAAGTGAGATTTGTGATGGACAACACGGCGGTGGGGCGGGTTTTCTCCGGGACCTCCTGTTTCCCCCACCATCTCATTCCACCGGTGCTCCATCTTCATCTCATGTATCATCAGTGTCACCGCCTGCGGTGCCGCATTTAGTAAAAGCAGGCGTTAAACACTACACATTTCATGTTCAAATCTTCTATAAATTCTTGCTTAGGCATCTTAAATGCGTATTTTGAAATATATCAGAATAATTTCTGAACTTAACTCCATCCTTTTGCGTGAGTGATAAAGTCTAGGAGGCCGAAAAGATCTTTCGACAGGAAAATACGAGGGCTGTTCAATAAAGAATGATCACAAATTTTTTTGACAAGTTACCTTTACTCATCCTCATAATTTTGATGGTCCTTCTCAAAACAGTCTCCCCTGAATGCGATGCACTTATCCAAGCCTTTCTGCCAGTCTTCAAAGACATGCTGGAAACAATTTTTGAGAGATCCTTCAAAATCGCTTCCGCATCCTTCACCTTGCTTCTGATGAAGCATAATGTCTCCTACGAAGGCGTTTCTTCAAGTTAGGGAATGGAAAAGGTCTCATGGGGCTAAATCCGACCTTTAGGGAGGTTGAGGGATGCACTTCACATTGATTTTTGCAAGATATTCAACAACAACATTGACAATATGCGGCCGCGCATTATCGTGGTGCAGTACAAAGCCTGGTTCATGGAAATGTGGTCTTTTGCAACTGTTATGGACTTGCAATATTTTCAGGACATCTCTGTGTTATTGTCCAACTACTGATGTGTGTGCAGCTACACCACGCTGATAAACCATTCCATGAATATCAAAGAATTAGATGACCATAACTTTCCCAGCAGAAACATACACTTTTGCTTTTTGGGGTGTTGGTGCTGAAGGAGATTTCCACACTGACCTTGGCTGTTTGCTCTCAGGTTAAAAATGATGTAGCCAAGTTCCATCAGCAGTAATTGCGTTTGAAATAAATTCCATATCTTCTAGCATCAGCTTTAACTGCATGTTACCTCCATTGCAGCGGTAGGCGATACAGAACATATCTGAACTTGCCTGGTTCTCACAGGCGGGAACCAGGAGCACCAACAATAAAACTACTACGGCGTGTTTGTTTCACATTAAGCTAACAATGTAATAAGATTGAATTTTAGTGTGAAAAATTTAGACTGTAAAAAATTATGATCATTTTTTATTGAAGAGCCCTCGTTTAAATTTGTTAAAGTGTACAGGTTATCTATTTCTTTTCTGGGTTTAAACATTTGCGCGATAATCCCTTTTATTGTTTGAACTGTCCAATAATTACAGTTTTACCAGATATACGGTCATTATTTGTGTTCTTTTACTTTCTTTGAATTTCAAAGCCCTCACATAACAACCACCTGTTTACAGATTTTACCATCAGTTTAGGAGTCTACCCTTTTTGTGTTGTAATTTACATCCTCCAACGTCAATACGGATGGTGAATGAATTGGGTGAAGTGATGCTCAAATGTGTCCAGGGTCCATGGAGCTTAGAGCTACCCGACTTTCGTATTTCAGGATAAAAAAACCTTATCCTGGTAGCTCACCCTGACCAAGATTCGAACTCGGGAGTTCTTGAACAGGAGGCAGACACGCTACCATCTACGCTACCGAGGCCGGCAATATTGATGCATTTTGCTGATTGAGTATAAATATGTTTTCTTGGAGAGCTATCTCCAATATTTTAAAACTCTAAGAATAGGCAGAATCCATTTTCATTGTCCCGAAAACATTCCAGGATGTATGTAGGGCACCAGTGTGTGACAGAAGGATTTGAGTGAGGGAATAGTGGATAGTGCCGGAGGAGAAATAAGCAATTAGCTGGAGAATACATCCTAGATGACGTAGAGACCGGGAAACAACCGTGGCAGATGAAGCTAAGGTAGTGGTTTGGGTGGATAATTAAAGTATACCAGCCCTGCACACGAAATATTGAAAATGCAAATGGGAATGTTCTTGTCCGCAAGCTTCGCTAGTGGTAGTGAAATAAGTGACGTCATTACCTAGGTTACATCCCAGCGATGTGTTCATTTTGCCTAATCCAGGAAGACAAAGGAGACGCGGTAGTGATAAACCGTCACGTTGCCACCAAGTGAAGCATCAGAGATCTTTATAAATAGATATACTTAATGAGAGGAATATAGGAGTATCTTTAACTAGAGATCAGTAGACACCCACTGTTCTACAAACGACTCAATTTATTCTAGCAACGATAAGAAAGTATATGGACAAGCCAAGCGATTGATAGATTTGTGATGCTTTGCTAGTTTCATGAGAATTAAAGAATGACAGCTTCTTATTTGCGAAACGTATAACTATTGGCATATCTGGAAAATGGTTATTTTATGAGTGACCTAAATTTCACGTCATAGATTTGTTATGAAAATATGTTATAGCCATTTTACGAAAGCTGATCAACAGACTGAGACTGATTTATTTTTCACAGATGTTTAATAGTGCAATTAAATGTTTACGTGACATTTTTCAATGTAGTTCCCTCCTACTTCAATGGACCTTTTATAGCATCTTTACCAGTTCTTAAACACGTGCTGCAGACCATTCTTTGTCAGGTCCTTGAGAATCGCCTCACTTATCTTGAGCAATGCTTCAGAGTTCCCAAATCTAATACCCTAAGCTTCGATTATCTCCGGTGATGTATCATGGCTGCATCGTTATGATCCTAAAGGGGAAAAAACCAGCAGAGTGTGGAAATCACCAGGTTCTCTAACACCAAGAAAGTTAAGAGTTGTTCCATCTGCAGGGAAAGTGATGGCGATCACATCTTTTGACTGTAATGGAATGATTTACCAGCATGCAATTCCCAATCACACTACTGTTGCAGCAGCATATTACACGTCAGTATTGGCTACACTGAGGAAGCACATAGCAAAGACACGACCAGAGCTTTCTCGGACTGGTTGGCAACTTCATATAGCCCGAGAACGTCTAGAACAAATACAAGCGATGTTGGTATATTGCTAAAATGCAGAATAGAAGATATAGAAAGACAGGAACTATGGGGAGGTCTAGAAAATATGAAATAATTACTATTTTACAAGCAAATAAAAAGAAACTGGGGACGAGAAGCATACGTAGATTACCGCAATAGGCAAGAGAGAGAAGGGTTAGCTTGGATGAGAACTGAAACAATATTTCTAAGAGGGATAAGAGGCAGGGAAAAGGTACTTTGTGAATTGTGTGGGTGGAAAGAAAGCACAGAACACTATGTAACATAATGCGATGAGGTTGCAATGTGGAGAAAAAAGGTTTGGGAGGAAAAATGGTAGAAAGTAGAGAAGAGGATAGTAGCTATAAAACTGTTAACGGGCAGGGAGGAAAAGAACGTAAGAAGCATTGGTGAGTTCTCTCAGAAATTAAAAGAACCATGGGCCAGAAATATAAATAATATAAGAAAGGAAGATGAGGAGGAAGAATGACAATAATTAAGTAACAAGGAGGGATGGAGGTTAAGAGCTACCTGGCAGAGCAGAAGACCAGGGTGTCATGTAAGCCAAGATAGCAACAACGTAAAGACAAATAAATGTAGCCTAAATTTGCAAATTGTAAAATTTTAGAACATGCCCAGTAAAAATCTAATATGGCGAATAAACAAAAATATGGTAAATAAGAGCAGATTTAGCCACGAGCAAAGGTTTTGGCTATTCTTCCCGAAATTAAACAACATATTAAATATTTCTAAAGCATTAAGATGTTACCTTGACACACGTAACAGCAGTGGAGCAGCAAGCTCGGTTTCCAATCCAGTAACTCGCTTTCCGACTTCATGGATCTTTCCCGGAGATTGAAACACAGGTACACTCTCTTTTTTCTAAGGATGAGGCTGCTTCATTACAAATTCGTGACACTGTGTGCACACTAACAACACCACAAGGTTACAGACTTAATTGCTGGGATTTTGAAAAATTTACAGTTGTTCTATATCCCTGACAGGCGAGATTTCGTAAAAACTTGTTCATATTAAATAAAATCTTTCTGCCCTGAGAATGAATCACTTCACGTTTGTTGATCGAAATGTCACTTGTCCCAGCTTCGAGGGACAAGTCCACGCACTCGGATCACAAACACTGGAAAAAGATATGTGTATAATAATAATTTAATGTAATATTAACAATATTTCAGTTCAAGGTCAACACACGACCAAAGGATGTCATTCATTTTAACAAAACGACACCTCTACTCTGAAAACGAACTGAAAAGTAACCCTGTGTTAATCTGCGTGTCTTCTGTTTTAATAGTAGCATTATTTATTTATGCTTGAGATAAATGTTATGAGGAAAGAGTTGTTTTTCAAGCTAACCTATGTTGAATGGATGGATGTTGGGTGTAACCATAACCATGTAAAGATAAAACGTGCATCTCTCGTGTTATAAGTATTGTAGAGAGACGATTTTTGTACGGTCATGATCAGAAAATAAAGTACTTTCATGTAATAATATTGGCATCTGTAATATTCGAATATTTATCCGCAGCTTTTAACCATAATCATGTTAAAGATAAAACGTGCATCTCTCGTGTTATAAGTATCGTAGAGACAGGAGTTTTGTACCGTGATGATCAGAAAACAAAATCGTTCTGGTAATAAGATTGGCATCTGTAATTTTTGCATATTTATCCGTAACTATTAACCATGACACTTGAAGATAAAACGTTTATCGCTGGTGTTCTAAGTATCGTAGAGACAGGATATTTGTTTGGTGATGATCAGAAAATAAAATTATTTCTTGTAATAAGATTGACATCTATAATTTTTGCATATTTATCCGTAACTTTTAACCATAACATTTGAAGGTAAAATGTGCATCGCTCGTGTTCTGAGTAACGTAAAGACAGGATTTTTGTACCCTCATGATCAGGAAATAAAATCCCTTCTTGTTATAAGATTGGCATCTGTAATTTTAATATATTTTTATTCGTAACTTTTAACCATAAAATTTGAAGACAAAACATGCATCGCTCTTGTTATAAGTAGGTATCGTAGAGACAGGAGCTTTTTACGATCATGGTTAGAATATAAAATTATTTCTTATTATAAGATTGGCATCTGTCATTTTTCAAACATTTTTCTGAGCTTAATTAATTAATATAATGTTCTCAGTTCCGGCGCGCGAGATGCGTGTACCACATTCGGCAGCGCTGGTAGGAGGAGCAAGCTTAGTATTGGCTGGAGCCTGCAGTACGGCCCGCCTCCATATGGCTTTAACTTTTGCGAAGATTGTAGTGGGTAAATCACTTTAAACACAATGGAAACACCAGCAGATGTATACATGTCATCTCTCTCGTTCCACCTGTAAAGCATGGACGATAACGACGGATAATGATGACATAGCGCGATAAACAACTTGCGAGATCGTTATATTTCTTTGAGGGTGAGCACGAACCGGGCAGTAATCAGATTTATACACACCAAGGAACTTTTAAAATTATGTTGCTAGCTAATCAAAACACAGGGTAAACAAGCGAGTTAAGTGGTGCTGCTGTGTATACATTTTAACATATTTAGTTTGCTCTGCTTTTGTTAACAAGTTTTAATGCTGAACTCGGGTAAACTGAACCCATAGAACTCTCTAGTATGTTGCGCTTATTTATTTCCATGGAGACCTCTAAAGTAGTTAAGTGCCTTATCGTTACACAGGTTAATTCCCAATTTCTCCATAGCGGCGTCAAGCGTTCATTATCTAATTTTGATGACAATGTATGGAATCTCATGCATGTAAAACAGTTGCGATAGCATAACCGTGTACAACTGTCAGCACGACTTTCCATGCCGATTACTAACTCTTACATATCGTTTGTATTCACCGTCATATAGAATGTCGTAAAGCTTCCACTATATACACGAAATCTCTATAATAATATAGCAATAAAAACTTACTTTCACAGGGAAAAGACGCATGTTTAAGTAAATATGACAAATATGACAAAGAATACCTAAAAGGTTCTAATTTTTGTTTTTGTATTTTGATTACTACTGCAACTTGTACATGGGATAGTAAACAAATTACGGCGATGAGTGTGATTCAGGTGATAACGAATACAACCATCTTCCCCTCAACGCAGAGCACAGCATCTTCATTGTTGAATGCTACTTTCGTACTGACATTAAAATTGGTGTGACATATGAATACGAGCGCTGTTCAATAAAGAATGATCATAATTTTTACGCTCATAATTTTTCACACTAAATTTTTATCTTATTATATTCTGTTAGCTTAATATGAAACAAACACGCCGCAGTAGTTTCATTGTTGGTACTCCTGTTTCCCGTCTGTGAGAACTAGGCCAGTTCAGACATGTTCAGTATCGCCTACCGCTGCAATGGAGGCAACAAGCTGTTAAAGTTGATGTTAGAGGAAGATCCGGAGCTTCTTTCAAACGTAATCACTGCTGATGAAACTTGGCTACATCATTTTGATTTTGAGAGTAACCAGCTAAGCTCAGTGTAGAAATCTCCTTCATCACCAACCCCCGAGGAAGGCAAAAGTGATTGCTGTTGCTGGGAAAGTAATGGTCATCTCATTCTTTGATATTCATGGAAAGGTTTATCAGCATACTGTATCTGCACACACATCAGTAACTGGACAATACTACAGGGATGTCCTGCAAGCATTGCAGGTCCATATCAGGAGCAAAAGACAACATTTCCATGAAGCAGGCTGGGTGCTGCACCATGATAATGCGCGGTCGCATATTGCCAATATTGTTGCTGAATATCTTGCAAAAATCAACGTGAAGTGCTACTCTCAAGCTCCCTATAGTCCGGTTTTAGCCCCATACGACTGTTTTTCTATTCCCTAAATTAAAAAACGGCTTCGTGGGAGGCATTATGCATCATCAGAAGTAGTGCTGAAGGCTGCGGAGGCGATTTTGAAGGTTATCTCAAAAATGGTTTCCAGCTTGTCTTTGAAGCCTGGCTGAAACGCCGGGATAAGTGCATCGCATTCAGGGCAGACTATCTTGAGAAGGACCATGAAAATTAAGAGAATGAGTCAAGGTACGTTGTCAGAAAAAATTGTGATCATTCTTTAGTGAACAGCCCTCGTATAATTTAAACCGCTGCATAGAGGAGATTATGCAACGCTATCCAGCATTCAGACAAGTCCCTCGGAGCGTAATGTTGTCAAATTGACATACCTTTGTTTGCAACATAAACGTCTTACGTTTTATCAGTATACCTTATACACTTTTTGTTGTTCTCATACCTAATTAAAATGTCTATTATTGTTGGTATCCTTATGTCTTTTAAAACCAATAGGGCTTCAAACATTTCCAAGATACAGGATCAGTTACTCGCAAAAAGAGAGACACTGGACGTTATAAAGTGCCTGGTCTCAAGCAAGAAGCAATAAATAATGTTATGACAGAAAGGCCTCAAACACACCTTCTCGCAGTGCAGACAGTGTTTAAGGGGAAGAGAGAAAGTAAATATAAGGAAACGGACACATAAGACTATGGACTAGATATATTTTCTTGTTTAGATCTGGATAAAAGCTTTGTACATATTGTAACACTAATTTATTTTTCATTCCTAGAACATGTTCTACTAATTTTCTGGTTTGTAATGACGTTACACTGTGAGGAAGGTGTAGGGGATAGAAACGAATTAAGGTCAAATTGAAATATTTATATTTTATGTGACAATATACAGATATGTCTACTATAAAGGAAAAACAGATGTTCTTTGTGAATAGGTGTTCATTGACTTATCGTTTCATATATTCTTCATGGTATACTTTTATGACTGCATAATTAGCTTTACAGTGCATTGCAGTCTATATTGTTTTAAAAACAGCAACCGTATCTACGCACCAGGCGAAATGACGCACCTTTATATTTCTCGGGCAGACCCAACTCTGAAATGGTATATTTACCTGCCGGTAGAGGGAGGCCTCAAAGCTGCTGCCAGCACATCAAATACGATCGCACGCCGCTAGGAGAATCGTATATAATCTCGCTCCATCAGCGATGCTATTGCAGAAGTCAAACTTTGGGCGGTAAAATTACATATAAAATGAACACCGTGCATTTTTATACTGTACAATTTGTAATATTAACTTCAAGCATATAGAAATTTAGAATTCAATCATATACGTCATATACCGTGCATATACTCTGCTATAACGAAATGGAATGTTTAAAAACTCCTGGAAGTCAAAAACTGCTTTAAAAGACTTCTGATTACAGAAACAAGCCATTCTAAAGATAATTGTTGTTCATGCAGTGACTAATCAGAAACATTTTTAAATAACCTCAATTATTCATTGTACGTTATCAGTTGTTTTGGGCAGCAAACCTGGCTAGTTAAGCAAGCAAACACTTTTCTCTTTTGAGTCACGCACTCACTCACATTCACTTACTCACTACTCACCCAACTATTACCACTCGTACTCACTCACTTATATGCACACAATGCTTAAAAACTTGTATTCGGGTGATTTCAAGCCGTTTCAAAACACTAGTTTTTGGAATTTTCAGTGTACTGTAATACATCTGTAGGTTTGGTTACTAAAAGTATCACAGATATGTTGACACTCTGTCGTAATTAGCTCCATGAACCTCCTCATTCATGGGATTAGCTACACATATTTATGAAACAGGCTGTAGCCTTACCCGGATTAGCTTTATATCGTTTTCCAGTGCAGGGCGGGAGCGAAAGGACAAAAGGCTTTGCAGTTGCGAGTCAGAAACATATGACTGCATTTTTAACCTACGTATTACCGCCATATGCGCAATATTGGAGACAATTTGCTATTCCAGCGCCAACTGTAAAATATATTCTGCAAAATTGTATTCTCTGACAATTCGGGCGTAAAACCGTCATGTTTTAAAATAAAAAAAAACCATCAGCACAACGTTGCAGACACTAACATTATCGTTAACGTATGCCAGGAAATTTGATGGCCTATATATACTTCCATTATTAAAGGAAATGGTAGAAAAACATTTTGAAATTAAAAAAGTTGACGTATTCAAGTTGTTCTCGGGAAGCAAGTCAGTTGAAAAGACGATTAGAAATAGACGTTTCGGCAGTGCGCGTCTCTCCCATCATCAGGATATTGTGACAGTGTGGGTTCGTAGAATTAAAAGTCCAATTTGACGAAATTGGAAATGTTTTTATTTGTGTAGAAATACACTTCGTAGCAGCAGAATTACATCACAATCGACAACAGCGTTCTGAATGCACCTTTTTACATGAACTGTCGTGACAACACTTCAGTTGTTTACTCTCCTGTTTAAGACTGTCCGATAACTAGCCTTGGCTTTCCTTTATACACCCATTCATGAATTCCAGACTGTTATATAGAATTTTCTCTAAAATGTCACCAGATAAAACACGAAGGTTTCAGAATGTAACCATATCCGTGTCAGCAAGTATTTTATCTATGGCGATATGTTTACCTGCTTATGCAAACTCTTTATCTCCGTGAAACACTATCAGTTACTTTGTGCGCGCAAGCCGCACAATCGCAACAATGTTTAATGAATGTTATAACGACAAATCCATCACTGAATATAGCACAAATATAAACAAAGACAAAACACTATCAAAATTCCAATTACTGAACAAAAGACTGTAATTTGGATGTTTGTAGTTTCTCAGAGAGATTACGATGACGCTCTTATAACCAATCTATGACCGTTTTTCAGTATCTGCCATTGTTTCTTCAAATAAGGTATCACAAAACAACTTTTCCGCTTCGGTAGCGTGCTGGTAGCGAGTCTGTCTCACGTTCAAGAGGTCCCGAGTTCGAATATCGGTCAGGGAGAGTTACTTGGATAAGGTTTTTTCCAGGGTTTTCCCTTATCCTGAAAGACGAATGTCGGGTAAAGATATATTTTTATATCTTGACAGATGGAGAGCGATGAGCAGTGGTATCTGGACGAGTCCACTTCAGAACGATTGCAACTGGAGGAGAAGGCAGGTCAGTTGCGAGCAAGTAAACAAGTGCAGAGTTACTGAGGAATACTACAGTTTGTTTCAAAATATGCGTGTCTCCTGGTTCCAAGAGCGAATTCAGAAATGGTGCATCCTAGAAGCACATTAGGAAATAAAGTGCTACATTTAAAGCACGAGAAGTAATAAACCAATAACTATAGATTTATAAAAAAAGGAACAATGGTCTGGGTCTGCTGCAAAAATCTGGGAAAGGGCATCTGAGGCAACAGTTGTGTCTGAAAGCAGTTTAGGATAGTTATTAAGGAAAGAAAAGGCATTGGTGCTAGTGCAACAGCGTCCTTCCCTATGCCCAGTAAACAAATATTAAGAACATGCACAATATCTAATTTGAATGTTTTAATTCAGAAGTAGTTAGACGAACTGTGAATACATTTTAAAACACAGAAAAACTAAGAACAGCTCTGAAGAAAGTGCTTATGAAGGTTCAAAATTCTACTGACTTCCAAGCAGTTTCTGAACATCAAGAAGGGTTCTCTTGAAGTTAGGATTCATTGAAGAAAAATAATACTAAGCGTGACAAACAAATTTTAATTGAACATCGTACCATACATGCAAATAGGCCTAAGTATTTACGAAATATTCAGAGATGTCGCAGTGAATTTTATATAGCTTATATTGTTGAAACTAATATCAATGCAGCACATACTAGACCATATCCCTGGATGCAATTCATTACAGAGACTCTGTAGCGATGTCGAAAGGCCGATAGTTGGTTATCATGCCAGCTGGAGAACAGGATTTTGTTGCAAATGCCTATGTACTATTTAAGATCCATCAAAAACGTATAGATTACTGCCATAATAAGAACTACAACTTAGTTTATAAGAGCTGCAATACTGGCTTCTAGAGTGTAATATGTTTTTAGACTGCTTGTGCACCACACTCCCCTCTTGTAATCTTACGCGTGTGGCGCATTGTTGCGATAGGTGCACTATCCCCACCACAGTTGCTACTCATCCCTACCGCGCAGGACCTGTCAAGATAGAATAACACATCTGTAACTCTAAGCTCTATGGATCCTGGACCCATTTGAGCATCATTTCATCCATTCCATTTATCGTCCAATATGGCTTAATGTTGGAGGATGTAAAATTAACAAAGAAAAACAACAACAACTTTCCAATTTGTAGCCCAAATACGAAATATTCCCTCTTAAATTTAGCTTCAGATACTTCAGGAAACTTCTTGCAAGTTTATTTGTAGCAGTTGTCATTCTTCATGCCTTAATAAATTGCTTCATTTAGCTTAATTTTATGTGTAAAGAGGGTAAGAGAAATCATGTCCACAAGACATTCATGAATATTTGATTATTTTTCATTTCTGACACAAGACTGATTCTCTGCTTCCAAAGTTTACTTGTCCAGTGTTAGAATCGGACTATGCTATCCCACTTACAAATAATACATGGCATTTTAGTATAGCCGTATTGCTGATCTAGTTACATGCCAATCACTTTTAAATCTCCACAAACCTGCCACTTAAGCTCTGCATATTTGACATTTTCTAGAAGTAATTTTAGGTTATGATCTGTTTCATTGAGGTGAACTGAATTGACTACTGGAACTGTTGCACATTTGTATAACATTACACATTTCAGACTAATTTTAGTATTGTTTTCTGCTACATTGGTGTCATTGGTTTAAAACATATTAATTTGAACAAAGAATTTACTAGTAGTGGAGATGCGTCCAGTACCGCACAGTGCCCAGTACCACACGGTGTCAGTATCTCGCAGTTGCCGATACATAGTAGAAGCTCATGGTGTGTATTTAGACAAATAACTATCTTTGTTACCAGTGGAAATTTTTCCCTCCTCTTTGACTTTTGAATCATAAGTTATTGTTCAGAGAAGTCGTGTAGTGAACTGGACCTGTGCTGTTAATAACTTGCTGACATTGCTGCTGCCTTGTCCGGTGAAGAACTAATTAAGTATTTGTACTCATATTATTTGGTATTAAGTATACTACACAAACACAAAATACAGTGTCGGTTTAAAAGAAATGGGTCGTGCTATGACGTTATATATATGTTTGTGTGAGTTTCTCAGTACCGTACGATTGCAATTTTCCCAGTACCGTACGTGAAGGTATATTTTTATCCCCTGAACTTGCACTGACATTAGATTATAGGCATTCCTGTAGACATTGAAGCCAAAAGGAAAGGCAAATGGTTAGCAGAAAATATGAAACAATCATTGAAGAATGTGATAGAAGGATCAGTGAGCCCGAGAGTAGCAATATATATTGCTGAAGCATTAACATCGACTTTGTGTAAGTTGATATTGCAGGAAAAGGCACAAAAACAAAAGAACAAACCAATAGCAAAAGGACGCAAGACCGAAATAAATAAAACTATAAATAGAGAACCTAACTCAAACTCTGTGCAAAACAGAAACTGGAAATAGTGAAGAGCCTTAGAGGACTAAATTAAAATTAAATTTTGGAACCAAAACCAGTGTCGACTGAAGTGTTATAACAGAGTGTATCATTTGCTTAGAAATCACAGACGAGGCTTGGGTTCAGTGTGCATCGTGCAAGGGTTGGTCACATTTTAAATGTATAGGGCAAGAGAATGTTGATTTTTATAGATGTGTTCACTGTGTTTAAAAAAATGTTTCATTAATCCTAAGAAATTTTTATTTTGTTGTGATAATCTTTAGAGAACGCTTTGAAGAATATATTATCATGTTACCGTGTTTTGTTTTTATCTCAAAAATTCAATAATTATGATAAGAATAATTATCTTGTGATTTATTATGCTGTTCCTCATCCTTTATGTGGGTTTCCACCAAGATGTGATGTGCTGATTCCTCCTAAAATGCTTTGATGTATTTTCGCACATAAATATTGTATGGGACTAAGATATAGGTATAACTACTAATTGTAAAAATATAGCTCGTGGTAGAAAAAACCCCATTTCAGTTTTGGAATCAGCACATCACATCTTGGTGGAAACCCCAGAATCATACTTACAGTGTAATTAATGAAAAACATACGAAATTAATTCAAAACGAAAGGGCTGTCGCAGAAAGCTTCCAGAAAAATCAAATAAACATTCCAGTTGTAATTAATTAAAAACGAAAAGTTCTCACAGAAAGTTTACAGAAAATTCAATCACACATTCTATTGTAGTATCACGTTAAAGCAGCATTTTCATAAAGCGTTCTAGTGAGTTTCTGTTAAATCAAGAATAACTAAATATTTTCCATGGAAAGGTAGTTTTAGGTTTTTTAACTTACCTGGAAGGCCTCGAGTGACATCCTTGTAAGATGTGAATTAAATATTGCATACTCAAACACAAATCCTTTCTAAGAAAATATTTTACTACTGATTCACCTAACCTCAAAGCCTTACTTCAAAGAACTGTTAATTTTTTATTTTTTGATTGTATAATATGCTTTTCCTAAACGAATCAATATACCACGAACCCTATCTCGGTGCCATATCTGCTTAACTTCCGTGGTTCCGAGTTCGTATCTCGTTTAATTGGAGTTACAAAGATAATTTGCTTTCCTTTTCTGGCTTTCCCTTATCCTGAAAAGATGAATGTCGGTCTCATTTAGGTCTGTAAATAATTCAACAATTCCATTAATTCTTATACTGGATTAATAGGAATAAAACTTGAATGTGAGGCACTACCAATTGTTTCTAAATTCATGTAAATACCTTAAACATACAGTATTTTAACTCAAATCAATACAGCCATTTTTATGTAACTCGAAAGCTTATTTATGGATAGCAAATTAAGTTCCGCACATGTATGTGAGGGGTTTGTATTTTACCTCACGAGAGTTTTCATGGACGAAATACAAGACATTTCAGAAAAATTCCTCAACCAATAGCTCCCATAGGATGGACAAACGTACTGCGGGCAATCCAGCAATACATGCCGCACAGTGAGGCGTACTGCACATGGAGCACACATGGGGTCCGCTTCCCCTCTTAACAAATGGTCATGAGTCGCTCGTGTGTGCCCAATTCTCAGCCGGGTGAGTATCACCTCGGCTCGCCGATTATCCCTGCAAGAAGTTAGCCAGGGTTGTACGCTCTCCTTTATCGCCCGGAGTTGTGTGCCTTCCAAAGCTGTCCAGGAGTGCTGCCAAGCAGATAGGAGTTGGCGACGGACAAGACGTTGCACATCCTGGTATGGCACCGTAGTTGTTAAACTCCGGGGCAAACGGCAAGCTAACTTAGCAGCCGCATCCGCCTCCTCGTACCCGGAAATCCCCACATGGCCTTGGGTCCAAGTAAAAACAGAATTGTATCCGCGACTGAGCATTTGGGAGATGTGGGCCTGTATTTTTAAAACAAGGGTATGAGCGGCAGTGTGCTGTTGCAAGGCCTGAAGAGCACTTAGAGAGCAGTACGCCCTCGTTCGCCAGTCAGTAGGCATGGGGACTAACTTGCTGGGTGTTTTAGGGGACGACCCAGTGGCCGTGGTTAAGGCCCTGCGGTTTGTTGCCGAAATTGATTTTAATAAACAAGTCTGACTTGCATTTTATATTTGTTAATTTTAGAGATTTTAAATTATTAGACTTTGGACGGTTTTTTATGTACTTTTAACAGTTGAGTGTTTTTATTGTATTTTACGTTTTAGCTTAATTTGTGTATCTTTTAGGTTTTAGTGTTAACTTCGGGCCCAAATGACCTTGTTGTCGACGGGCCCTAAAACACCACACACTCACTCACTCATTCACTGGACAAAAGTTTTTCTTTTCTTTTTTGTGTAATTTACGTCCTCCGACGTTAAGTCATATTGGACTTGATGAATGGAATGGGTGAAACGATACTCAAATGAGTCCAGGATCCATAGAGCTTAGTTATCCACATTTGTCCTTCAGGATAAGGGAAAGCCCTGGACAAACCTTATCCAGGTAATTCACCCAGACCGAGATTCAAACCCGGGACCTCTTGAACGTGAAGCAGACACGCTAACATCTACGCTACCGAGGCGGGCAAAATGTTATTGTTGGTTCCTTTTAAAAATGACTGTCTATTTATTATTCGCATATATACTTAGGATATTTACAAGGCAAACAAAATGAATATCTAGAATTTACTGAGAACATCCTATGGAGTCCTCTTCATTCTTGAAATATATTTGTACTCCTGTATCAGGAATAAGTTAGGTGAATTGACAAATAAAAAAATTGTTTTTAAGGGTTTTTTTTTTTCATTTTCTTTCTTTAACAGCACATCAGAATGTACCGATTAGATACATGAAATGTTTTTTTTTCTATTTGCTCTGCACACTTTCATTTATAACAAGCTTTTATCCACCACATTGAATCTATAAAGCAATTTTAGTCGTGGCGGCTTAAGATAATTAGATAAAGGGAAGCTGAAGCTTAGAATGAGAATTTAATATTTTTAGTATTAAAGGGATATACGAGGAAATTGGATCACCTCCAACATTCATCCCTGATGAATTGCTTCGTTTTTCTAGCAGTTAAAATAGCTTTCAGCATAATAATGAGTGAGAAATTTTAGAGATTTTTAAAGTGGAAATATTCAAGGTATCCAGGACGTTGGCACTCGAGTTCCTACGTTCACCGTCTTCAGTCTGCATATGGGAGAACAATAGATGCCTGCAGGATAGACACATTTCACCCTGATGTTATGTAAGACATATCACTGAGCTTTTCTGCTTCTTTTGTTTTGGGACTTTCTGTGGCTTACTAGAATCCCTGTTTATCCATATCGCTTCACAGTAGGTCTGGGTAAGAGTACCCCAAATGTGTTTTTTCAGGAATATATCTAATGATGTTTTTTTAAATATAACCTCTATTAAGATACTTATCGGGCAAAAACAATGTATATCTGGAATTCCCTTGCAGTAGCCCTCGAAAAAAAATCTCAATGAAAGCAGAACGCTTTTTGCATTTTCAGATCTTCATTCAATGAAATGAAATGTGTAGTGTTTAACGCCCGCTTTTACTACATACGGCACCGCAGGCGATGACACTGATGATACATGAGATGAAGATGGAGCACCGGTGGAATGAGATGGCGGGGGAAACCGGAGATCCCGGAGAAAACCCGCCCAAAGCGCCGTGTTGTCCACCACGAATCTCACCTTGCGGTCGCCTGGGATCGAACCTGGGCCGAGATCTTCATTCAGGATTGTGTGCACAGATCCCACGCAAATGCCAATTTTGGAGGCGATATCTGCAACGCTCAATCAGCGATCTTCCAAAACAACGTTCTCCACTCGCTGGATCATGTCATCAGACCGGATGGTGCAAGGCCGTGGCTGTCTTGGTTTGTTGCCTTCACTGACGTGTCGCACCCAGGAACCCTCATTAGACACATCCATGATATCATCACCACATGCCTCACTCAAGTGGCGATAAATTTCAATAGGTGTCACACGAGAAAATGGAGAAAACGAATGATCACACGATCTCATTTAGGTCTGTAAATAATTCAACAATTCCATTAATGCTTATACTGGATTAATAGGAATAAAACTTGAATGTGAGGCACTACCAATTGTTTCTATATATATATATATATATATATATATATATATATATATATATATATATATATATATATATATATATATATATATATATATAAGGGCGCTCAACTACGGCGGTCATCAGCGCCCTTTAAAAACCTAATCATGGCAAAAGCCAGATATAAAACTTTCTAAAAACTATACAAGTGTAACAATACCTATTAAAATACACGTACATAAAAAACATCAATCAAAACCTACTAAAAATTTCGTCCACTAAATCCTAAACTCTAAACTAGACAAGAATCTAAAAACCTTGTCCACGGATCTCCACGCACGGCCTACACGTGGGTGGGCCTGTTGACCGTCTCCCTCAACCACGAAGAGGAGCCCACACGAGGGAGACTGTTGGCTCGGGACCCCGGGTGCGCCAAACCCGTACCTACCGAAGTAGGCCCCTGGGGGGTGACGGTATGCGAGAGGTTGCAATGCGAGATGTTGCAATATGGAGTAAAACGGTTTGGGAGGAAAAATGGTTGAAACTAGAGAAGATAGTAGCTATAAAATTGTTAACGGGCAGGCAGGAAAAGAAGGTAAGAAGTATTGGTGAGTTCTTGCAGAAACTAAAAGAAAAATAGGCGAGAAATGTAATAAATATAAGAAAGCAGGATGGGGGTGAAGAATGGGACTAATTAAGTAACAAGGAGGCATGGAGGTTAAGAGCTACCTGGCAGAGCAAAAGACCAGGGTGTCATGTAAGACAAGGTAGCATAAAGGTAAAGACAAATAAATGTAGCCTAATGTTGTAAATTGTAAAATTTTGGAATATGCACAATAAATATAACATATGATATATCATATTGTAATGTCGAAAACCTCTAGTTCCTGCTTCAGGTCCCTAACGTTTCTAGGTGAACTATATGGCCGTTAGTGTCATACAGTGCCCACACTCAGACAGTTCCTCAAACCCGTGTCAGGAACTCTACTGAGCAGAACGTTCATTCAATTCTAAAAGTTAAGGGAAATGGACATAACTGTAGTACAGGATGAAGCACGCTTATGTTTTTCCAACGATCCATGTTCAATTCCGTCGGAAATCGAATCTGGTAGCTTCCAAATGCCCATTTACAGTATATGATCCAAGATTCTATCTAAGGTTTAATAACTCCATGTTAAACCTGGTCCAAATTTGAATTTAGTTCCAAAATCCATAATCTTTAAACACTTTCCTCTCAGTGTTACAAAAAGCATACGCCCATACATTAACCAAGTCAAAAATGGCTTTGTGATTTTGACATTTTTGTTTTACTGACAAAACTAGAAGGTAGCAGAAAAAAATAGCTTTCTGTATATTCTCAAGTCAAAACTCATGGATTAGAAGTCAATTCGAGGAGTTTTTATTTCTTTTTTTCTCTCTGGGAATAGACGCTATCGATTTAATATTATTGAAACCCGTAAAACACCTGTAAAATGGCGCGCCGTAAAGATTTCTGTCATCTGCAACCCCCAGAGCCCCATCTCATTATCGGAAAATGTTGAGCGCTGGAGGGTGGGAGAGGGCATGGACACTTCGCTTCCAGGAATTGACACTGCATTGCATGTCTAATAATTTGACAGCATCCTACTACTTTGTCATGTACATTATATTACGGACGTGATTTTGGAAGAACGTGTTTTTTACTCAGTTCTCGGTAATAGCCGATGACATTTGCATCTGGCAAATGGGAGCTGAAGTCTTTAATTCTTCTCCAGTCGCCAGATGCACACGAAAGTCTGCAGAAAATACCATGTGACTCTAAAGCTTTTACAAGTTAGAGATAAATTAGAAATGTTAGTGTTGTATAATATTTTTTAGCTTATTACTTGTGGAAAAGTTTAGTATGTTAAGTAATAATATGTCAGTTTTTTCTTGCATTTATAATTACAATGATTGGTGTCAGAAAATTAGGAGGAATAAACTTTAACTTCTGGTTACTTGTGTGGTTTAAATAATAATAATTGTTAAGGCTTTTCTTTAGGGTTAAGAATAATAATAATAAATTTCTTTACATTTCCCTTTTTTTAAATTTAGTATTTAAAGTCACTTCGAATAAAAGTCATGTCGACACTACACATTGCGAAATACATTGAAAATACAGTAAACATTTACAGTAAACAACAAATAAATTATTAAAAATACAGTGAGTAGTGAGCGTGCTACTTAATCAATGAGTGTAACATAAAGCACCGGTACAACGTGTTTTCTTACGGGTGAAACAAAATGGGTGCTGAAACGGAGAGAGATTTCAGAGGTCCTTTGTTCGACGCCCAAGCAACTGAAGTTAAAGGAAAATAGAGGTTCTTTTACGTGTACTTATTCAACCACCATAAAACACCCACTTCATGCACACGCATATCCAAATGCATAAAATACTTCATTTAGTAATAGAGTTTCAGATGCCTATTTCCGGTTGATGCATCAAATTGAGGTTTTGGTGGAATAACATGTAAAATGGAGACAGCAAAACTTGGATACTCATGAGAGAGAGACAAATGACATCAGTTTATCTCGGTCTTTGAGTATAACCCAACAAAGGCGAGTGCAGTCTTGCAACGGGAAGCGCCACTTGTGCGTACTAAAGCTTGCCCGCTCTCTTGCACAGTACGGTTTGGACAACGGAACGATAACAATTCTTTGACATTTTTTCTGGGGACTATAATTAAATCGGGAAGTTTAGAAATTTATCTGAGTTAAAATAGGCAGGCAGAAAGGCACTTAAATACCACTAGTTAATAATATAATTAAATGTTCCGCAGCCATTCCTATATTTCTCACTTTAAATGCTAGGCGAGAGTATTGTGACTTTGTGGGCTCGTAGAATTAAAAGTCCAGGTTGATAAAATTAAAAAAATTACTCTTTATTTCCGTAGAAAGACAGTGTGTACACCCTTGGCGGCAGAATGACGTAACATATACCAACATAATCTCTCGTGGCTTCTGCACACGTAAATAAACAAGAGTTTACTTTCAAATCACAGCTGCACGCACACATTTATCGAGTCCAATTACGACAGTCCTCTGACAGCTAACCGCGGCTTCCTTTCATACCTCCACGCATTGTTCTAGAATTTAGTGGAATGTTCTGTAACAATCAAGAAAGCGAACCTTCCAGTCAGCTTACTGTCTCTGTTTCGGCAAGGTTTTATCTCCGCGTTGCACTGTGTGTCCCTTTGCGCACGCCAGCCGCGCCAGTCGCAACAATGCCTCGCGACAGTATTTTGTTATTTTCCTTATTGTGACAATACGGAGCATTGTTAATGACAACAATGCTCCTTTGCGGTAACCTATGTATCAGTTGGTTTTGTAACCTTTTGGAATTGCTTTCCTAGTCCATTTCTTTGAGAGAAGCATCTGGACTGGTGAAAACTCTTGGCCGTTACGACCATAGAGTTTCTCGCCGCAGACCAAGGTACCGGCTGCCCAAAGACGCTTTGGGCGACCTAAACTGAGCAGGGCTACTTTCCCCTGTCTCTGTATCCCCAAGCCCAGAAATGGGCTTGGTAAAACCCATACCTGAACATTAGTATGTTCAAGTGGGCTGTGCTCAGATGCCTCTCGTGAAGGCGGAAGAGCGAAGCCTGCACTAGGCGCCCACACCCCTCCGGTGCACTTGCACCCACATATGGCTACATGTAACACTGCCCAAGACAACCACCTGCGACACAATACACTTCTTTTATACTGCCCAGATAAAGCCGCACTAAGTGGCTAGATGCTAGGCAGCAAACACCCCGTCCAGGTAAACCTGGACGACTCGCATCTTTCGCTGGTCTGCTGGAATAAATCCCATGTCCCAGCTATCAAGCACTGTGATTTCCACACATTCCTGGAACGTCATTACTGTGCCAACACTTGGAAACACTGCAGTGGCTGTGAGTCCAGATTTCATCCATGTATATCACTGACTTATTTTCCCCACGATCATTCCTTCTCAGCATTCTAAGATATGATGCTTTCTAAGCCACTATATCAGGACGTTCTCTCAATATACTTCCTTTATTCTTACACATTTTAACTTGAAATCCAATATTTTTTCTACTTTCCTAGAGCTTAGTGATTTGCAAATATTGTTTTTGAGGAAGGGGAGATTAATGTATTTAACATTACCGTAGAAACCCCATATCTCAAATAGGTTTCGTAATAAAAATAAATAAAATAAATCTCATTATACTATAAAAATGCATTGCCACGTAAGCACTGTAATGAGTATAATTACTGGTTGGCATGTATGTGTGAACATATTTTTTAATTACTCAGAACTGAAACGTAAACATATGACATGACGTGATGAAAGAAAAATGTAATTTGAATAAACCAAGGTTTTTGTTAAATTCGATGAGAGGAAACAATACACTTCCTGCTGGTCTGGCAGAACGTGTCTGGTCACATTATATATTTGTTTATGAATGGTTCGTAATCTCTATTTACTCTAGAGAGTATAAAGCAGTAATATTCAGTTACTTTTCCAAACAAGTGTATCAGTTGGATCAATAAGATACGATCCACCTTGCCCCATACTACTATCGGGACAATCCACTTGAGTTAGTGTGGGCTCAAATTATGTTGCAAACAGAAATAATATTTTTAAACTGACTGGCGCTGAAGGACTTAGTCACAAAGAAATTGACAAGGAACACAACACGACTGGGAAAACTGCGTGAGATATCAGATAAACTACAAGAAGACGAATTTTGGAAAGAAATAGCACGTAACGAGATTTTGGAGCCTATTATAATAAATTTTCAGTACTCGGACGATGAAGACAATGAAGAATTACCTCTTAACGTAAGTAACATTCACAGCTATACGGATGCATCGTTGACATTTTCGTTGGATTATAAAAGTTAGTAATTCATAAACTATAATTAATTTTAAACTAAATATTTAATCCATTTGCGCAATACTCGAATCCATATTGCAATTTTCATTTCAACAACTGCATTATTATAAAAGTTTAGAAAATTAAATTTGCGTTCCCTTGCGTCTAGCTTCAAGAGCATACGCAAGTTTGCTAGAGAGAGTGAAATATAAAAAGAGTGGGGATAACGAGGTGGCAACGCTCAATGTGCTAACGCAACTGATTCGCTACATGCAAGAACTCTTCCCATTTGAAATACATAATAGGTTGCAGCAGGGGCGGTTCCTCCATGAGGTTGCAGGTTTGCGCTACACCCACTGATTCTGAATATACAACAAATGCATTTTGCACATTAAAGCCTAAGCTTATTTGCATTGTTTTATGTACAAACATTTTTCAATTATGCTTATCGTCTGTAGTTGCCCATGACCGCAGAAGTCGAAATAAACAGTGATTAGCTGTAGGAACCGCAGGTTTGCAATGAAGAGTTAACCTAAGATTTCGCCCAAATGTAGGCTCTCTGTGGGGGTTGCGTGAAGGTGAAGAGAGGGGAGTAGCTTCTTATACATTGCTTAAATGGAGGTTTATAAACCTAGCTCCTCCTACTCTTAGCAACGGCTATAGCGTGACCTTCAGGCTTAGCTCCTGTGTGCTCTGCTTTTCGAACACAGGGAGAATTTAATTAAATGCATGGACGCTATTCAGAAGAGAGCTCTGTTAAACAACAACGACACACTTGTTCAGGCTTCTGGGTTTATGGCCACTCTGAAAGATTATAATTTTGTATTCTGGCTGTCTTTCTTCTACAAGATCATGTCACATGTGGGCATTTTGTACAATCAGCTGCAGAAACGAGACTGCAATGCAACGTTTGCCATCGCCCAGCTAAACGCATTTAAAAGTGAAGTGCAAAAGGTAAGAAATAGCGTGGATATCGAGGAACACGAAGAAACTGCAATTAAGAGGAGATGAATAGAAGATCAAGATGTGAAAGGAAGAGAAGCTCTTGAAGTATGTGGCATTCTTAGAGAAGCAAAGGACAGGTTTAGCTTCACGGGGCATCTGGTAGCCTCATCTTTGTTTCATCAAGAAAATTTCTCTAGACATTTTCAGAGGATTCCCTTAGAGAAACAATAAGGTTCTATCCTTTTATCATTGAAAAAAAAATTCGTAGAGGACTGACTGTAATTTACAGTCGAGAGGAATTTCGTGGAATGTCCGGCGCTTTGTGATTGATGGACTTCAATAAGGAAAACAATTTATGTGCTACATTCAGCGAATATGTCAAACTCCTCCGAGTACTGTTAACTATGCCAATGTCTACCGCTGAAGCAGAATGCTGTTTCTCAACTTTAAAAAGAACTAAAACTTTCCTTAGGAACACAGTGTCACAGGACCGATTGTGAGCATTAGCAATGCTTTCAATTAAGAGAGATTTTGTTATGAAGATCAGCGACTTCAGCGCAAAAGTTAACGATAGATTCGCCAGGTCTAAGGAGAGTACAGCAGAGAATCTGTATAAATAGGCGAGTCATTACTACTCTGCATTTTATTTTTCATTTGTGCACCACCAATAATTTAACCCACCAGCCACTGGGTTGCGGGTGTTTCTGAGCTCCGACATGTCGACATTCATTCTCCGAGCCGGCCTGCTGGACTATTTCTGGCCACGGTAGGAAGGATGTCGGTTGTTCTCGATTGCTGTGGAGTTCCAAACTGCTAAATAGTGGAGACACTGTCCTCTGCACTGTCGTGACTCTTAAGGGTCTGCAGCCTTCTGTCTTTTCTCAGCTAGTCCTTCCTCCCTTGGGGTATAGGTACAAAAGATCAGCCTAGTCGACATGGCGAAACTTACCGTAGAATTCTACCCTATCCGATCCTTGCTATCTGCTGCTTTTCTTTCACTTTTCCCCTAACTGTGCCACTAAAGCTATTTTCCATTAAGCACCGCTATATTAAGAGAGTTCCTGATGTCCTATCTAACCATAGCTCATTCATGGAGAGTGAAACCGAAAGATGCAAAGGTCTCTTGTGAATAACCCTTCGAGTCTCATACTGAGTTAATCGAATACATTTGAATACATGTGATAATGAAAACACTTAGCTGATAAAAACATTTTTAAACCGATAATATTCAAAACTCTGGCGAGGTGAGCTACCACTATATTCCAAGAGGGTAATATATTACCTCATGAAAAGGAGGGTAGAAGGGCAGTGACGTCACTATCACCAAACCAGCTTTATTCAAATCGGGTGCATAATCGATGCAAAGCGCTGTAGGGCTTCGGGGAGCGTACCAACTCTGTGACAAATTGACTACGGTCATATTGAGTCCTCATTGATTGATGACCTTTTGATGACCAAAAAAAAAATGTAGAGGTCCGCGTTGGATTCAGAGCGCTGCTGTTTTGTCCACTTCGAAAGCTAGGAAACGATGTTTAACTTCCCTTCAGAGAGAGCTTCCGTCTTCATCTGGCCTTTTCACCGAGTCCCTTAGAAAGAGCCGGCTTTGCTCGGATAAACTTGTATAAAACTTTTGCTATCGCATGTTTCATTCACTTTCGCTTCCGAAATCTACATTCCTTAATTAAACCCGAAGATGTATACCTCCACTGTTATATGGACATTTTTTGTTGTAATTTACGTCCTTCAACATTAAGTCATATCATACGATAAATAGAATTGGTGAAATGATGCTCAAATGAGCCCGGGGTCCATGGAGCTTAGAGTTGCCCAAAATTCGTATTTCAGGATAAGGAAAAAAACCGGAAAAAGCTTTATCCGGGTAACTCACCCTGTCCGAGATTCGAACTTGGGACCTCTTGAACGTGAGGTAGACACGCTACCATCTATGCTACCGATGCAGGATGTTATCTGTAGACGAGAAGGTGGAAATATGGACTACCATTTTTACTGTCAAATTTTGGGTTTTTGGGTTAAATGCTTACACATTTATTAATGAAGCCTGATGCTTTGTTTAATTTTATATCTGCCGATAACACTGGGTTTGTTTATAATGCTAATTCCAAAGAAGAAAAGGGCATCTAATGGGCAGATACATTTTTGTTCCACTGAAAATAGGGTGGTAACAGGAACATAGAAAACTTGAAGGTGTCTACCAGGGCAGATCCTCACAGAGTGAAGACTGACCCCCCCGCCCCCGCATCTGATGACCAGGGGTTACCGAGCTGTCCCATAAGGGCGCCCGGTGCCTCCGTGAGGCTTTTCTTAGGGCAAGACCTAGAGACCATCAAGCCCCCCCCCCATCTGACCCTGTAGACTCAAGACGGGGTGCAAGTTTATACGCCACTTACGCGCGCCAACTCCAAAATGGGAAAGCTACCGATATCCTCGGTAGGGCCGCCTGGAGATCTAGCACACCTTCTACTAGCTATGCTGGCTAGTACGCGGATATATTATGGCTTTCCTCAACTCCATCCGGAGACGTACCCGATCTCCCACCTGTATCGGGAACCACTGCCTCCTCGAGTCCAACCCAATCCGAACAACTCCCACTCAGAGAAGGGCTCGAATGTTCGACCCGAGGTTCCTCTAGTGATGTCAGATGTACCACGAGTGCTAGCGGTCCGCAGCGTCCGCACCACGGCAGCTGAAGAGTACGGATGTTAATAGGAACACATGTATCTCTAAAAATAAGTGGTTTCATTTGCAGAAATCGCACACATAGTCTTCTTTATCGACAGCTGCACATTCTGCATGTGCCCACATATTACATATAACACACTTAATCCAGGTTTCACCACTGCTATCTTCGGAAAATTTTGTTTCACAAAATAGGCACAACGCATTGTCATCATCAGGATTTGTGCCTAGTCTATATCATCATGTGGAACACCAAAAACAACATCCTCGCTCTCAGATGACGAAAATTTGTCCACTCCCATGTTTATTTTGTGTTTCGGTCGGTTACTTTTCTTTCCTTTCATGGACTTATTCCTTTCTGATTTTCGTTTAGTTTCTGACTTCCCTGGTAATGTCGAAGGATGATTTACTAGCGATGACTCCAAGTACTTTTTATAAGGAGAGGATGTTATCACAGCAGCTGATCTGGATTTTCCACCTCTTCTTGCAGCCTTCGTGCTTAGTGGTACAGGAGAGAAATAGAAGAGTAAAACTACCTCATTTTGCACTGAAGTAGGTTCTTCTATTCCCTTGACTTCTCCTGAATGGTCTTGCTGAAAACCAGATCTGTTGTTGGCAAATTCGTTTTTCCATATTCTTATTCTATATTACCAGCATCGCCATATTTGAATTTAAGGTTACGTATTGCGTTTTTTTTTTTTTTTTTTTTTTTTTTTTTGTAATTTACGTCCTTCGAAATTAAGTCATGTCGGATTATGAATGACATGGGTGAAATGATGCTCAAATGCATCCTCCATGGAGCTTAGAGTTCCCTGATATTCATATATGAGGATAAGGTAAAACTGCTGGGAAAACCTTATCAGGTAACTCACCCTGACCAAGACTCGAACTCGGGACCTCTTGAACGTGAGGCAGTCACGCTACAATCTGCGTTATCGAGGCGGGCGTTTTGAGTTTGACATACTGTGACGACCTGTTCTTACTTTATGAATAATTAAGGAACACGTGGTCAGGTCGACCACTCGGGAGCAAACATTCAGAGCAGAACTACATGCTTTCGAGAGAGAATTGGATCTTTTCTATAATGGTTCATTGGTAAAAAGGTAGGGTAAAGCTAAAAGTGGAATTCACTTAATAAGAATATTTTTGCAACAAACAGATTTACAAAGGCGGCCATAACGGCCGTTTACCTTCCCAAAAGCGGAGCTGCCTACAAAACCATCCTACCCCATCAGCGGGCAGTTACAGAGAGAGAGTCTCTCGCTTACAGATTATTCATCTAGTCATAAAGGAGGGGAGGGAGTGACGTCACCAACTAGTTGAGTCAACAGAGAGTAAATTAATACAATCTGTGACAATACTATGTTGCATCTGCTCTATAAAGGTACACTAGCATGTTATTCAGTCGAAACTCTCCTTGCACCTCCGGGGAACATTAGAAAACACAATGTGCGGAACTGCAAAAGTTTTTTGAAACATTTAACACGAAAATCTCTCTCTTCCATCATACAATATCTACTTCGTTCTCATACAAGCGTCGACTAGCACTGTCAGCTGTAGTTTAACGGACATCCGAGTAGCGTCGCTCAAATACCTCAACCGCTGGACATGGATTCCATATGACTACTATATTCCATAATCCCACCTTCTCCTCTGGAGCCTCTACTACTGCCATCTGTATTATGCAGAGAAACTACCCAATCGAAAATACCTGTTTTGAGAATTCCTGAAATCTAAAAAAGCAGTGTGTCCTAACAGCATACATAGGGTAGAATTTATGAAGGGGATTCGGCTCGTCGACTAGACTGATCTTTGAACCTATGATCCAAATGGTCAGCTATGTCGGCCAGGGAAGCGAACCCGTTCCTCCCGAATGCGTGCCACCGATGAAACTGTCAGAGCTATCCCGCTCGTTCTAAACAGCATAACTTAGAAACAAAAAATTGAAATGTAAAAGCTTTTAACGTTCAAGCTAATAGAAAAGAATACCTCAGAAACTGTTAATGCCACAATTTTAATGCATTTTACCCTTTTTCTATGGATTTTGTCTCATATGCTGTTTAATATTGTACAACTGCAATCAGAATATTAGGATTTCACAAACAAAAACTTTATATCCTTTTCAATATATGTAGGTATTTTGATCAACATCGCAGGAGGCAAATTTGCGAAAATAAATAACAAAAATTTCCATGTAAACGCTATCTTACTTTGGAGATCTTGTTGGAAACTATCACGAACTTATGCTGTTGGACATTCGTGAAAATTTAAATTCTTAAGTTACGTTTTTCATGTATAAAGTCAGACTGACTTGTGTCATACTTTTTCTGAAACAATTTTAATTCAGGAGGCCGAGAATGTCCCTAGATAGATGGAAGCAACACTGTTTCTTACCTAACTCTTTAGAGTAAACATACTTAATGTATAATCTAGTTTCTTAAGACCAAATGAGGCTTACTTTGGTATGTACCGAAATTGGCGATCTCAGGGTCCTGAGCCAAATCTCTCGATTGGGTGCCTCTGAGTTGTAAGAGAGCTAATGTCAAACTCCCAAACCAGGTCCACATCCGTGTTTGACCCTTATATAAAAAAATTAAAGCAAAATTAAACTAAAGGCTATGCAAAAGCAAAGCCAGAGCGAGACCAGAATGGAGCCTGAGCGGAGCTAGGGCAAAGCCAGAACAAAGTCAAAGCAAAACCAAGGCAAATCCAGAGCGAAGCCAGAACCCAGTCAGAGTAACGCCAGAGTAATGCCAAAGGAAAGCCAGAGCAAAGCCAGAGCAAACCCTGGGCAAAGCGTAGACACAGCAAAGCCATAACTTACCCAGAATGGAGCCAGAGCGGGACCGGAGTTGTGACCGCAGCTTAGCCAGAGCCTAGACAGAGTTAAGTTACAGAATGAAGTTAGTGTGAGGCCAGAGCAAAGCCAGGGCGAAGCCAGACCGGAACCGGAATGAGGCCGGAACCTAGCCAGAGCCAAGCCAGAGCGAAACCAGAGCCAAGGTACAGTTAAGTTGAAGAATGAAGTAAGATGAAGCCAAAGTGAAGCCAGACCAGGGCTGAAGGTGGGCCGGAGCTAGCCAGAGCCAAGTTTGAGTGACTTTAGAGTGAAGCCGGAGTCAAGCCAGAGACGAGCTAGAGCGGGACCGGACTGGTGACCGGAGCCCAGCCAGAGCGAAGCCAGAAACAAGCCAGTGTTATGTTACAGAACTAAGCAAGTGCCAGACCGGAGTGGCACTGGATCCTAGCTAGGGCCAAGCCAGAGCTCAGCCAGAGCCACGTTAGTTTGAATTTAGAGTGAAGATAGAGTGAGGTTAGGGTGAAGCCGGAGCGAAGTCGGAGCGAAACCTGAGCGAGTGAGTGAGTGAGTGTGTGGTGTTTTAGGGTCCATCGACAACAAGGACATTTGGGCTCGAAGTCAACACTAAAAACTAAAAGCTACACAAATTAAGCTAAAATGTAAAATAAAAATAAAAACACTCAACTATTAAAAGTACATAAAAACCCATCCCAAGGCAACTTAAAATCTATAAAATTAACAAATATAAAATGCAAGTTAGATTTGTTTATTAAAACCAATTTGGGCAACAAACCGTAGTGCCTTAACCACGGCCACTGGGTCGTCCCCTAAAACACCCAGCAAGTTAGTCCCCAAGCCCACTGACTGGCGAACGCGGGCGTACTGCGGGCACTCGAGTAATACGTGTCGCACAGTGAGGTGTACTGCACATGGAGCACACACTGGGGCCGGTTCCCCTCTTAACAAATGACCATGAGTCGCTCGTGTGTGCCCAATTCTCAGCCGGGTGAGTATCACCTCGGCTCGCCGGTTATCCCTGCAGGAAGTTAGCCAGGGTTGTACGCTCTCCTTTATTGCCCGGAGTTGTGTGCCTTCCAAAGCTGTCCAGGAGTGCTGCCAAGCAGATAGGAGTTGGCGACGGAAAAAACGTTGCACATCCTGGTATGGCACCGTAGTTGTTAAACTCCGGGCCAAACGGCAAGCGGACTTAGCAGCCGCGTCCGCCTCCTCGTTCCCGGAAATGCCCACATGGCCTGGGGTCCAAGTAAAAACAAAATTGTAACCACGACTGAGCATTTGCGAGATCTGGGTCTGTATTTTTAAAACAAGGGTGTGAGCGGCAGTGTGCTGTTGCAAGGCCTGAAGAGCACTTAGAGAGTCAGTGCAGACGATAAAAGAGCCAGGAGCTAACTTGCAAATAAAAAGGAGCAAATAGAGGATGGCATACAGCTCTGCGGAGAAAACTGAAGTGGAGTCCAGAAGGCGAAATTTATGAGCTTCGCCATTAATGAAGAATGCCTAACCCGTAGTGCTACCTAACTGAGAACCGTCTGTAAAGACCGGAACATAGTTAGGGTAACGGCCCAGTAGTTCGGCAAAAAGTTGTTGGAACACCGAATGTGGAGTAGCGAGTCTAGAGTTGCTTAAAAGAGCGAGATCGAACCGCGCACGATGGAGCTGCCATGCAGGGTAACGGCAGATGGACGACCTCTCCACGCGAGGCATTCGGAGGCCATGCGAATGTAGGAGATCCCGAAATCTCATTCCCATTGGGCGTGTCTGAGAACCAGGCGGCATATAACGGTGGACTAAATCTGGACGCAGAACTGGTTTAAAACAAGGATGATTGGGATAACTTGCCAACTTCGCGACGTACGAGCAGAGTAACAGCGAGCGACGAATATGGAGTGGAGGTTCGCCTGAGTCTGCATACAGGCAGTCGACTCGACTGGTGCGGAAAGCTCCTGTGTCAAGGCGGATGCCAGTATGATGCACGGTGTCTAAAAGGCGAAGTTTAGAGGCGGTCGCTGCGCCATAAATAAAACTGCCGTAGTTCAGCTTGGACCAAACCAGAGAGCGGTACAGCCTCAACATAACCGTTCGATCGCCCCTCCCCAAAGGCTCCAGATAATACCTTCAGCACCCGAAGAGAACGATCGCAAGAGGCGAAACCTGAGCGAAGCCAGACTCAAGCCAGAGTGTAACCGTAGAAGTGACCGGAGCCTATCCAAAGCGATGCCAGAGCTAAAAGAGCTAAGCTACAGAATCAAGTTAGAGTGAGACCAGAGCAAAGCCAGATCTAAGCCAGAGCGGGACCGGAGTGGTGACCGGAGCCTAGCCAGAGAGAAACCAGGGCCCAGTCAGAACTAAGTTACAGAATGAAGTTAGAGTGAGGCCAGAGCGAAGTCAGAGCGAGACCAGAGGTAGGCCGGAATCTAGCCCAGGCCAAACCAGAGCCAAGCCATTGCCAAGCTAGAGTGTGGTTAAAGTGAATTTAGAGTGAAGGCTAACGAAGAAAAAGCCATGCCAAATTGGGAGCGGAGTGGTGCCCGGAGCCTAGCCAGGGCGAAGCCAGAGCCCAGACACAGTTAAGTTAAAAATTGCAGTGAGGTTGAGGTCAGAGCGAAGCGAGAATTGGACCGGAAGGAGCGCCGGAACCTATCCAGAGCCAAAGCAGAGCCAAGATAGAGTTAATTTAGAGTGTAGTTAGACTGAGGTGAGAGTGAAGCCGGAGAGAAGCCACAGAGCAACAGGCCAAGGCCGAGCAAAGCCAAAGCAAAGCCATGGAGGATCCAATGCAGAGCCAGAGCATGGCCAAGGCAAAGCCAAAGCGGAGCCAGAGCAAAACAAGAGCAAAGCCAAAGCAAAGCTAAATCGCAGCCAGAGACAGGCCAGTGTAAAGCCAAACCAAAGGTAAAGAAAAGCTGAGGTTAAGTCAAAGGGAAGTTAAAGAAAAATAAGGTCTTTAAAACGGCGCTGATGACCATGGAGTTGAGCGCCCTTAAATATAAATCATCATCAAATGCTCTAGAGATGTGTTCTCCCATTCGGTACAAATTATTTGTGTATAAGTGGCGGCGGATGTACAGCACGGCCATCAAATGTGCAAAGGTCTAAAACAACGTAATAAGTACTCTACAAACTTGTAAAGCATTGTCTTTCAAGTGTAGCAGATGCAAGATCAAGGTGTAGTATAACGCGACTGCGTTGCTTCCTCTGGCAGTTACACTGTTGTCATCGTCAGGCTATACCACACTGCAGTTGTTTACTTGCGCAACCGATAACACTACACCTATGGAAAAATCTACATGCCTCCGGCGTTTTGCTATAACAAACACTCACTTTGTGTTGAATAATGGAAATGTTTTCTTGAACTTGTAGAGTCTGTTTTGTATTCGAGGCTCAAAACAAGATTTACAAAGAAAACTGGACAGCGAAGCTTCGTATGGTGTATAATATGACTCTGTGGGAGAGAACGTAACAAAAACGGCAAAAGCACTCGCCTCCTTGCTGCACGTGGTTGCCGTTATACTGCACATAAGTTGTGGAATATTCTAAAGCTACTCAACATTTTACTTCATCCTGAGAAGAAAATATCTCCTGACCTAAACAGAATCGATGTGGTGAGCTGAGAAGGTTCTGCTGTGTCTATGGAAAAACAAACTGTTTATTATCATCTCTAGCTCCAAAATAAAATGAGAAAGCACTGACTGTTTTGTTTTCTTGTTTCGTTTTTAAGAAAATACAAGGAAAGTTTTGTTTCTCTCCGTTTTATTTATGGGGAGAACAGCGCATGGAAGAAAAAATTGGAGAAAGACACGAATAAAAGTAACAGAGGCCACCTCCCTTTCCCTTACACATTTTCCATAACTTGGCTCATATTTTCTTGTGGTTTAATCTGCTACTGAAACTTTAGTGTTACAAGGTGCTTGACAAATGCCTGGAAGAAAATATGAGAACTACTCGGTTCGGTGGTTTATGGTTAACAATGTTGTTTGCCTAAACACGTTGGAGTGCTACATACAGTTACTCCAAAAAGTATTCGTCTAATTGCAGAGTTTATGTTTAAGGATGTATATATACTGGAAAATCATCAGCATAAGTACAGCAGAGACACAGTTTTATTTATTAATTAGTGAAAAACAATAAAATAAAGAAACACATAGTATCTATTCATATAAGTATAGTTAAATATTCAGAAGTAAAGAAATGTAGTATAGTATGTAAAATAAGTATTCGTCTGCTTACTGAAAATTGTGTAGAATGATACGGCTAGTACAGATGTATTATTTTATCTTGACAGGAATCCTGCGCGGTAAGGATGAGTAGCAATTGTGGTGGGGATAGTGCACCTTCGCCATATTGCGTCACACGCGTAAGATTACGAGAGGGGAGGGCGGTGCATAAGGTGTCTAAAAACAAATTTCATTCTCGAAGACAGTTTTGCAGCTCTTATAAGCTAAGTTGTAATTCTTACTATGGTAGTAATTTCCACGCTTTTGTTGGATCTTAAATAGTACATAGGCATTTTGAACAAAACCCTGTTCTCCTCTAGCAGGCATGATAAACAACTGTCGGCCTTTCAATATCGCTGCAGAGTCCCTGTAACGTATTTGACTCCAGGCATATGGTCCAGTATGTGCTGCATTTTTATAAGTTTCATCCATATAAACTATATAAACTTCACTTCGATATCTCCGAATACTTCGTAAATACTTAAGCCTTTTTGCAAGTATGCTGCGATGTCCGATTAGAATTTGTCTGTCGCGCTTAGTGTTTTTTTTTTCAAATAATCCTAGCTTCAAAAGAATTCTTCTTAACGTTCAGACACTGCCTTGGAAGTCAGAAGAATTTTTAGCTTCATAAGCAATTTCTTTAAGGTTGGTGTTTGTTTTTCTGTGCTTTAAAAGTTATTCATAGTTCGCCTAACTACTTCTGAATTAAAACATCCAAATTAGATGTTGTGTATGTTCTTAAACTTTGTTTACTGGGCATAGAGAAGGACGTTGTTGCACTAGCAGCAATGGCTTTTCTTTCCTTAATAACTGTCCTAAACTGCTTTCAGGCACAACTGTTGCCTTGGTTACCCTTCCCCAGATATTTATAGCTGACCCAGATCATCGTTCTTTTTTTTTTTTTTTTTTTTTTTTTTTTTTTTGTAAATCTATGGATATTAGTTATTACTTCTCGTGTTTTTAAATGTAGCACTTTATTTCCTAATGTGCTGCTAGGAGGCGTCATTTATAAACGCTCTCTTGGAACCAGCAGACAAGCACATTTTGGAACAAGCTGTAGTGTTACCGAGTAGCTCTTCACGTGTTTAGTTGCTCGCAACTGTTATGCAACTGACCTGTCCTTCGCTCCAGTTGCAACGTTCTGAGGTGGACTCGTCCAGATACCATTGGGCATCGCTCTGCACTTTTCAAGATAAAAAATACATCTGTACTTAGTAGGCCCTCCGTTCCTCCTTATAATCAAGAGAATTCTCGTTGGTATGGATTTCATCAAAAATTGTGTTGTTTCCACTGTAATATTTGCGACATTCCTCTAGTATAGAGATCTTTAAACCCTTATATTAGATATCTGATGGTTCTTAATATTTCTACCTGCTATACCCTGCAAATTATCTATTGGATTCATGTCTGGGGATTGAGGTGGTGTTGGGATCCATCGTGGAGTATTATACAGCAACCATAGCCTTACATCTAGAGCTGTATGTTTTGCATCATTGCCTCGTGTGAAAATAAAATCCTCAGAACTGCCCATATTATATCCCACTTCTGGACAGATGTGTTTTTTGGATGTTTATATAAACCTCATGGTCCATCATTCCATTAGTAAACCACAAATCCTCCGCACCATTTGAACTCATGCAGCCCTAGACAAGTACTGAACCGCCTCCATGTTTAACTGAAGTTCTTATAATTTTCTCCTCAAGCTCACAATTCTTTTTTGTGTACACTGTTACTCGCCCTTTTGACTTAAAGAGCTGAAATTGACTTTCGTCAAGTAAACTCGCTGCTTTCTTGATAGAGTCAACATGAAAGATTCAATGCCATGGCTTGGATTTGAAACACGGATCTCCTGGTTTCCGTCCAGTCGCTCTAACCCATTGACCTACCATGACCAATGTGCCGTCCTGACATTAAATTCTCCAGCTGACTCGTATATATCCCCGGTAAACCACTAGAGGCTCTCGCATTCGACGTACACCGTTTGTGACGACTTACTGTCGTAAGTACTTGAGTCCCAGGCTTCAACATTCAACTCTTATTATTTTAGTTAATTGATGGAAATTAATAATTTCTTCACATTAGTCGTATATAGGCTAAGATCTTTGATGGATATAGTCAACATGGCCGGGATTTGAACCACGGATCTCCTGGTTTCCGTCCAGTCGCTCTAACGCATTGAGCTGCATTGTTTTAATGTCAGCACGGCTGTTGAACGTGAGGCAGACGCACTACCATCTACGCTACCGAGGTGGGCTACTTGCACGGTGTGTAAAGCAACCACTTAAGGGGAGATTAATTATATGTGTGTGCTTACTCAGTCACGTGAACTTCTCCACTCATTCCTTGGAAGCCATTGTTACAAACGATCATTCATCTGCTTAATTCATGTTAATCAAATTAGATATGCACCTATATAGGAGGGTTGTTCAATAAAGAATGATCATAATTTTTTACGGTTATAATTTTTCACGCCAAAATTCAATCTTATTATATTCTGTTAGCTTAATGTGAAACAAATACGCCATAGTAGTTTCATTGTTGAACCCCTGGTTCCCGCCTGTGATAACCAGACAAGTTCAGACATGTTCAGTATCGCCTACCGCTGCAACGGAGGTAACACGTGAGGAACAATATACGACTTTGAAATTCTGTATTCGTCTGAACAAAATCTTCAGTTGAGGCCTATACAGTGTTACAGGAAGCCTAGGGAGAGTCTGTTCTTCCCTGCAGCACAGCTTGAAGGTGGGTTGAAATGTTTAAAGAGGGGAGACAATCAATTTCAAAGGAAGGTGGACCCGGTGCTCCAGTTACCAAAGAAAACTTCATTATTGCTGCTGCTATTGTGAGAGAGGATCGACGAATTACCTTACGATCACTTTCTGAAATACTGAACATTTTATTGGCTTCCACACACACATTGGCGAATGAAACATTGCACATGAGCCGTGTTTGTGTGCGATGGGTTCCAAGACTGTTGATTCCCGAACAAAAGGACATTCGCATGCAGGACTACATGCAGTTAAAGTTGATGTTAGAGGAGGATCCGGAGTTTCTTTCAAACGTAATCGCTGCTGATGAAACTTGGCTACATCATTTTGATCCTGAGAGCAAACAGCAAAGCTCAGTGTGAAAATCTCCTTCATCACCAACCCCAAAAAAGCAAAAGTGTTTGCAGCTTCTGCTGGGAAAGTTAGGATCATCTTATTCTTTGATATTCATGGAATGGTTTATCAGCATGTTGTATCTGCACACACATCAGTAACTGGAAATACTAAAGGGATGTCCTGAAAACATTGGAAGTCCATATCAGGCGCAAAAGACCACATTTCCGTGAAGAAGGCTGGATGCTGCACCACGATGATGCGAGGCCGCGTGTTGCCAATGTTGTTGCTGAATATCTTGCAAAAACAACCTAAAGTGCATCCCTCACCCTCCCTATAGTCCGGATTTTCGTTGCTGAATATCTTGCAAAAACAACCTAAAGTGCATCCCTCACCCTCCCTATAGTCCGGATTTTCCCCATGTGACTTTTTCTATTCGCAAACTTGAAGAAACGCCTTCGTGGGAGGCATTATCCATCATCAGAAGCAGTGGTGAAGGCTGCGGAGGCGATTTTGAAGGATATCTCAAAAATGGTTTCCAGTATATCTTTGAAGACTGGCAGAAACGCTGGGACAAGTGAAGAATATTCAGTGAAGACTATTTTGAGAAAGAACATCAAAATTATGAGGATTTTTTAAAAGGAAAGTTTATAACCTTAAGCAAATCCAGTAATATATCACAGCTGAGTGTTTCGTAAACAAAATGCTTTAGCCTTCACAACGCTAGGATTCCTAACTTTATGAAGAACATTGGTAATTTTGCAGTTTAGAAATGCTAGCACTGGAGTTGTTTTTCCACATTAAAATCTCTGCAGAGATTTATTTTTTTGCAGCAATAAAACGCTTTGTTGCCAAACCAGTTGCCAGAAGGCAAAGCTCTGCTGGTCAGGCTGGAGCATTTATTTATAAAACAAAAGTCATAGCCTCGTGCAAGAGGAAATAATTTATCAGTGAGGCCGCAAGGAACACAAAAGCAGGCGGAATATCTGCAGCTTTGACCCACACTAGTTAAACATTTACTGCTGCCTCCAGGTACCGGTGGAGACATCTATTTATGTACACACAAAGCACATCTATCAGAGCGACAAGGCTTCTCCCCAGTGCTTGGTTTTCCTCCAGATATGTATGCTGCAGTTTTCCAATATCGCTTTTTTTGTGCTCTCGTGGAACTCCTTTCCCATCGAATCGAGTAGCCGAGCATCCACGTTGAAGACAAGACCTCGTGGTTTCCAATAAACTTGCGTTTTGGATCATTAAGCTACCGTAACTTTTATACTGAAAATTTATACATTCCTTTAGTTTGTATTTTTAAAATTCCTATGGTAAGGAAAAAGCCACCTCAAATAAAACAATATGTGTTTCGCACACATGATTTTCCTCTACTCGCTTTTATACACTAATATACATTACCGTTCCAAATCCCTGTTCTCCAATTTATAGGTTTTTAATGAGGTAGATATATCCACTTGTTACGCTTTCTGGTGGTTATAATACTGTAGTATATTTAAGCAATTCGTAAATATTTTAAACGCTAGTCGCTCTGTGATCACCGGAGCTCAAGTTTTACATATTTGCATGTCTTATTCCTTGATAGATCTAAGTATGGCCTGAATTTTGATGAAAAGTCATATTTTATCTGAGTAGTCAAAGACGATGCTTATTGGAAAATAAGTGCATTTTATAATAAAGTCACCTTTTAACATTTAGATGCATTTTACGGTCATTTTCTTTCTTTTTCACGAATTTATTGGGTACTTTCATCTGTATCCCGCTTTCGGGAGGCCTGAGGTCGATTCCCGTGGCCGACCAGACCCTGACCCATGGGCTTTATTTATTGTATATACCACTGTGAAAATTTTCAAATCGTGGGAGAAGTGGTGAATAGCTTTGATGGGGTAGATTCTAAGGGCCAGAACCAAGCCAAAGTTAAGGTGTGGAACGAAGTGTGTGTGAGGCCGGAGCGGGACAGCAGCGGGGCCAGAACCTAGCAAGAGCCAAGCCAGAACGAAGACAGAATCAAGCAAGAGTATAGTTAAGGAACGTTAGAGTGAAGCCAGAGGGATGCTAGAGCGAAACCAGAGCCAAGCCAGTGCGGGACTGTAGCGGGGACCGGAGCCTAGCCAGAGCAAAGCCAGAGTGGAGCCAGAGCGTAGCCAGAGCGGAACTTGAGTGGAGCCAGAGCCAAGCTAGAGCGGGACCGGAGTGGTGGCCTAGCCAGAGCTAAGCCAGAGCTAAGCCAGAGTGGAGCCAGAGCGGAACTTGAGCAGAGCCAGAGCCACGCCAGAGCGGGACCGGAGTGGTGACCGGGGCCTAGCCAGAGCGAGGGCAGAGCGAAGACAGTGTTAAGGTACAGAATGAAGTTAGTGTGAGGCCAGAGCAAAGCCAGAGTACAGCCAGAGCAGAACCGGAGACGGGCCGGAACCTAGCCAGAGCCAAGCCAGTGTTAGAGTTAAGAATGAAGGTAGTGACGCCAGAGCGAAGCCAGAGCGGGGCGGAAGGTAGGCCGGAGCCTAGTCAGAGCCAAGCCAGAGGCAAGTTAGAGTGAATACAGAGTGAAGTTAGAGTGAGGACTTTTATCGTATATTATTTTTCATGTAAATTTATATTGAGGAATTAATCCTTAAAGAATTAATCCTTTTTTAAAATACATTACTCCGGTATATGGGTGATTTTTAATTAATTTGAGCCAACTGAAAAATTCAATGCCATTGCCGGGATTTGAACCACGGATCTACTGGTTTCCGTCCAGTTGTTCTACCCTTGAGCTACCATGGTCAACGTGCCTTCCTGACATTATCCTGGTAATTAAGTACTTACAATGGTAAGTCGCCACAGGTGGTTGTCTCAAATATGAGAACTCTAAGTGGTCTACCGGGAAATATGATGAGCCAATTGGAGAATTTAATGTCAGGAAGGCACGTTGACCATGGCAGCTCAAGGGTAGAGCAACTGGTAGGAAACCAGTAGATCCGTGGTTCAAATTCCGGTCATGGCATTGAATTTTTCAGTTGGCTTTAATTAATTAAAAAAAACATTCCCAGACTTGCTACTTCCGAGAACTAACATGAAGACATCAGCAAGTGTGCACTGTTTTAATTGTGTGACTGTACGTTGCCAGTATCGCCTTTCCCCTCGCTCCACGCGGTTCCCTAAGCTTCATATAGTAAACAAAACAGTGCTGCCCTCCTTCAAGTGCATTCATATCTTGGTCGACTAGTATCAACCTTCAGATTACCAGCCCCCCAGGGGCCTACTTCGGTAGATACGGGTTTGGCGCACCCGGGGTCCCGAGCCAACTGTCTCCCTCGTGTGTGCTCCTCTTCGTGGTTGAGGGAGACGGTCAACAGGCCCACCCACGTGCAGGCCGTGTGTGGAGACGATTAGATTCTTTTTAGATTCTTTTCTAGTTTAGAGTTTAGGATTTAGTGAACGAAATTTTTAGTAGGGTTTGATTGATTTTTTTATGTACGTATATTTCTAATAGGTGTTGTTATACTTGTATAGTGTTTAGAAAGTTTTATATCTGTCCCTTGCCATGACTAGTTTTTTAAAGGGCGCTGATGACCGCCGTAGTTGAGCGCCCTTATATATCATCATCATCATCATCATCTTCAGATGACCAGCGCTATGATCGTCTCTTATCGAGTCCTATCTGAGCGATTAGAACAGTGAAATATTAGTAGGTTGACGTACAGTAAGTTACCAAACTCAAATAGAGTGATTGGAAGCTGCGTGTGTCTATATAATATGATTTCTCGCGCCTGCCGATGTATGAAACATTGCTGTCCAGAAGACATTATCATATCTGAACAGACTGTGCATTCACTGGACTCACATTGTATGTGTGATAAGCTGAGTTAAACATCTCTGTATTGCGAATTTTTTCCGATACTCTTTCTCGCTTTTCCATGTAGTAACTTCATATACTTTTACTGAGAGTACTCTGTCTACTCTGCAGTTATTTTTGTTGTTGATGCAAATTGTTTCCCCACTCAGTGTTACAGAATTCATAAAAGCTAACTCTTCTTTGTCTTATCTCTATTTGAGTATTTTTTTCTAGAAGGAATTACAATTTAAGAGATATTAAAAATTGAAGCAGGCATAAAGGTAGCCCAAGGAAATATTTTAAATATTTTATTATATGCAGATGACGTAGTAATTATACAGGAAACAGAAGAAGATATACCACGTTCAGTACACCACCTCAACCAAATATGTAAAAGTTTTAATATTGAAATATCAATAGAAAAGTAAAAAATAATGGCAAACTGGGGCAAAATACCAATAAGGTCGAAAATAGTCGTTAATGGAAAAGAATTGGAACAACTATCCTCCTTCAATTATTTAGGGTGTGAAATCAGCAATGAGAAGGATAAAGATAGGAACAAAAAATTAATGAGATTTCAAACAATTTGTGGAACATTTCACAAAACCCTAAAGAATAAAACAAGATCTGAAACAAGAATACAATTTTACAACACCATGGCGGTCCCAACGTTACTTTATGGATGTGAAAGCTGGGTACCTACACAAAGAACCATCAGCAGAATACAAATTTGCAAAATGAGATTCTTGAGAAGAACAAAAGGATGTACAAGAGAAGATAGATTCAGAAATGAAAATATATATAAGAAATGAGTTACAAGTGGAAGCTATCACCTCAAGAATGAATAGGTACAGAAGAAGATGGTTTGAACATGTTGGAAAAATGGATGATACAAGACTGCCAAAAGTAGTTTTCCAATATAGTCCTAAAGGAAAGAGGGACGTAGGGAGGTCGAGGAAAAGATGGAAGGAGACACTGTGAAGACGGAACAGGCGAGAGCCTCTTCCATGAAGTGAAGAAAAAGAAAAAGAAAAAGAAGAAATGTTGAGTTCATTACATACTTAGACGTACCCCAAAATCTAGAGGCCATAACACGGGGATTTTGACTTGAAAAGCGGGAGGTAACAACAAGAATCTCGTTTGGTAACCTTATAAATCTTCGTTATAAATGGTAATTCATTCACGGTTATTGGTCTCCTGGGCTTTCCTGTGCCCTTCCCTGGAGGAAGACTAAAACTAAACTCATCGACAAACAGGTAAAATAACGATCCTCTTAAGGCCGCGCTCCTCCACCCAACTACCACTTTAAACAGACCTCTACAAGGCTCGCGTCATCTCACGCACGCGCAATGTACTGATGTGAATACGGGAGATCCCAGGAATTACCAACAGACACCTGTTCATTTTCATATCCTCGTGTGTAACTTGTTTTGATTATTTACTGAGTAATAAAAGAGCGTAAGTTAAACTAATTACTTACGAGTATACTAAATAACGTTGTATATGTGATTAAAACCGGCCGCTTGATGGATTTAATGGCATTTAACAGAACTGCTGGTAATTTGTAGCGTTGTTAACTTATAAAAATTTAAAATATTACTGTGCAAGGGGCTCTGAATGTTACTGAAACATCACAAATTAAATATCTTTAATGTTAAATGGTTTATAGCTAAGCAAACTAGAAGCCTATTAATTATTAAAGCAGCATGGAAATATATAACCAAAGTTATGTAATACAATTCGAAATGAGAAATTTTTAGCTCTCTTTTAGCTTTTGATCTTGTGTTATAGTTTAGATTAACGAGAACGCAACTTCAACTTCAAGGAACAAAACTAAATCATGAACTATAAAGTATACAAGTTTGGTATCGCTATGTTGACGACACTTTTTCATTAGCACCTAAAAAGATCATACAAGATGTTCTAAGGCTTTTAAATAGTCAAAAAATAGCTATAAAATTTACATTGGAAACGGAAGAGGATGGCGTGCTGCCCTTTTTGGACATCAAGATAAAAAAAGGTGAACAACAAACTCACTTTTGGTATTTACAGGAAACCGACACAGACAGATAATTATATTAAGAACGACATTTTCAACCCAAAACAACACCAACATGCCATTTTCAACTTTCCATTAAACAGAGAAGATTATCAAGAAGAATACCTACACATAAAAGAGTAGCAATGTCCAACGGTTTCAATCCAAATTTAGTAGCCAAACAGTTAACAGAATCAACAAAGCTAAGACAATAAAAGAAACCACCACCCTAGAACCTACAGGAGAAAAAGAGAAAAAAGAGTTTTAAAAATTTCACCCTCCATCCTTTAGCCTGTAATAAATTCCAAAAAACCTTCTCAAAACACAACACAACTCTTGCACCTCAAAATAGGTTTAATATCAGAAATTTGTTAAAAGGCCCTCCCAAAGTTCAATCACCACCAAAGAAAAAACAGGAATCTATGAGATCAAATGTGAAACTTGCCCTAAAATTTATACAGGAAAGACAAAAAGAAATATTAACATCAGAACTAAAGAACACATAAGAAACATTAAAGATGGTGAAACAGAAAAATCAACAGTGGTTTCTCATTTTTAATACTAGACATGACATCAACTTGGAAACATCTCTAATAAAATATGTTAATCACCCCATAGACCTTTCCGTATGGGGAAAAATCTTCATTAACAAAAATCGTCATAGAGTCATGAATTTTGAAACTCCACCACCGGACATCTTTGACAAGTACATCATGCCATCTATTGACAAAACGGAGAAAGAGGAAACCACTACAACTTGCACTAATCGAGTACCAGCTGATGATAGGAGCAAGAGCTCTTGAAACATGTCCTGTGAATATACACTGTGAGTGAAGCAGTGTCTGAATATCTTCTCGATTCACTTTTGTGCTAATTTGTGCTTCACTGCCCCTACGCTTCTTTCAAGTTTATAATTGAAGTATACAATTACTAAAACTAAAAATTGATGGAATCTCTCTCTTTGTCCAAACAACAGTTATTATCAATGGAGTTAAAAGATGTTGATGTGCATTCTGTAACTGGCTCTAGACTTTGCAAGAAGTTAATTGTTCTCGAATGATGCTGTTAATTCATTTTAGAAAGGATATAACGGAGGGTGCCTTCGAATGACGTGTTATCTTTCTTTGTTAACTCATGTTCCAGGACACCCTAAGTATAAAATACAGTAATGTTATTGAATTGATAATTTTGTCAAATTAATTAATAATCGAGAATAGCATTGAAACCGACAATTGAATTTGTGTTGGCAAGACTAACCGGAAGCTTTCAAGTAACACGGAGCCACGAGCAAAGTTGTCATAAATTTATGTTATGTTTAGTAGTGCCAACATCACAATACTGAATGCGAAATATATTTTTAAAATTGTTTATCGTAACGTAAGAATAATAGTTTCATCAGTGATGATCTTTGAAGAAACCTTGTTTTGTTTTTGTAATTAACGTCCTCCAACGCTAAGTCATATCGGTTGATGAATGAAATAATGCTGAAAAGATTCTAATCTCCATAGAGCTTAGAGTTATCAGCATTCATCTTTCAGGATAAGAGAAATTAAGAAGACTATATCCAGACAACTCACCCTGACCGAGATTCCAACTCATGACCTCTTGGGCGCAAGGCAGTCGATACCACAAAAAAAAAGAAACGTTTAAGGATTTTCCGAAGGTGATGTACTTACAAGTAACCAGATCAAAAATAATGATTTTTAAAATAGGGTTGATACTGACGAAATGAGAGGAGTGGTTTATAGGAGATCAAAAGGTAGAACTGGTAGAGGAGTGTGACTATTTAGGTGTATAGATGTGTAGCAGTGGAGGATGGGCCGCACATACCAGAAAAGTGATAGCTAATGGCAGAGCGGCAATGACAGGGGTAAGAATATGTAAACATCAACTGGAGATGTCAGTTAGATTGTTGGAAAGAATGTATGAAGTGGTCGTTGACGACAGAACAAGGTACGCAGTGGATGTATGGGGCACATCAGAAATAGGTACACAATTGGACCAGATGTATGGACTGCTTTGCAAGGAACTACTAGGGCTGCCAAAATGGGCACCAAGAGAAGTGGCATTACTAAAAGGAGGGGAATAATAATAGAGAGAATACTGAAATTCTGGTATAAGTGTATTAAAAGGCAGAAAGGGGAATTATTGAATCTGAGCATGAAGTAACAAAAAAAAAAAAAAACATTAAGAACACAAATAGTTGGTGGTCGGAGTTGGAAAGAATGATATCGAAGATAGGCATGGGAGTTCTATGGAGAACAGGGGAGTCAAATCATAGCGGTTTTTGGAAGGAAGTGAGGATCAGAGTAGACGACATAGATAGACAGGAGTTATGGGAAAGTATAGAAGGAAAGAAATCCTTGAAGTTTTATAAGCAATTAAAGACAGAATGGGGTAGGGAAAATATATAGATCAATGTGACAGAACTGGAAGAGAAGGCATATCATGGATGAGAGTAGGATTAATATATCTAAAAGGGCTGAGAAGTAATGAGGTAGGGATATGTGAATTTTTTTTAGAGATGACAAGAGTACTGTTCATTACCTGATACAATGTAAGGAGTGAACAAATTGCAGGAGAAAAATATGGGATAAGAAAGTGTGGGCAAAGACGTGGTGGCATTACGCATGCTAACGGAGACGGGTGAAAGGAAAAATACATGTATAGGAGAAATCTTATATAGATTAAGAGAAAAGTGGTTTAGGTGAAAAGAAGCGTAGGTTAAGAAGAAATGATACCAAGCTGCTCAGGAAAAACAAAGGCCAGCGGACCTGAGTCAGCGAGTAAATCTTGGGTCACCAATTTCATGTATCTGCACAGGATGAATAATGGCGTATGTTCGATGTCAAGGTCATTGTAACGAAACTACAATGGAAACTGCACAAATAAATAGCATATCACATAATATCATACAAGTAACCACGACAGATCTCTACGTTTTGTCGTGGCACTGGGCATAAAAGTGTCGGCACAAATATATAATAGATGGCGGATAGTGTTTCAGGATCTTGCATAAGCAGTTAACGATAGCGCGGCGAGTGTTCACAAAGCCGGCAAACAATGATAGCCAAGATAAGGGATTTGCCGGCACGGCTAGGATTTCACATTTGGAAGATTCTAGTCATATCTCGATTGACGGAGAATGGCTGTTCTTGTTTGCTCGAGAAGTTTCTCGAGTTGTGAATGAGATATATAAGCGATTGTGACACGCCAGCCGAAGATTTAGCTGTAAACGGAGTAAGCAGAGAACAGCTGAGAGTGTTTTTGTTGAAAAGACAGTTGTGTAACAAGAGTATTGTTGTAACGAGAGCTAATGTAATCAGGTGTCACGGTTTGTTATTGTCATCGACCTTGGAAGATTGTGTTATTATGTGATGTAACGTTGTTACGTGAGAATAGAGAAGGGTATCTCTACGGAAATAAAGGAGATTTTTAATTTCTGCAACTCGGCTTTTTAATCTTAGGAACCCACAAAGACACAATATGTTCAAAAGTATGAAAAGAATCTCTCTTTATTTCGGAAAATAGGGAAAGGAGGTTAATGTAGCTTAAAATATTTTTCAACATGACATGAATAATTATTTCTGTTTCATTTATCTGATAAATATTGTGTTGAATTATTACTGACGATACGAGAGCAACTTTGTCTTATAAGGCACATATTTGAGGAAGAGAAGATTTAAGAGCCATAACTTTGGCCAGAGAAATGTAAATAAATGGTTGAATCTAAATTTTGTATTCTCATATTCGTATCCATCGTCCGATCGGAGTACTCGTGTTACATTTGCTCGAAGTCTCTTGAGATTGTTGCAGGGATGGAAAACGTAAAAGGCAGATGGGTAGCGTTCCCTAAAACTTATTGGTTTAACCATTCAACTGCGAAATGGAGAGACAATTGCAAACTCATATTCAAAATTCCAACTGTTACAGTGAAAATAAAAATAATATACATACAGAGAGAGAGAGAAGTACTATTCATATAATAAAATTCTATACCTAAGGCACCTAATTAGGTAATGTTTCCTTAGTTACAATGTGGTACTAAATGCTACCAGGAGAATGAGTTGTGTATAAAACTACCAGGCAAGAAAGTAACTAAATCTATATCGAGTAAGGTAGGGATGTAAACTTAGTCCAGTATTATTTAACCTTTATATCGATGGAATTTTAGAGGAGATATCAAGTTGTAGGGTGCATTCACCAGTTATTAATAATAAAGAAATCCCGGGGCTACTGTTTGCAGATGGCCTAGTAGTTGGGTCCACATCAAGTGGAGGGCTGAGAAGAGCAATCCAGGCAGCCAATTCTTATTGAAATAAATGGGGTTTGAAAGTGAATGAAAACAAAACAAAGATTATTGTCTTCAAAAAAGGATACAGGTTGCGTAAGGGTGAGAAATGGGAGGTTAATAGAAGAGAAATAGAGGTAATAAGGTGATTTGATTATTTGGGGACAAGGTTGAGTTCAGATGGTGGCTGGAAAGAACAAAAAAGATGTCTGTGGCTAAAGATGAACTAGCCATTAGGGTGATAAAATCATGCTACAGTAAACTGCCAGATATAAATGTCAAATGGTTGGAGAGGATTTATACAGCAATAGTAAAAGTAGAATGTTACATGGATCAGAGGTTTGGGGAGTAGATGAGGCTTGGAGAGAGACTGATAGAGTGCATAGATCCTTTGATAGATATATACTGGAATTACCGATAACATCACCTAATGGGGCAGCACAACTGCAACTAGGCAGGCATTCTACTAAAATTAAAATCTTGTCAAGGGCAATGAAATATTTATACAGAATCACTAACTTGGAAGATGGCAATATTATTAAAGAATGTTTTCATATTCATATTCAAAAGAGAAGCAATTGGGCGCATAAAATGAATGACGTGTTGAAGCAGATAGGTATGGGTCATTCTTGGATAAATGCACAGTATGGGTATACAGGCTTCTGGAAAGAAGTTAAGCTAAGATTAGAAGATATTGGCACACAAGAAATTTTCGCCAATACAAGTGACAAAAGCTCACTGAACTTATATAGAGAAATAAAAACAACCTGGGGGAGGGAAGGATATATAGACATATGTAGTAAGTTAGGGCGAGAAGGTTTTGCTTGGGCGGGAAACCTAAAAGGTATAGGTCAAGAGAGGGAGCTAGATAAATGTCCATTGTGTGGAGAAGAGAATGCAGATTTCTATTGTATAATATATTGTAGTCAAACAAAGATATGGGGAGATGAGGCTTGGCTACGTAAATGGGACAATTTGGGGGGTGAAGTAGTAATTAGAAATGTTTTTTTTTTCAGTAAAAGGGGAAAATAACAGGAGAAATATAGGGAATTATTTAGGGAAAGTTAAAGAGAGATGGCTAAGAACAATTCACAGAAAAATGTAGAGTGGGATAGGTGAAATGTCAAAATCTGTAAAAAGGAGTAGAGGGCCTCCAATACACAAAAACCTAGGGTTAGGTGTATGGGGACCGAATTATTAGTTAATGTTGGGCAACATGATAGGATTTACAGGATTTAGGAATATACGGCATTTTTCAGTATGAATTTTATAATTGTAATATTGATTTTGTATTTCCATTTGATGTAGTAAACGGAAAGATGAGAAATAAATTACAAATTACTAAATGCTTCTTTACAAAATTAGCTTACAAATACCATACTAACTATACACTGAACGTATAATGCAACAGAAGCATGTAAATCTTGCGAAAAGATTAGTGCTGTGGATCGATCGAAACATATATTTATTGTGACAAGCCAACCATGGATTGTACTGGATAGGTAAGGAATACATGGCCATATCGTAAACGGGGGAGAGTAGATCGAGGTAGCATTTACATGGTTCTGAGAGGTTGGGTTTTTCTCAGGTGCATTCCTACAAAAGGTATGGTAATATTAATTAAAGGTACAATTCACTTAATAAGAATATTTACTAAACTAATTAATTACACAAATGGTCACTCGGACACGTACCTTTCCCAGTCTGGGCATTCCGCCCTGCCAGGTTCGAGACCTGCACACAAAGAGGCGGAGATTCACACTTTACATTCACGTATACCAGAGCTGGAGGAGTGGGGGAAGTGACGTCACACGTACTACTGAAGTCACATCAACTATTATTAGTATTAATTAATACAGTCACTTGTGTGTGTGTGTGTGTGTGTGTGTGTGTGTGTGTGTGTGTGTGTGTGTGTGTGTGTGTGTGTGTGTGTGTGTGCTGAGTTTTGCGAGACTGACATGCAGTTGTTTTTATATCGTTTTTCCTTAAATTTTCTAACACAAAACTTTCACTCACTGTCACGAACTCAGAAACGTTATTGGCTTACTGCAGTTTACAGCAGAGTTACATCACCACCAACCCTGAGAAGAGAGATCAGCTATTGTTTCCATAGCTGCGTAACCAAAGTGTACGGTTCAAGGTTGTACAGCTCAGTTTATGCTATCAAGCGATAATCAGTTGTATACGATATGTTATTACACACAAGCTGTAAGGAGAGAAACCTCTCTGTCAGCATCTGTATGTAGTTATGTACCTCTTAGTGTGTGTTACAACAGAAGTGTCATTTACACTCTCTCGTGGTTCAGAGTGATTCCTTTTAGCCATCAGGATTTATATTATCTCAGAGTACAAAGAACATTATGTGTCTAATCCTTGTTTCACATAAGCTTGCCCCGTATCTCTAAATGGTCACGTGACCATATCACCTCTCATCGACTGCTATTGCAGTATAGACTGTTGTGCGGTAAAAATTAGTTCGTTATTTAACATCTTTATATGTTGGAAGAGATGTTAAATTTATACTGTCGTAACTGTTTGAATTAAATATATTACGCAACAGAGTTGATTTACCTGAAATGAATGTTAATGCTTAAACGAAGTAAAGAGGTGGTTCCATTGCTCTCAAGCACATGGCACATTAGCACGTGTTTTAGCGGTAGTGATGACATATTTGTTTATATGACTTTTATCACTGACCTTGTTTTGAACTGGATTAGTCATATATCGCCATTCGAAGGTGTGCTATGCCAAGTGCGAGAGCTAAATTATTTTATTGATCGTTTATTGCGCGTGTACTTATTATATGTATAATGGCAGAGTCTACCGCCAGTTTTTCGCTGAAGCATCGCAAGGGAAAACCTTTACAAAGCTGCGAAATATCAATTGTGTTGCATATGTTTAATGTACTCACAGAGAAGAATCCTTCGTCAGTGAGAGAAGTCGAACAGATGTACTCTGAACTTAAAGGTATGTTAGACCCGTAGGAACATCGCAACATGAAATTGAGACAACAGGAAAACTTACCACTCCAGGGGTGATATTGCTGTGTGGCGAAGACGTTATTTAAGGACAATCAGATTGTACCGGGATACAAATCGCAAAATATACTACCTTGACGAGACTTGGGTGAATGAATGACACACGACAAGTATGGCGTGACACGACTTTTAAGACTAAAAGGCAAGCATTTTTGCAAGATATGTGTGCTGATTTAAAACATGCCAGTGGAAAAGGCCGAAGGCCTTTCATTATAAACTGTTTCAGTTTCATTGCTCATTCATTCAGTTTGATGTTGCTGTTAAAAGGTTATAATAAATTTGTAGCTATCTACCATTTATTTACGTTATCCCACACGTTACCGGAGCAACGAGTGAATTGTGTTTACTTAATCCCACTTGATCTAATAACTAACTTTCTTGCATCATTTCTCCACAGCAACGGTGTCTATCTGCAGGATAGTATCTGTAGGATAAAACATTTTAATCGTTCTTCCCTACTTGCTTTATAGTATTAAATATCATGGTAACAATTACAAAGTAAATGACATTTGAATTACTTAGTCATCCAAAATACAATTCACATGCAGATAATACTTTCTGGCCAACTCTAAAATCTGCTATTTTATTTCGATTTTACCACAATTAGAAACAAATTATGCATTGTCAAAAATATTTAAAGGAAAGTGTATGTCAAGCAGTTTCAATTTGCTCAGTTTCATTATAATCTTGTATTTTTGCATGCCTTCATATTCTTATTTGTATGTTTTTATCTATATTCCTACCAATTATTATGACGTTTACTGCAGGTTTAAATGTGAGAGGAAGGCATCGCCTCTGTCCTATGGCGCGAAAGCAGTGGCCAATTAGGATGAGGGGGAAGGTAGTTGCACGCTGAGTGGTACGTGTCAGCGGGGCAAGGTTATATGAAATAGAGATTAGTGAAAGCTTGATGCGTTGGAAAGGGTGTTCACGTTGGAAGCAATACATCATAACATACAGGGCCAAATTTGACTAAAATTGTTTTGATTAATATTTATAGTAATCGATCAATTTTAATCGACTCGATGAATCGATTAAAATGGTTTAATATTTAATATAAAATAAATAATTAATCGATTAAACGTTTCGGTTAATCGATTAATGACGCAGCACTAGAATGCAATTTTCCAAGGAGTACGTCAGTTGTTCTGTTTGGAAATGAACATCTTAGTATTTTTATCACTTGCGTTCACATATAGGTACTGAAGGTGCTAAATGTATTTGTTTAAACACATTGGTATTACCTAATTAATTTAAGAGGCTGCAGAAGGTGTGTAGAAAGCGTTGTGTAATCACATATTCCTCTAAGATATATTATAACAAAACACGAATGCATTACCTGTTGAAGGTAGCTGAGCATTACATAAATTGAGGACATTTCTGGATGTATAAATATTTGAACACTTGAGCTGGCATTTATCTACCAGCTAGATTGAAATAGACCAGCAAGAACGTTATATAATTTTAAATTTAATGGATTACATTTATAACCTTTCCTAACCAAACAATGGGATGTCTCCCGGGGTTCAAGTGAGGATGAAAATGGCTTAACATAACCGAGGGATCCCTAGCACTTGTAATCTCGGCAGTGACGAGAGCATCTCTCGCCGGCTCTCGCCCACTGGGAACGCATTGTTAGCCTGCTAATGACTCTTGACTCCAGCAAGAGTTTCCAAACACTGACTGGACTGCCAACTTCTAGTCACAAGTCTTGCGTGTTGCATTACGTTCACATACACCTGCTTAGGGTACAAATATAATTTTACATACGTTTCTACACTTCCTCTTACATGATTATCTGGAAGCAGAAGATGTGGAACCTTTCTAGATTAGTATAATGGCGCATTTTTCTTATTTTAACATGCACTTAGTATCTGTCATGATGCGGTTGGCTAGAGCGTGTCAACTCTGTTTTCCAGCCACTGTAGTCTCGCGGGTCCGATGTCACCCACAGGTGTAGTTCTTCCATTCACGGCACTGGAAGCCTAATAGGTGATAGGGGTAATAAAAAGCATCAGCGGTAATAAAAAGCATCAGCGAAGGCACTTGGCACTCTCCATATATACCAGGTACGTCCAGAAAGAAAGTTCTGTTTGGTAATAAAATTAAATTGTGTACCTATACAGAAAAATTATTTACAATTCTTAAACAACTCTTCCACATACCTGCCAAAATTTTCCAGGCATTTGTCATGGCGATGCACAAATTTTTGTATACCTTCTTCATAGAAGTTTGCCAACTGTCTCTTCAACCAGTTGGAAACATTTTCTTTCAGCTCTTCGTCATTGTTGAAGTGTTGACCACCAAGGAAAGATTTGAGATGTAAAAACAGGTGAAAGTCGCTAGGAGCGAGGTCAGGGCTGTACGGGGGGTGGTCAAACACGTCCCAGCCAAAACCCTGTAGGATGCTTTTCGTAGCATTTTTAGTGTGTGGTCGTGCGTTGTGGTGAAGAAACACAACACCTTTTGACATCGCAAATTTGCGATGTCACAAGCGGCGGCAATTTTGAATCAACACCAACATTGTAATCAAAGCTTACGTGACGGACAACGATCTCACAATGGCGCACGTTTCTCCTCTGTGATACAGAGCGTCTACCATGCATGTGCGGAACTGCGATCGCAGCGCTGCAGCGGAGATAAATTGAAACAGAACTTACCTTCTGGACGCCGTTTGTATATATAATTTAATACTACTATTACTTAAAATCCCTTGGTCCCTGATCACGGAAAGCGCCCCGGGTTCGATCCCAACTATTGGGTGCGGATTTTAAATCCCGGTGAAGAAATTGAGGAGCTTACGGTAGGTTAGCGGCCCTGGTCACAAAAACCAATGGGTGGGGGATGCTGAGATGCTGACCACATCTTCTCCCCGGATCGTTTGGATGATCGACCACCTCTGCCGTGCGTAAGTGGGCGTGAGGTCGGCAGTCAGGTTACTTTGGATGCAATATTTTAATCGTGATACCTATTTAAGTTCAGCATGTTATAAGATCAGACATATTCATAGACAAAACTTTGCTAAGGTAAGAACAGAAGAAGAACGCCACTAGAACTGCCCTAGAACACAGAATACGACAAGGTGACCCAATCTCTCCCAAGGTTTTCAAGCGTTTTGGAAAATATAATCAGAAAAATGAACTGGAGCAAGCACAGGGAATAAGCATAAACGGAAGTCACCTCACAAACTTAAGATTCGATAACAACGTAGTCCTTTTCGCAAAGACTCCGGAAGAATCACAGTCAATGCTCCAGCAACTCTGTACAAAAAGCAAAACCGCAGGGATATCTATGAACATGACAAAAACACAGACAGCAAATCTCCATCTCAATTGACCAAACAACGGTACTATACGCAACGGAATACACATACCTAAGCCAACTACGAGAGCTGTTCAATAAAGAATGAACAACGTCAGTGTTCCATTTCTGAAGTGTGGACAGACATTAACTGAACAGACTACACGGCTCTAGTCTGACATAACACGCACTGCATGCCTCACTGCCAGCTGAAATACGTCACAACTCTCGAAGTTGTCTTCCTCTGGAATAATCAATATATTTCATTTTCCACCCAGAATAACTAAGGGGATTTGAATGGCACGAGATTAAGTAGATTTAATTTTACTGGCTCGTCTTACCTTAATTGATAAGCTTGTCATTAAAGTCATATTTCATTATCTTTCTATACTAATTATGACATTTGACATATGCATAGTTTGCTGAATGAGGTTATTTCTATAGTTTTTAATGTTTGCATCGCTGCTAAACAAATAGAAGGAAATATAAATGAAAAAAGAAAGAAATATATGTAATAGAATGTTTTAAAGCGCCTTTTTGCAACCTTTCCTTGTATATTAAATGCAAACAGTCTGAGCTGATAAAACACGATAACCTCCGGGTAAAACAAGCACGTAGTTTATTTTTTTATGATTCCATGACATTAATTGCATGTACTTTAAGCTGCCTTTGCTTTGTATTGCACTTAGAAACATATATATTTTCTGTATTGCATCATAAATCTGAAAACAAAGGCTTCTGGAGCCGTCAGTAACATATATTCCCGCAGGGTGGTTAGATATTAACGTATTTAGCCGTCGTTTATGCCCTGTTTGCTGTGCAGCGACCGTGTATTACCATGCTGTCGTGATACCAGTATATTTACAGCAGAGATGTACGCTCCCGCAGCTCTTTCATTCTTATAGATACTTAAAAAAACTGGGACCTGACGTTCACATGGCGTATTGTGCTCATGGACCTGCATTTTAATATTATTTGTTTTAAAACACACCTTAAATTTTCTATAATGTTCCTATTAGCAAATGATGATGATGATGATGATGATGATGATGATGATGATGATGATGATGATGATGATGATGATGATGATGATTTGTATATAAGGGCGCTCAACTACTTGGTCATCAGCGCCCATACAAAAACTAATTCATAACAATAGCCAGATATAAAAATCTCAAAATTTAAAAAACAGATCAAAACAAAATGACAATAGAAATATAAGCCCAACGGGGTGAAAAAACAATATAAAGCCATAATTTACAATAAAATTCCAAAAGGCATAAAAAATGACTTCTTCTTCTGTGGAAACGTAGAGTCAGACTGAAAAATTCAATGCCATAGCCGGGATTTGAACCACGGATCTTCTGGTTTCCGTCCAGCTGCTCTACCATTGAGCTACTATGGCCAACATGCCGATATGACATTAAATTCTCCAACTGACTCGTATTTTCCCGGTAAACCACTAGGAGTTCTCATAAACACATGAGACAACTACCTTAATGGCAACTTACAACGTGTAAGTACTTTAAGGCCCGGGCTTTATAGTTAACCACTATTAGGTCAATTATTGGAAATTAATTGCTGTTTCACACTGGCCGTGTGTAGGCTAAATTGTGGAAACGTAGAGGGAAATTAATTGTTAATAATTAATTTCTTCATCATCTTCTTCTTCATCATCACTCCATGGGCTAGGCAATGCTGCCTGTTCAGGCTTAAAACATGTCTGGCCATCGTTTTCGTGGTCTTCCCGGATGTCTCTTTCCTCTAGGTTTATAGTTTATAACTGTTCTTGGGATCCTATCTCTCGGCATTCTCTCAATATGCTCTCTCCATTCATTTCTATAATTTGTTATTTTTTCTTCTAAAGAACTTATTTCTAAATCTTATCTTATTTTTTCATTTGGAATTGTATATAAAAGAGTGCATCCCTTTACTGCTCTTAAAAATCTCATTTCGGCAGCATTTATCTTGTTTTTGTCTGCTATTGTTAATGTCCATGTTTCAGAACCAAAAAGAAAAGCAGGCACTGCCATTACTTTATAAAATTTCATCCGTGTTTCTTTTCTGGTATTAGTCTTTAGGCTTCTATTTATTATGCCGCATATTTGTTGAAACATTGGTAATTTATTTTTAAAATCATTTTCTTATTTATAAGTGACATATGTTCCCAAATATTTAAAACCCGCAACTTGCTCTAAGATAAGAGCATCAATTACTATTTCGGTTCTAATAGTGTCTTTACCTCGAAACGCCATTGTTTTTGTTTTATTTGTGGAAATTTTGAAATTATAACTCTTAAATAACTTCTGTAAAATATATACTGCTCTTTGCAGCTCGTCTTCAGTTTTACTTATAATTATTTGGTCATCCGCAAATAGCATCGTCGTGAGAGTAAAATTTGGTGCAAGTTGAATGCCTCCGTCAATCTTAAACATCCACTCTCTACTCAGATTATCTATATAAATTATGAATAAGATAGGAGACAAACTGCAACCCTGCCTTTGTATGTATCCATTTACTATACATTCTATTTCCAATATGTATGCTGATGGTTGTATCCTTATATATAGATTTTAGAACTTTAATGAGATGATTTGGGTAGCCTCTTCGAGTCATGTTTTCCAACAATTTTTTCCTATTTACACGATCAAACGCTTTTATAATAATCAATAAAAGATATATGTGTTTCCAGATTAAATTCTCTTCTTTTTTCTATTATCTGCTTAACTGTAAAGGTAGCATCTGTGCGGATCGTCCTTTTCTAAAACCATTCTGTTCTTCTAAAAGGAAAACATCTGTAATGGTTTGTAACCTTTTACTTAAGATTCTTGCATATAATTTATATCCTGTGTTTAAAATACTTATTCCCCTAGAATTCACACATCTGTTTCGAGCACCTTTCTTAAAAATAAATATAATTCGAGCATGTGTCCAGGTTCCTGGGATTTGGCATCCGTTCCAACAACTATTAATATTTGATTCAGTATCGGTCCACCATATTTCAATAATTCTGCATTTATTGCATCTTCTCCTGTGGCCCTCCTAATCTTCATTTATTTTAATGCAGTTCCTAATTCTTCTAAAGTAATAGGATCTACATTTCCACATATAAGATCATTATTTCTTCTTCTTCCAAAGAGTTATTATACCACAAATCTCTGTAATGTATAGTCCATTGTTCTTCTCCAATTACATTTATATTTGCTACACTTCTTTCTTTAAAAAACAAAAAATAACTACTTTCAATATCAACTTACCATGACGAAAGCTACCTGCCCAGTGGTGGTCCAATCAATTTCTTCCTTTTCTTTGGGGCTGGGCAAGCACTGTCAGCAGGCTTCTCCACAATCTCAATGCAGGAGGACGGCTTCCGTACTGTAACTTGGAATAGAGTCTCTCGAAACGATCGGAAACTGTGACCGGCGAAGATAAAAGTCGCCGATCGACGTCCTCTTAGGATAATTCATCAGATGTTGACGGAGATGTTCAAGGACTTTTGTGCTGGCTGGCTTTCCTTTCACTAGTCTTACCATTTTCCCCAGGAAGTCACTTCTGTCATATGAGGTCCTATATTTCCTTGGCAATACATTATATATTACTAGTACACATGTTCTTGAAGTATATGCTTTCGGCGGTGACTTGGCTGAATTCTTCTTCTTTGGACTGGACTTGGTCGGCGCGCTCACTGTTGTTCGTACTGGTGTTTGTGACTAATGTATATCGAGTTCACCGCAAAGAACGAGTACCCTGTTTCTTACCTTTGATCGGGTAGATCTCCCGCAAAGGATTACGGCAGGGTACGAAGGTATTGAAGTGAGGCAGTATATACCCAAACCACTGAGGTGTTGTAAATGCCAGCGCTTTGGCCACACAAGTGATTGTTGTAATGCAGTTGCTACGTCCGTTGACTGCGGGGAAGTCAAACATGACAATGCTTGTACTTCACCTGGAACATGTGTTAACTGCAGTGCTAATCATTCATCTAACTCTAGAGAATGCCCGCGTTTTATGGAGGAGAAGGCGATCCAAAAGATCCGGGTAAGAGAGAGAGAGAGAGAGAGAGAGAGAGAGAGAGAGAGAGAGAGAGAGAGAGAGAGAGAGAGAGAGAGAGAGCGAGAGTGTCCTTATTGGAAGCCCGGAAACTCTTGCGTATTCGTCAGCCTTTTGTCCCTAGGACCGTTACTTATAGTGATGTTGCAGGTAAGCCGGTATTTAAATGTGAAATCGCAACTCAAACCAGCGAAATAAACGGGAAAGTAATATCCAAGATCACAGCCTATCAGAAAATAGAACTGTAATATTGATATCAAAAATGGGATGCCGAAATTATACTGGGTTATTACGTTTAGAAATCGATGGATCAACCCTCCTGTGTAACTATGTGTTCAACAAACTCAAATGAAAGAGTTGTTTGAATTCAGCATTTACCAGATTCTGAACTAAGGCCTTTGGCTCATCTGGAATACTTGTCATCAGACATTGGATCGCTTACACCTTAACGAAAAAGTAGTTGCACGTGTGTTCAATTATTGGTTCAAAAGTTATGATCTATTAAAATGGTTCGGGTTTATTTGGATCGCACTATACAAGCAACTATATAAAATGAGTATTTAATCAAATGTTCATGTGATTAAAAGTAGAAAGATAGCTTCTTTGAACAATAATTTCAATAAAAAGTGGGTGAAAATAGTATGAGTGCATGTTTTGTATCTTAAACGGCAAAATGACCATACAATTATTAAATAGAGAGCTCCGGATGCTCCGATGCAGAAAAAAGCCAATAATCGATATTTAATCTTTTCTTAAATCTCTGTATGGGCCAGCTAAGTGCACACTGAAATGGTTAGTTCAGTAAATTTGAGATGCAGCACACAACAGCTGCAAGCTCTTACCTCGTTCACACAGATCAAGAGCGAATGGTAATATTGAGAGGCAATGTGTGGTCATTGTATCCGGATCAAGAGCCAAATACCTTTAGCAATTACCTTACAATGGTTCCAGCCCTTTGGAACTCCCACCTGGCAAAACACGTCTTCGATATCTACAATCGAAAAGTGTTTTCCAGGCAACAGCTGAAGAACGAATATCTTGACGACATTATGATGTTTTATAAAAATGCCAATAATGGTAAAGGAAAAGAATGAATAAAATCTTTCAATTTGAACTGATATAATTTCTCTATATGTCTGTGAATTCAAAACAAGATATATTTTGGAAGTAACATCACAAAATTTATTCGATACAAATTTTGTCGACAACTATACTTTAAGCTTTTGTCTATCTCCAATTTACCAATTTTATGTGATTTACTAAGTACTAGAACAAATAGACCTTCGGCTATCACTGAGCCGAATCCTAGTCTCTTTGTTAACAGGGCATCCCATCACTGCGATTACGTACTTCATACATGCTTAATAGTCACTGCTTTCCATCTATTTTTCTATCCTGTGCTAGTTTTCCGTTTTGCCAAATTTTTCTCCACTCTTGTAAATTATCATCACTTGTTTCAAACTTATCTATTTATTTTTTTCACTGTGTCTGTATTCACTTAACCTCACTTCCAATATTTCTGATTTTCACATCACCCCATTGATTACATCCCCCTTTTCCAATTACAAATTATTTAACTTCACTAGCAACTATTTTCAATCATCTTTCCAATTAACGAATCACTTAATCACACTTTCTCAAATACTTTCAACAGCTTATCACAACCCCATTTTTATCTCTCTTTCCTTTCTGCAATGTGGACAACCCTGTCACATTTGCTCATATATTTTCCTTTACCCCGCCATTTTAATTCTTCCGTTCTGAAACCTTTCCATAATTATTTCCCTGGCTGATATATCCCTACGTCTGGATATCCCTTGACTAATTTTGGCACATTTTCTAATCCCCTATATCCCAACACTAATTTCACGCTGCTTTTCCCTGATCCTTTGTATCTCCACACATATTTCTCTCTGCCTTTTCCTGATCCCTTGTATCCCAACACCTTTTTCCCTCTATTTTTTCCCTAATTCCTTGTATCCCCACACAGAGTTCTTTATCCTTTTCCCTGATTCCTTGTATCCCAAGATTTGCTTCCCTCCATTTTTCCCTAATTCCTTGTATCCACACTCATATTTCTCTCAGCTTTTCTTTGAACCCTTGTATCCCAACACTTGTTTCCCTCTACTTTTACCTAATTCCTTGTATCCACACTCATAGTTCTCTCTGCATTTCCCTAATCCCTTGTATCCCAACACTTGTTTCCCTCTACTTTTACCTAATTCCTTGTATCCACACTCATAGTTCTCTCTGCATTTCCCTAATCCCTTGTATCCCAACACTTGTTTCCCTCTACTTTTTCCTAATTCCTTGTATCCACACTCATATTTCTCTCTGCATTTCCCTGATCCCTTGTATCCCAACACTTGTTTCCCTCTACTTTTACCTAATTCCTTGTATCCACACTCATAGTTCTCTCTGCATTTCCCTAATCCCTTGTATCCCAACACTTGTTTCCCTCTACTTTTAATTAATTCCTTGTATCCACACTCATAGTTCTCTCTGCATTTCCCTGATCCCTTGTATCCCAACACTTGTTTCCCTCTACTTTTACCTAATTCCTTGTATCCACACTCGTAGTTCTCTCTGCATTTCCCTGATCCCTTGTATCCCAACACTTGTTTCCCTCTACTTTTACCTAATTCCTTGTATCCACACTCATAGTTCTCTCTGCATTTCCCTGATCCCTTGTATCCCAGCACTTGTTTCCCTCTACTTTTACCTAATTCCTTGTATCCACACACATATTTCTCTCTGCATTTCCCTGATCCCTTGTATCCCAACACTTGTTTCCCTCTACTTTTACCTAATTCCTTGTATCCACACACATATTTCTCTCTGCATTTCCCTGATCCCTTGTATCCCAACACTTGTTTCCTCAACTTTTACCTAATTCCTTGTATCCACACACATATTTCTCTCTGCATTTCCCTGATCCCTTGTATCCCAACACTTGTTTCCCTCTACTTTTACCTAATTCCTTGTATCCCTACACATATTTCTCTCTGCTTTTCCTTGGTGCCTTGTATCCCAACACGTGTTTCCCTCTAACTTTCCCTAAATCCTTGTATCCCAACACGGGTTTCCAACTATTTTTCCCTAATTCCTTGTATCCCCACAAATTTCTCTCTGATTCCTTGTATCCTTACACTTATTTAATTCTGTTTTTCCCTGATTCCTTGCATTCCTACACTTCTTTACACTTATTACTTCTTATACACTTCTTTACTCGCTGTAATGCAATTTCATATTTTATTTACCGGTTACCAAATAGCATTGAGTATGAATTGTTATTTTTAAACAATATTGCTCACACGCGCATACAAACACCTTTTTCTAAAAATGTAACTTTTTATTCAAAATGTGTATTTTTAGTGACATTTATATATCATTTTCTTTATGCAATCCAATAGTTTTCTCCACCTACTACTTGCATGGTGGAAGGGGCAAACATTGTAGAGTGAAGTATAAACAGATTAAACAGCAACATAGTGCAATGTATAGAGATGGGCTCTCACTATCACAGGAAACCTTGGTATAATGCGTTAGGAACTCTCAAAATGTGGAATTTTGTCTTATAAATTTAGGTTGTTGTTGCAAGTATTAAAATATTTCCCTTCACTGTCTTGTATTAGCATATTGAGGAACTTTAAGGGTAGCAATAAATATTCTTTAATCAAATATTCGGTTTATTTTACAAAACACTGTGGGAATAGAAATGTATTTACATCGTAAAACATGTAGAAGAGCATTTGAGAATAATAGTAGATGTACTTATTGTGTACTTAAGTAGAACAGAGTATCGTGTATCGAATGATTGTATATTATGCTTTCTATCCAAAATACTCGATTTGGCCATCTTAACATCGCCTGTTTCATTTTGAGAGCACTAACGTTAACTTAAAACAAAAACACTCTGAATCATAGATTCAAGCACGAGTAAACGCATCTCCATTGAGCAAGTGTCAACTATTGGCCAATTTTGACTGTTTCGAGTTAAACCTAGCGTTCCATTTTATGTTTTACTGGAAACCAAGATTACCACAGAATATAACTGTTTTCTGGCGTCATACGTCTGCATGCCAACCCACACTTCCTTATCTGACAGCTTCGTGATCATCTTACAAGCTCTCTACCCTAACTAAAAAGTTAATCAAAATATATTTCTTTAATTCCTATTAGGCATTAAAAACCTCCTTTGAATACATGTTTGTTTACCTCATATGGGTATGTTGAATTTAACCAAATAAACTAAAGGAACTAAATTAAAGTAAGTAAACTTAATTAAACTTTACTAAGTTTACCTACTTAATTCCGTTTAACTAACCTATTTTAAGGTGAGAAGGTACAGCCTATCCCCGCAATGCTATTTTAATGATTTTTGGGTGCACATTATAAAAAAATTACTATCGATAAGGACATGAAAATTTTCAGCCATGTTCTTAAAACTTCATCTTGAATAATACCTATTATTAGTTGAACATTTTGTACTGATAATTTGCTATAAATTTTACTTTTTCAAAAAATAAAAGCACTGACATATCAGAAAACTTAATTTTTTAAAGCAAGTATTATGAATCTCAGAGAAAAGGTCCTTATTATTGTTATTATTATGAGTCTGTTTAATACACTCAAAAAGTATATGTTTTGGTTGATTAGTTTCTTTAAAAAGGTTTACCTGAACCTGAAAAATGTGGAACTGAGAAAAACAGCTTTAAAGTTTATATATTGATTCTAGCTTCTCACATGAGTCTGGACCTGCATAGTCTGGAACTTCTGTATCCTCACCTGTTCTTTTCAAGCTTCTCTTCATTTTTCTTGCCTTCTTGACCAGTTCTTCAACCATTTTATCTACTTTCAGGACTCGCAGCTCATCAATTTCTGTATATGACTAATGTCAAGAATAGTACATGTATTGTATGAACTGGACCTACTAACCTCAATATTACATGTGGTTTCATTGTATATTGCTTTTATATTTTATAAATTTACTTTTCTATGTTTAGTAAAACGATTGCCTATAAGTTTTCTCTTTCGAAATGTTTTTGGACTACACATATCATATATTAACCAATAACTAGTACAAAATATTATTCAGAACAAATAACTGTTCACATACACAGCCAAAGACAAAAGAAAAACTAGCATCGTTGGAGTTACAGTGGTACCAGCAGAAAGCTTGGAAGATCCCTTACAAATCAACGCTTAGTTAATAATTATCTATTATGGTCGATTTTCTGAAAGCTTACGAAAAGGGGCGTGTCAAAAACTTAACACCCACTAATATAATTAGCAAATTAGATGTAGAATATTGCTTCAATGAACCTTTTAACTACATATTTGTAATCTGGAGGGATGACATCATAGAAGGTAAAAATAAAGAAGTGAATTTTAAACCCAAGTACAGTACCTTCTCACTTTAACAGACCGATTGACTGGCTGCCTCTGTGTGACACAACAGTCCAGTCAAGGTTTACTACACGCTGACATCAGGGCCATAATGGGCGTCATGAAAGGCGAGCAGTCGCGGAACGTGAAAGGAGGCTAAGGGCCCTAGTCTTTCCAGACCAGAGAATGTGGTCTTCGCATTTTACATATACCCACTTATAAGTAATAAAATTAATTGTATTGCAAATTAATCTTGAAAGTCGTAATACAGTTCCATAATAGAATATGTATTTATAATAAATTTAGCGTTTATTGTCCGTTTAAATGAGTGAAATGCATTGCTGTTTCAATAAAATGTATAAGATATTATTTAATTTAAGTTAATTGTTGGAAATTAATCATTTCTTCATTCTAGCTGTATGTAGGCTAAGGTTTTGGATGGATAGAGTCAACTTGAAAAACTCGATGCCACGGCCGGGATTTGAACCACGAATCTCCTGGTTTCCGTTCAGTCGCTCTTGTGCATTGAGCTACCATGGCCAACATGCCATCCTGACATTAAATTGCTCAATTGACTCATATCTGCTTTCCCGGTACACCACTAGGGGCTCTCGTATCCGAGATACACCGTTTGTGGCGACTTAATATTGTAAGTACTTACTTAAAACCCAGGCTTCACCATTAAACTCCTATTGTTTTAGTTAATTGCTGGAAATTAATCACATACTAGCCATATATAGGCTAAGGTTTTCGTTGGCCATGGTAGCTCAATGGGTAAGAGTGACTGGTCGGAAAATGGGATATCCGGGGATAAAATCCCGCCATGGCATCGAATTTTTCAAGTTGACCCTATCCATCCAAAATGATTTAACTGTTTCTTTCAGGCTGTTTAAAGTTTATTACATGTATGTTGTATGACATGTGTTTGTTTTTGTTGCAGGAGCGTAGAAGGGGCGCCTTTGGTACGCATGACGTAACCAAGATGGAGGCGCCCCCCGTGTGCACGTGTAACGAAAGGGCTCGGGCCACACGGCGGATGGTAGCGACGACTCCTGCTATTACCGTGGAACGCGACGTGAATCCGACAATCGCTAAGGACAACAGACCAAACGGCAGCGCTATCAGGAACATCCTGGGATATCGTAGCGCCGGCTCCAGGAGCTGTTTCCTGATCAAGGAAGTGCATCGCTCGGGCAGCAAGAAGAGCAGGAACTGTAACAGTGACGGTGAAGGCGAAAAGTGCTCGCGGACTCGTGACGACGTGGTCGAGGACGTGGGTGAAATATTCGCGAGCAAAAAGAAAAGTCACAAGAAGCTGCAGTATCAGCAGTGTTCTTCAAAGATATGCGAGACGACACTGAGCAACGCGGGCGTGGTGGAGAGTCGGATACTCCGCCCATCGCCTCAGGGCTGCTCCGACCTCTGGGATGAAGAGATACTCATGCGGCACATCAAGGAATGTCGATGCACCTGTAACCATATGGGATACGGCAACTACATGGACTGGGACGAGGTGAGACATCTATCCTCTTTAACTCTTATACTTCTAACAAACACAATTCTAGTACAAGTCTTTTGAAATACCAATACAGCAAGCAGAGTTTATGTCCTAAGGGCTACATATATAAGAAATCTTACTGTCGCATTACTTTCTCCCCGATTGTTAACAAAGTTCATCTTAAAAGGCTTCTTTTTTACCACCTACCTTAATCGATATGAATGTTCAAATTAATTACATAGAAAATGAAGCAAGCCACAGTGAAGCAATAAGTATTATACAAATGCCCACCTCGGTAGCGTAGATGGTAGCATGTCTGCCTCACGTTCAAGAGGTCCCGAGTTCGAATCTCGTTCAGGGTGAGTTACCTGGATAAGGTTTTTTGCGGTGTTTTCCCTTATTCTTAAAGACGAATGTCGGGTAACTGTAAGCTCCATGGACCCTGGACTCATTTGAACATCATTTCACCCAATTCATTCATCGTTGTTATGACTTCACGTTGGAGGACGTAAATTACAAGAAAAAAATTGTACCTGTAAAAAAACTTCACTTATCTTAATAAAAATTATGTTTATTTTTCTAATTAGTTGAAGTTGAAAAAATGTAAACATATTATTACTACTTTTTAATTAATGGTTATAATAAAGACTTTATACAAAAGCAGATTGAAAAATTTAAATATAAAAAAACTGTTAATGATATTCCTACCCTTAAAAATAAAAGACTATTATAATTTTGAAAAGAATTACTTACCACTATAGGTTTAATAAACAATTGAAAAAAGTATTTAAAGGTTTTGGTGTAGCTTAGGTACCTCAAAACAAATATAGTATAAACATTTACTACATTTCTCTAAAAAAGATTAAATTCCTAATAATAACAAATCTGGTATTTATCAACTTGATTGTTTAGATTGTCATCGGGTTTACATTGGTAGGACGAAACGTAATTTAGAAACCAGAAGCAAAGAACATTTTCGTAACATTAAGTATAAACAAACAGATAAATCCGCCGTAGCAGATCATTTTTGGTCATTTAACCATAATATAAATACTGAAGTTAAGTTATTAAAACAATAAAATATTCCGATAGATTTAATGGTTTGGGAAGGTATATGTATTTAAAAAAAACATCGCATGAATAACTTTAAAATACCAGCAGTTGATTCTGTTCTTAAGTTTGTTTCGTTTTCAGATTTCGGTAATACTGAAAAAAGATAAGAACATAGTAACTTGGAAATTAATTGTTCTTTCACACTGACCGTGTGTAGGCTAAAGTATGGAAAGATAGAGTCAGACTGAAAAATTCAATGCCATAGCCGGGATTTGAACCACGGATCTTCTGGATCAAATCCCGGCTATGGCATTGAATTTGTCAGTCTGTCTCTAACTTTCCATACTTTAGCCTAGACACGTCAGGTGTGAATGAACAATTAATTTCCATTAATTGACCGAATAAGGCCGCGCTGTGGCTCAGTGGTTAGACCGCTTGGCTCTCACCAAGGCGGCCCGGGTTCGATCCCAGGCAACCGCAAAGTGAGATTTGTGAACAACACAACGCTGGGGCAGGTTTTCTCCGGTACCTCCGGTTTCCCCCGCCATCTCATTCCACCGGTACTCCATCTTTATCTCATGTATCATCAGTGTCACCGCCTGCGGTGCCGCATGTAGTGAAAGCGGGCGTTAAACACTACACACATTGACCGAATAGTGGTTAACTAATAAGCCTGGGCCTTAAAGTACTTACAGAATAGTAAGTCGCCATTAAGGTAGTTGTCTCATGTGTTTATGAGAACTCCTAGTGGCTTACCAGGAAAAACACGAGTCATTAAGAGCTGAAATTTTTATCACACATTTGAATCTAAAGTGACTTTATTTTAATAAAAAAGATTTTATGAGAATGGGTTGGTTACTTTTTTAAAATTTAAAAACCATCATTTTAGATAAAATTTTAGGAGCTTTAATTAAAAAATAATAACAATCCTTCTAATGAACAGAAGAATTTTAGCTTTTATCATTCAGCTCTAAAGGTAATTTTGAATATGCGTTAAAATTAACCACAATAAATGAAATAGTTGCTGAAATAATGGACTGTTTTAACATTGGCAAAGTAGGACATTTAAATTACCCTTAAACTTAATACCATGCCTTCAGCTCTATACCTAAAATATACATTGTATGAATACCATACCGCTCTGAAAAGTTAAAGATATATGAACGCAGGCCGATGCTCAAGCGGAGCGCTGTTGCCAAGCGTAGTACGTGTACCTGCAGAGGTTCTGTGTACATTAGAGCAACTTTACCCGCCAGCAAAGGATTTGGCTGTTCTTTCCGTAATTAAACATCACATTTAATATTCACAAAATATTAAGATCTTACCTTGACACACGTCATAGCAGTGGAACAGCAAGCACGGTTTCCAATCGAGTAACTCGCTTTCCGACTTCATGGATCTTTCCCGGAGATTGAAACACAGGTACGCTCCCTCTTTCTAAGGATGAAGCTGCTTCACTACAAATTCGTGACACTGTGTACACTACCTACACAAGATTACAGAGTTAATTGCTGGGATTTTGAAAAATCTACAGTTGCCCTATATTCTGGATTGGAGGGCTTTCGTAAAAGTTTGTTCATATTAAATATAATCTTTTTGCCCTGAGAATGAATCACTTCAGGTTTGTTGATCGAAAAATCACTTGTCTCAGCTTCGAGGTACATGTTCACGCACTCGGATGACAAACACTGGAAAAATATATGTGTATAATAATTTAGTGTAATTATACAATATTTCAGCTGGAATTCAACACACGACTTAAAGATGCCATTCACTTAAACAAAAGCTCTACTCTGAAAAGGAACTGAAAATTACGTTTGTGTTAAACTGCATGACTTCTGTTTTAATAGTAGGTGCATTATTTATTTATAATTGAGATAAATGTTATGAGGAGAGAATGGTGTTATTTTTCAGACTTATCTGTGTTGAATGGATGGATGTTGGGTGTAACCATAACCATGTGAAGATAAAAAGTGCCTCGCTCGTGTTCTAAGTATCGTAGAGACAGGATTTTTGTACGGTCATGACCAGAAAGTAAAATTATTTCTTGTTATAAGATTGGCATATGTAATATTCAAATATTTATCCGTAACATTTAACCATAACATGTGAAAGATGAAACGTGCATCACTCGTGTTCTAAGTATTGTAGAGACAGGATTTTTGTACGGTCATGATCAGAAAATAACACTCTTTCTTGTAATAAGATTGACATCTGTAATTTTTAAACATTTATCCGTAACATTTAACCATAACATGTGAAGATAGGACGTATATCGCTCATGTGCCATTTTTTGTTGTAATTTAATTACTCCAACGGTAAGTCATATCGGACGATAGATGGAATTGGTGAAATGGTGCTCAAATGAGTCCGGGGTCCACTGAGCTTAGAGTTACCCGACATTCGTGTATCAAGATAAGGGAAAACCCCGAAAAAACCTTATCCATGTAACTCACCCTCACCGAGATTCGAACTTGGGACCTCTTGAACGTGAGGCAGACATGCTACCACCACGCTATCGAGGTGGCCATTTTTTTATGCTTCACTGTTTTTTCTCTTTTGTTCTACACATAAATACTCGTGTGCTAAGTACCTAGAGTCAGGATTTTTGTAGAGCATGATCAGTATATAATATTCTTTCTTATTATAAGATTGGCATATGTAATATTCAAATATTTATCCGTAATATTTAACCATAACCACGTGAAGCATAAAACTTGCATCGCTCGTGTTCTAAGTATCGTAAAGTTAGGATTTTTGTACGGTCATGATCAGAAAGTAAAATTCTTTCATATTATAACATTGGCATCTGTCATTTTTAAACATTTTTCGGTGCGTAATTAATTAATATAATGCTCTCAGTTCAGGCGCGCGAGATGGGTGTGTCACATTCGACAGCGCTGGTAGGATAGGCAAGCTTATTATTGGTTGGAATCTGCCGTACGCCCTCCTCCATATGCGTTTAACTTTTGCGAACATTATAATGTTGCATAACCAATAATGGGAACTAAAATCTATTTCATGGTTTTATTTAATCCTTTGTGCGTAATACACGAAATGCAACTCATTATATCGATAATGAAACTAAAACAAATGAAACTATCTGTATAATGAATGAGAATGGGCCAGCAAATGATACGACGATAAAAGAGAATTTAAAATGTATAAAGCTAAAAGAACACAAAACACGTGTACTGGAACGAGGCTAGAAGCATTACATCCTCTTTAACATCGATACACTACACAAGATAATCTCTTGTGAGGTGGATAATTAACGTTAATTAAAACATGCACACTTTCTGCACTCATGTCGCGCTGCAAAAAGCCTTTGTAGCATTTAGTTAGTAATGTACAGGACGTAAAACAATGCTTTACGCTTCCAAGAACTACACTTTCAGGCCAAGGTGTGACAAAGTCAGACAAAACGTCTGAAGTATTCTGTCACAGATGTTCTGCATTCACAAAGGAAACCTCCACCACTTTGCACTGTCACTTCACGAAGTTGTCCCTAAAGTTCCCCCCAAAAGGAAGTACTAATTATTCTACAAAAAGCAGAGGTAGCTTTATTAAACATTTCATTACAAGGTATAAATTTAAAAGCCATTAGTATAACTACTAGAAATAGACAACTGTTTAAATGAACTGTGTCACTTAAAACCCTGAACTAGTTTCGTATTTCACCGTGACTTCTCTTAATTCACACTGACACTTCAATATTCAGAAGTAGTTAAGTTCTCCTTATAGCTCACTTTGTCTGTGTAATATCGACGTCATCAAATTAACCTCTTCTTCGCTGTGCTCAAGGTGTTCCCGGGAAGCAAGCCAGCTGAAAAGACGAATAGAAATCGACGTTTCGGGAGTGTGCATCTCCCCCATCATCACGACATTTATTAAATGTTATAACCAAAAAATGAATCACTGGATATAGCACAAATATAAGCAAAGACAAAATACTATCAAAATTCACATTACTGAACAAAAGACAGTTTTCAGTAAATTAAATGCCAGGTCAGGACATGGCGCGAGTATAGAAAATGAATTGGGTGAAAGAAACGTAGCTACGTAACTTTATTATCTAGCGATATTGATCTCTGTTTCTTAGTTCGACGGATTCCCAGTTTTAAGGCCGGTGTCCAAGAGCAGCTGAACTGAAATCCAGCATCATGATTAAGCGTGCTCCTCTCGGAGGAAATGGCCAAAGCCTCGTTAAGGGCACTGGGAGGTTATTTTTACCCAGACAAGGCTAATTTTCATCAATTTTGAAATTTTAATATATATAAAACTAAACATTATCAGAAATTGAAATTCGGTGTGATTACTGTATAAGGATTTATGCCTTACAATACTGTATAATTTTTAAATTACATTCACATAGGTCCATGCAAAAGGGCCATAAATAACACCGTGTGTCCTGAAAAAAATTCCACCCTATATTTCAGGTGCACTTTACTTGTAGGAATTTAAAGCTACATGCACCAAATTTTATCCTAAATAACCTAAGATATAGTTTTATAACATAGGTTAAATGAAAATCAAATGTAGTTTATACTATGCACATGAAAAATTAATTAGTTTTGAGTAAAAAGGGATAATATTTTAAGGATTGAATATTTGTTTTCATCCATTTTATAAATCATATGAATATAAAAGTTATCTGAGTGAAAAAAGAACATCCAGAGCTGCTCAAAAGTTGCATTCAGACTTAGGTTTACCAATTTGGTGTGCCACCGTTCAAGGAACATTGACAAATAAGCACTACAAACATTGTGTCAATATCTTTTATAGTTTTTGAGAAACATGCACCTAAAGTATGAAATATCAAGGTTTTGGGAAATCACGATCAAAGATTAAGCGCCATTCTCAGGAAGTGGGCGTATCATTAAGCCGCCATGTTTAAATTGACGAATTCCGCTCCCAGTAACAGTTGCATATTGCCAAGATGGTCGTCTCCCGAAAATTGGCTCTATGGTCGTTATCAAAACAATGCTTTGCCAGCCCGTACTTTCAGGTTGCATTAAACAACTGCAAAAATGATAAAAATGGAAATCCGTCGACCTAAGAAGCACAGATCATTACCGCTTGATAATCAAGTTAAGTAGTTACGTTTCTTTGGCCCGATTAATTTTCTATACTCACGCCATATCCTGACCTGGCATTTAATTTACCGAAAACTGTGTTTGATAGTGTGTTGTCTGTTTATATTGGTGTTATATCCAGTAGTTCCTTTGTGATTATAACATTTAATAAATATCCTCATGATGGGAGAGATGCACACTTCCTAAACGTCGATTTCTAGTCGTCTTTTCGCCTGCCTTGCTTCCCGAGAACAAGTCGAGAATATTCGTTGCCAGGAAAGCTTCAGGTCTTATTCTCTTCTTCGCTGTCTGCAAAATCGAACAGCGACTTATCTAATCTCGCCTGCAGGGTTCAGTTGTGCTCTGACCTACTGATCCTAAGGTCTGGGTTTGAAACTGAGTCATGCGATGGTTTTTAACTGCGCTTTAGTGACACAGCTCCATGTCAGTCGATTTACTGGCATCTAAGGGAACTCTTATAGGACTCAGTTCTGGCACATTGATATAATCTTAGTGTGAGGTCACTTGGGTTACAACGCCGTTAGCAAAATAATTTTATGGCTTAATTCCGGAGGGAAGTTAAACGTTGATCCTATGTTGTAGATTTAATGTGTGTAGAAGTGTCTCAAACCTATTTAAAACACTTCTGAAGAGCATTTTAGGAGCCGGGGCTTTGGGATGGCTAATATGTCCGTTTTGACTGTACGGGTCCATGATGGATGAGGCGTATATCTAATTTTTTTCTACTTTTTGGCAGCCAAGCCCTGCTCTAAGTACAATAATACGGTATTTTCTTTTTAGCTGAGAGTTTCAGTGTACTCATATGATAGATCCATATTTCCGAGTCCTATACTGAATTACGTTGCCATGTATAATATAATAAAAAGTTTATAAAATCGTCTGGAAACCGCAATTCACTCTCAGTAAAGATGTCGTATGTCTTTGAGGTGTACTTAAGCGAACTGTACGTTTTGTCCCATAAACCGCTATTCCTCTGAAATTTGCGCATTCTTCTCTGTAAGAACGTCAAGCAATACAGTTTAGTAAGCGAAAAACTGGTCTAAGCCACACATGCCGTTTGTTGGGTGGCCTACCTTGCAACAAAAGAGGCGCAGTTGACTCACCTGGTTTATATGTATGGATGAGACCTCATACTTGCGATACCTTGATACTGGAATGGTATTGAAATTGAACAATACTTCAGAGAATTTTCTCGGTAAACTTTACATACTTCGGAGGAAATTCTGTAATTTTTATTTTATTTTAAAATCACAACATGTTATTACCCCAAGGAGAACATTGCAAAACCCAAGAATTTTTCAGGAATGTTCTAACTTTACAGTAACTTTCTGCAAGAACGTAATCGTGTGTCAAACTCAGTGCCAGTTAGTCAGCTTCCAAGAAGAAATCACTGCATACTTCTGCCACGATTTGTCACCTAACTCTTCTGGTGGACTGGATTACTGGAAAATAAGATCAAAATTTCCAAAACTAAGATTAGAAATTAACTGTTAATTATCTATATATTCCACCTGAAAGAGTAAGGCTGAGAGTACCAGTATTTTTTAAACATAACTTATAAAATTGGACTTCTTTTACTTTCAAATGCCTCAATTAGAATTTAAAAATACGTTCACTAAAGGTTCTAAATTTTGGTCTCGAAATATACTGTTGGGGCGACGGACATAAAAGGTCCACGCGGAGCGATAACGCGGCTTGTTTACACAAAGGAACTGATAAAGATAGCACGTACATAAAGGTCTGCCAAAACAAACAAATTAAGATAAATGGAAATTTCTGCTGACATCTTGATTGATAGAGATTATTTGGTTTCTATATTTTTCTGGAACAGTCTGGAATTATGAGACGAGGTATTTAAGGAAGCGACATCTCGTCAAGAGTCAGTCGTAAACAGAGTGAAGTAGTAAACAGTCGTGAAGAAATGCTGTAACGAGAGCTGATGTTGTAAACAGGTATAATCATAACGCTGTTGTGGACATGGACCTTGGTAGATTGTGTATGTGATGTAATACTGCTACTGTGAGAGTATTTATACGCAAATAAAAAAACGATTTGAATTTCTTCAAATTGCACTTTTAATTATACGAAACCACAAAGTCGCAATATGCACCTACATATTTCATTTTGTTGGTACTACACATTTCTCCCAACATTCTATTTTGTATTGAAGCTAAAAGTAAAAGTTATGTTATCGGGTATCAAAGTAACGGTATCATGAATATCGGTATCGTTATCAAGAATCGGGAATCGCGAATCAAGTATCGATAATCGAGTATCGAGAATCGTGTATCGAGAATCGAGAGTCGAATATTGAGGATCGAGTATACAGAATCGAGTATCGAGATATACTAGTATCGATCCATCCCAATATATATTATGGCAATTTACTCAGAACCATAGTCAGTTTTGAGCATACCAAGGCGATGCAAAGAGCATTATGTGATGGAGAGTTTTTTTTCTCGAAAACCTTCGCACCTTCTCTTTTGAAAACGTTGAATTTAAATGGTATCTTTGGTATTTTACATTTTGTTTGGTTCTTAGACTGTTTGGAAATGTGGACACGTATACACACAGACCCGTTTCTTATACACACACACAAACACACACACACACACACACACACACACACACACACACACACACACACACACACACACATATATATATATATATATATACGTACATAGGAGGGCTGTTCAATAAAGAATGGTCTGAATTTTTTACAGTCTTAATTTTTCGCACTAAAATTCAACCTTATTATATTCTGTCAGCTTAATGTGAAACAAACATGCCGTAGTAGTTTCATTTTTGGTACTCCTGGTTCCCGCCTGTGGGAACCAGGTAAGTTCATACGTTCAGTATCGCCTACCGCTGCAATGGAGGTAACACGCGAGGAAGAATATACGGCTTTGAATTTCTGCTTTCGTCTCAACAAATCTTTCGTTTAGGCCTATACAATATTATAGTAGGCCTATGGTGGTTTAAAATGCTTAAAGAGGGGAGATAATCAATTTCAAAGGAAGGTGGACCCGGTGCTCCAGTTACTTCTCCTTCGGAACAGAACATCAACACTGCTGCTGCCATTGTGATAGAGGATCGACGAATTACCTTAAGACCACTTTCTGAAATACCGAACATTAACTTGGTAACAGAAACATTACACATGAGACATGTTGGTGCGCGATGGGTTCCAAGATCTTTGATTCCCAAACAAAAGGACATTCGCATGTAGGTCTGCATGCAGTTAAAGTTGATGTTAGAGGAATATCAGCAGTTTATTTCAAACGAAATCACTGCTTAAGGAACGTGGCTACAACATTTTGATCCTGAGATCAAACAGCAAATTTCAATATGGACATCACCTTCATTACCAACCCCCCAAAAAACAAAAGTGGTTGTTTCTGCAAGGAAAGATATGGTCATTTCATTCTTTGATATTCATGGAATGGTTTACCAGCATGTTGTACCTGCACACACATCAGTACCTCGACAATACTACAGGAATGTCCTGAAAACATTGCAAGTTCATATGAGGCACAAAAGACCACATTTCCGTGAAACAGGCTGGATGCTGCACCACGATAATGCACGGCCGCATATTGCCAATGTTGTTGCTGAATATCTTGCAAACAACTACTTGAAGTGTATCCCTTACCCTCCCTATAGTCCGGATTTAGCCCTATGTGACTTTTCTCTATTCCCTAACTTGAAGAAACGCCTTCGTGGGAGGCATTATCCATAATCAGAGGCAGTGGTGAAGGCTGCGGAAGCTATTTTGAATGATCTCTGAAAAATGGTTACCAGCATATCTTTGAAGACTGGCAGAAACGCTGGGACAAGTGCATCGCATTCAGGGGAGACTATTTTGAGAAGGAGTATCAAAATTATGAGGATGAGTAAAGGTACCTGGTCAAAAAATTGTAACCATTCCTTATTGAACAGCCCTCGTACATATCTATGTACACAAGGTGCTTCAAAACGACACCGAAAGAACGTATTGACGTAGTTGCTAAGCTTCTATGTGATACAGTTTTACTGCCAAAACGGCCACGTGAAAGGTGCTCCAGATTGTGTGTGGCCGCGCCGTGGCTCAGTGGTTAGACCGCTTGGCTCTCACCAAGGCGGCCCGGGTTCGATCACAGGTGACTGCAAAGTGAGATTTGTGGTGGCCAACACGGCGCTGGGGCGGGTTTTCTCCGGGACCTCCGGTTTCCCCCGCCATCTCATTCCACCGGTGCTCCATCTTCATCTCATGTATCATCAGTGTCACCGCCTGCGATGCCGTATGTAGTAAAAGCGAGCGTTAAACACCACACACTCACACTCAGAATGAGTGTGTATTAGGCAGTGACAGGAACAACGACGCGTCCCTCATGCTGTCGGAGTTCGCAGGTATACGTAACACGCCGTGCCGCATGCTGTAACTGTTTGTAAACATACCGGTATACTCCGCAGTAGCTTACTTGCTACTATTAAGAATCTGTTTGCCTTATGAAAGCGCAATAAAGAAGCTATTGCCTAATTATTGCTTATGAGTGTTTCACGTGTTTCAAAATTCCGTGATAGTTGTCCATGATGACAAATAAGCTATTGGACATATGCAACTTATACCTTGTAGAGGAAAGTTAATGTTAGTGAGGTTGAGGATGGAAGTATTAAATGATAAACGGAACAGAAAACAACATCAGTGAATTGTAGATAAATTAACTAAAGCTAAATGCCTTATGCAATGAGACGAGCATTTTATTTCACGTGTTTATAATACTAAATAAAGCATTTGTAACTGAAAAGAAAGCTCTTGATATTTACAGTAAGTGGTTGAAAGAATTGTATAATTAAGATCATTAAAAATCCTCTGCAATTAAACAAATAAATATTATCATTGATGTAACTATTTTTACAATTCATATTTTTAATGAATCTGAAATAATTGTGCGTTCGTTGAATTCCCTTCAGCTCTTCCATCCATCAAAACCATATCCGTCATTTCGGCGTTGGTATAGCGCTCCATATTGCTTGGATTTGCAAAGTAGACGCAAAGTCCTCCCTGTTAGGACGGAATGTGTAGTTTTACACTGAAGAGTAACCTTGCAACTGTCCGAGTTATTAGTCAAATTTTTGACTAGTTACTGCCCTTTGCCCCATTACCTGAAAGGTAGGCTAGGGTCACTGATAAAGAACAAGGAGTAATGTTTTTGTTTTCGTGGCCGGTGCGTCCCAATAACAACTTTTGAGTTTCACACATCAGTGGTTCCTGCGCTGTCTAATCACAAAATCATCTAATATTTAATGCTGCATAAAATTATACGTAACAGAATTTCGAAGCTGCGACACAGAAGTTCAGACTAGTTACGTTATAAACCACGCAACGGCTATAATCGTTCTAAATCACTTCTAAATGTGTATTTTCATAGTTATATCATAATTTTTGCACGAATGCACTAGTATGTTCAGAGTAGTTGAAACATTACAGGCTGATATTAACTTGTTGACTTGTAATATTCCATATTGTTTTTATAAGGTATTCAGTTTAGTCTTCTCTGTTTTGGTTTTTTCATATTGATGCTGTTGATTGTAACGTGTCAGTTATACCAATCTGTCTAGAGGATTATAAAAGTACGAGGTGTCTTCATCATACATAAGAGGTGGTGATGTACAGATTTCGATAAATAACATTTAGTAATCTTGGACGTGATTGGTTGAAGAGCATTATTTTAAATGGTATTGGTTATTGCCTCCCATTTGGGGCTCAAGTGAAAAGGTTCATAAAACCATTTGAGTTATATTATGGTGGACACTTATTTACGTCATTATACGGGGCCTGTTCAATAAATAATGATCATAATGGTTTATGGACATAATTTTGCGAACAAAGTTGCCGCCTGTGAGAACCAGGCAAATTCAGATATATTCAGTTTCGCCAACCGCTTCAATGGGGTTCACCTGTGGTTAAAATTGATGTTAGAGGAACTTCTAAAGTTTCTTTCAAACGTAGTCACTGCTGATGTACCTTGACTACATCATTTTGATCCTAAGAGATAACAGCAGAGCTCAGTGTGGAAATCTCCTTCATCACCAACTCCCAAAACAGCAAAATTGGTTGCTTTTGCTGGGAAAGTTGTGTTCATCTCATTCTTTGATATTCATGGAATGGTTTATCAGCATGTTGTAGCTGCACACATAACAGTAATTGGACTGTTTTTAGGACAATTGTCCTGAAAACATTGTAAGTCCATATTAGGTGCAAAATACTATATTTCCATGAAGCAGGCTGGATGCTGCACCAGAATAATGCGTGGCCGCATATTGCCAATGTTGTTGCTGTATATCTTGCAAAAATCAACGTGAAGTACATCCCTCACCCTCCCTATAGTCCGGATTTACCCCTTGTGACTTTTTTCGTTTCCCTAACTTGAAGAAACACATTCGTGAGAGGCATTATCGATCATCATTAGCAGTGGTGAAGGCTGCGGAGGCGAATTTGAAGGATATTTTAAAAAATGTTTTCCAACATGCTTTTGAAGACTGGCAGAAACCCTGGGAGAAGAGTATCACATTCTGGTAGGCTATTTTGAGAAGAACCATCAAAATTGTGAGAATGAGTAAAGGTATGTTGTCAAAAAAAATTGTGATCATTCTTTATTTAACAGCTCTCGTACATAAACCAAATTAGCTTGAAGTCGTATTCAACTTTTGAATTTATGAAAATGTTCCGGCCAAAGCCTACTTGGGTAACCAGGCATGAGATTCGAGCCCAAAACCTTCAGATTTACAGTCACTGACATTGACCACAAAACCACGGAAGCTATGAACACGACCGTAGCATGCACCCGTAGGTAGACAATAATTCACAACAATGCGCACGCTGTGTGGTAAGGGATGAAGACTCCCATTTTTTCAGGGGAAACCCAATGCCGGAAAGGTGCGGTTTGGCCGCTCCGGATCGTCAGAGAGTTCCAGCTCGAGAGAAGGTAGCTACACAACTTAAGCTGCACCATTATTACAAGGGTTCATTATTGTCAAGATACGCGTATTTCAGCGACATTTGCCAGGTCGGTAACGTCATTCTGCTGTTGGTTTGTCTTGAACTGCCTGGCCATAAAGGTATGTTAATGAAATGGTACAGTTAAATTCGGCAAAAATAACATTTTAAAAGCTTTGTTTTCTCACCCTCTTATTAAACTTACAACTTGTAAAATCATATCAAATACGTTTTAATATCAACCTCAGTGTTTATTAAAATGCTTTAAAAATTACGTTAAGTATCCATTTAAATTGAAATTTCATAACCTTCATTTTTCTCACTTTCTATTCTAAGAGCTCTTCTACATTTCAAAATAGGTTTTGGAGAACTTGGAACTTTTTATCTGGCACTTTTCCCTAAGCCTCTAAAATTATGAATTTAAATTAGTGGCAACTAGTTCTATGAAATAGTGAAGTTTCTTTGTGTAATCAATGTATTTTCAACTTAAATCAAAGCCATTACACGTAAATATGTTCTTTTAACTGCTAAAATGCTTCTTAATTGTTTAGTAATTTATGAAATGAAACTAGAAGGTATATTTCGTCCCACGTGTGTTAGAATTAATTGTCTTTACACTGATGAAGGAATTATCAAAGGCATTGAAAGTATTTTGAAATTACTTTACACAAGTGATTCTATTTACTTAGCTAGTAGATAAAAATTGACACTAGTAAACCGCATATTGCATTAGACGATGAATAAACAAATTTGTTGAAATGATATTCAAATTAACCTAGGGTTCCTTTAGCTTCAAAGTTATCATACTTCCAGGCATTCTTTTTCTCCTTCACGGGATAAGGGACCTCCTAACAAAATTAAAAAAATAATCAGGATAAGTCATCTTTAGTGAGATTTCCAGTGTGACGCCTTGAATAACACTCCGATAACAGATATGAGCATTAATTGCTAAATTCTGTTCTTTCTGCTAAAACAAAATTGTATGTGGCGAAAAAAGAGTTCTACGTTGCGGCGTCAATTTGTAACTAAAATGTTTATGGGTGCAAACAATTCCACGTTGTGACGCCAATTTGATGCAAATAAGTCGGCGAGCAATGAGGTTTCTCTCAGGGTATGCGTGGATGTGTGAGATGGAGATTTTAATAACACAGGAATGCCCGTTTCCAACTTATTTATTTACTGCTTCTTCTTTTCAAACATCGAAATGAAAGTTGCCGACCAATGGCTACCAATCTCTATTTAGAGTTACTGATGGCAGAATGTTATTACTCGATAAATTTTGATGACCCGACAAATATTCAAGACAGAACAAGTTGACCGCTCTAATAGGCTTCACGCCTCAGACTCTTCTCATCGGCCTGACGCCGAAGACCCTTCTGATCGGCTTCACGCCGAAGACTCCTCTACCTCACCACAGCTGCGCGTGTGTGTATATCTAACTTTCAATCTCAGGAAGCTCCTTTTCAACCAAAATCTCTTTGTGGCTGTTTTGTCGCCATTGTAAATGATCCAAAGAATTTTCTATTCATACTAGTAAGTGAGCCACTTTAGAAATCTTCTAAGGACACTACTTCTTACAATACTTTGTTATAACACTTTCCCCCAACTCAACTGGCCTTGCCCTTTTCGTAACAAAGAACCAACATTCCCTTGACATCCATCATGATTCTTTGCTTCTGGCAAACCATAATTTTGGTATCACTGCATAGCCAAGGGAGAAAGAGACAGAGAATGGAGAGTTTTATCTTGAGAAAAGAACAACACTTGAAGATTATGAGGGCTGTTCAATAAAGAGTGATCATAATTTTTACGGTCATAATTTTTCGCACTAAAATTCAATGTTATTATATTATGTTAGCTTAATGTGAAACAAATACGCCACAGCAGTTTTATTGTTGGTATTCCTGGTTCCCACCTGTGAGAACTAGAAAACTTCATAGATGTTGAGTATCACCTACCGCTGCAATGGAGGGAACATGCAGTTAAATTTGATGTTAGAGGAAGATCCGGAGTTTCTTTCAAACGTAATCACTGCTGATGAAACTTGGCTACATCATTTTGATCCTGAGAGCAAACTGCAAACTCAGTGTGGAAACATCCGTCATCGCCAACTCCCCCAAAAAGCAAAAGTGGTTGCTTCTGCTGGGAAAGTCACCTCATTCTTTGATATTCATGGAATGGTTTATCAGCATGTTGTACCTGCACACACATCATTAACTGGACAACACTACAGGAATGTCCTGAAAACATTGCAAGTCCATATCAGGCGAAAAGACCACATTTCCGTGAAGCAGACTGGATGCTGCACCACGATGATGTGCGGCCGCATATTGCCAATATTGCTCCTGAATATGTTGCAAAAATCAATGTGAAGTGCATCCCTCACCCTCCCTATAGTCCGGATTTAGCCCCATCTGACTTTTTTCTATTCCCTACCTTGAAGAAAAGCCTTTGTGAGAGGCATTATCGATCATCATTAGCAGTGGTGAAGGCTGCGGAGGCGATTTTGAAGGATCTCTCAAAAAATGGTTTCCAGCATGTCTTTGAAGACTGGCAGAAACACTGGGACAAGTGCATCGCATTCAGGGGAGACTATTTTGGGAAGGACCGTAAAAATTATCAGGATGAGTTAAGGTACGTTGTAAAAAAAAAAAAAAAAAAAAAAAAAAAAAAAAAAAAAAAAAAAAGAAGTGCTCATTCGTAATTGAACAGTCCTCTCTGGCACAGAAAATCATAATACCATTAGACAATTATATTTCCAAAGGGCTTTTATGAGGACAAAAACTTTTGGTATGTTAACATTTGACTGTGAGTTACTGTTTACCTTAAGCAAAATTTGTCCAGAATGTATAATACAATTCAGGATGTATATTTTAATTTATGAATCATATAGGTTTTTGAGAAAATAAAAAAGCAGCATTTTAGAGTAGCTTGGAGTGAAGCATTGTCTCATAAATATTTTGTTGGACCTCTTTAAGGCACTGTAATTAAAAGATATAGCTTAAATGGAATATTGGCATTCAACATTTCCTCTTCATTTTATAGGTAAGCCATTACAAAAGTAAAACTGGGATCTTACACCTCCTACACCTCCTACAAAGAGTGTACTATACAGCTGTAATCTTTGCAAGCGTCGTTAAGGGAAAATATCTGGAAATACAGAAATGTGGATATTTATAATCCATTGAACATCAACATAGGGGGCACACAAATTTTAATGTTACATAAATCATTTTTAAAATATTTATTTTGTTTAGCTCATAATCATTTTTATGCAACATTAGGGCATCCGAATGCGTAAATCCCTCACAAACTTTCAATTTAAGCTTAATATATTAACTTAAAGGAAATGATGTGCACGAATTTCTTAATTAGAATTATTTTAAACAACTTTTTGTAAAGCTTTTCCTGAGCTTTTCACATAATTTAAGCGGAGTTATAGCAAATAATTTTTCCTCTGGCATTTAATGCTTTAGTATGGGCACAAAATTTATAAATTCTAACCTTTAAACACTCCGCAAAATTTGAATGTGTATTCCAAGAGGCATTTTAAATACTCAGAAAATCTGAAAAAAATCGATTATGAGAAAACGGAGGTTTAAGTTCAGTGCTGTGTTTTACTTAAATGGTACAGAATGATCTGTCCTAATCCGCTCGTGGATTTGCTTTAAGTTTTTTAACATGTTTGCATCATATTGAACGGACTAGGTATGAAATGGGTAAAATAATTCTCAAAACTCCTTGTTTATATAGGCTTTAAAGTAACCCAACATTTGTCACTTTAGGAAAAGTGAAATTTCCGGAAAAATCTTATCTGATAAATAATTCTAACAGATATTCGAAATCAGGACCTCTTGAATTTAAGACAAACACTACCCTTACACCACAGAGACTGTAAAATGTTTACATTAAATATTTGTTTACCTATTTTTACCACCTTAAAGTTTTCTCTTATGAAAGTTACTTCTCTCACAGCATAAAACCTCTACCGCCGTTTGCGTCTTATAACTAGAGAAAAATGCATAAAACACGAGGGAATGGCACATAAAGGGAAGTAGAAGAGAAACTAAGTCGAAGAAAGGATATCAATAAGCTTCGGACGCACCCTGGGGATCAGACGGGGAAAACTGTGTTTGCAAAGGCACGAGAAACTGTGACGTAAAGAAACATAATTAAATAAAGCGACACAAATTGGACGATATTGGAAGATGGGCGTTTCAAGATTTCATAACTTGCTTTACATTTTGAAAGGAAATACATAGAAAGATTTTCTGTCAATATCCAAGCAGAAAGACAGATCTGTTCGCTCAGAAAAAAACTTTTCCATAGGCTACAGAGTGGGAAGGGATTACTGGTGAATGCCACGAAGGGCCTTTTGGTCCAGCAAATTCAAAGTATTCTTGTTATCACATTCAATAGAGATGACTTGATTTAAATTGCGAGACTTGATCTTTAGACCATGAATCTATTCAAGAAAGACACAGAATGGAGAAACACAAATATACTTTCAGATTATAATTGAAACTTTGTATTATGGGCCAGAATCATGCATTTTTAAGTATGCATAATCTTAAAATAACAGTTCCTCCTGGAATGTTGTACTTCACCCTTTATTTTATGGTGTTGCACATTGCATATATATTTTTTTTACTAACATTTACTTAGTGTATGGTTAACGCCAGACGTTTGAAGAGATTCTCTCTCCATTATAAACATCAGAAGTATAAGCCTATGCCATACGCATTTAATTAGACAATATACACTCCCGGAAATGGAAATAAGAACACATTGACGCCGGTGTGTCAGACCCACCATACTTGCTCCGCACACTGCGAGAGGGCTGTACAAGCAATTATCACACGCACGGCACAGCGGACACACCAGGAACCGCGGTGTTGGCCGTCGAATGGCGCTAGCTGCGTAGCGTTTGGGCACCGCCGTCGTCAGTGTCAGCCAGTTTGCCGTGGCATACGGAGCTGCATCGCAGTCTGTAACACTGGTAGCATGCCGCGACAGCGTGGACGTGAACCGTATGTGCAGTTGACGGATTTTGAGCGAGGGCGTATAGTGGGCATGCCGGAGGCCGGGTGGACGTACCGCCGAATTGCTCAACACGTGGGGCGTGAGGTCTCCACAGTACATCGATGTTGTCGCCAGTGGTCGGCAGAAGGTGCACGTGCCCGTCGACCTGGGACCGGACCGCAGAGACGCACGGATGCACGCCAAGACCGTCGGATCCAACGCAGTGCCTTAGGGGACCGCACCGCCACTTCCCAGTAAATTAGGGACACTGCTGCTCCTGGGGTATCGGCGAGGACCATTCGCAGCCGTCTCCATGAAACTGGGCTACGGTCCCGCGCACCGTTAGGCTGTCTTCCGCTCACGCCCCAACATCGTGCAGCCCGCCTCCAGTGGTGTCGCGACGGGCGTGAATGGAGGGACGAATGGAGACGTGTCGTCTTCAGCGATGAGAGTCGCTTCTGCCTTGGTGCCAATGATGGTCGTATGCGTGTTTGGCGCCGTCCAGGTGAACGCCACAATCAGGACTTCATACGACCGAGGCACACAGGGCCAACACCCGGCATCATGATGTGGGGAGCGATCTTCTACACTGGCCGTACACCTCTGGTGATCGTCGAGGGGACACTGAATAGTGCACGGTACATCCAAATCGTCATCGAACCTATCGTTCTACCATTCCTAGAACGGCAAGGGAACTTGCTGTTCCAACAGGACACTGCACGTCCGCATGTATCCCGTGCCACCCAACGTGCTCTAGAAGGTGTAAGTCAACTACCGTAGACAGCAAGTTTTCCGGATCTGTCCCCCATTGCGCATGTTTGGGACTGAATGAAACGTCGTCTCACGCGGTCTGCACGTCCAGCACGAACGCTGGTTCAACTGAGGCGCCAGCTGGAAATGGCATGGCAAGCCGTTCCAGCATCTCTACGAACGTCTCCATGGGAGAATAGCAGCCGAAAGGTGGATATACACGGTACTAGTGCCGACATTGCGCATGCTCTGTTGCCTGGATCTATTTGCCTATTGTTCTGTCAGTGTGATCATGTGATGTATCTGACCCCATGAATGTATCAATAAAGTTTCCCGTTCCTGGGACAATGAATTCACGGTGTTCTTATTTCAATTTCCAGGAGTGTATTACAAGGTGGTGAAGTAGTATTGTAAGGTAGTAGAAGCTTGCAGGGGAGTATCCAACTGGTCAGTTGTAGGGACCCTGCCCTCTACACTGTCGTGGCCCCTTTGGGCGATCGCCCTGTCTCCTCTCGCCTCATTCTTCCTCCTGAGAGTGCCCCACTGGGCACCGATAGACCAACTTTGGACCTCAGTGCCAAATCGCCTCCGTAGTGTAGTGCATTCCAATCAGATCCTTCGAACAAAATGTGCGCATTTTAGGGGGGGGGGGGGGGGAACTGTATATGTGCATGCGTAAGTGAATATTAAGATATTTCGAAGTTTCGTTAGTGCCCAAACTGGGTCTAACAAATTTGATTAGAATGGCTTAGGTGCAGATTCCAAAATTTTACAATGTACAACATTTACTTGTCTTTACATTGTTGCTACGTTGACTTACATGACACCCTGGTTCTCTGCTCTGCCAGGTAGCTCTTAAATTCCATACCTCCTTTTTACTTAATTAGCCCTATTCTTCGCCCTTATATTCTTTATATTTCTGGCCCATTTTTCTTTTACTTTCCGTAAGAGCTCACCAATACTTCTTATCTTCTTTCCTCCTTTCCCGTTAACATTTTTATACCTACTATCCTCCTGTCTACTTTCTCCCATTTTTCCTCCCAAACTCTTTTTCTCCACATTACAGCCTCCTCCCTCCACACAATTCACAAATTCCCTTTTCCCTAAGTTTTATCCCTCTTAGAATATATTGTTTTTGTCCTCATCCAAGCTAACCCTTCGTTCTCATTCAGGCTAGCCCTACTCTTCGTACCTATTGCTATGTTTTTTATTTTTTTTATCGCTTGATCTTATGATAGTGTAACAGTTACTGGTAAGATATAGCCACAATTTGTAAACTTAATAATAACCTACCCAACTAATTAATACGGGGAGGGTAAAAAGCTTGGATCAATTCTTGTAACTTAGTTGATATACTTTGGTGCTGTGTTGTAACATATGATGAATTCACGTCAAAAGGTGCTCAAAATGGACTCCATTTATTGCCAAACAATGCCAAAGACTATCTTTGAAATTAATCTTTCCAGTAGCACTGTTGCCCGCCTCGGTAGCGTAGATGGTAGTGTGTCTGCCTCACGTTCAAGAGGTCCCGAGTTCGAATCCCGGTCAGGGTGAGTTACCTGGATAAGGTTTTTCCGGAGTTTTCCCTTATCCTGATAGACGAATGTCGGGTAAGCTCCATGGACCCCGGACTCATTTGAGCATCATTTCACCCATTTCATTCATCGTCCGATATGACTTAACGGTGGAGGACATAAATTGTAAATAAATAAATAAATAAATAAATAAATAAATAAATAAATAAATAAATAAATAAATAAATAAATAAATAAATAAATAAATAAATAAATAAATAAATAAATAAATAAATAAATAAATAAATAAATAAATAAATAAATAAATAAATAAATAAATAAATAAATAAATAAATAAATAAATAAATAAATAAATAAATAAAATAAAAAGTAACACTGTTCACCTGGTAAGCTGCCTTTCTTAAATAATTGTTGCTTTAACCCTTTAAGATCTCCTGGTCGGTCCTTGTAATCCCTACCACATGTGTTTTGAAAGTTTTCGTAAATGTGAACCACGTTTTCTGAGCTGTAACTGCTTCGTTGAAAAGTGGGGTAATAAACGATAGAATCCAGTGCATTCTTTATCACTGTGATACACAATATCGGTTTATTCTACTAGGAGCCATATCACAGTTTATTCTTGGACTGTATAGGAAATATATCCATCAATCCTTCAAAACCGTCATTCGATACAAATGACATCATTGAGCGGGAAACGTCGTCGCGCGGGCAGGAAAACAATTTCCAATGCCATAGAAACCTCCTTCCATTTTTCACCCTTTTTCCTGAATGTGCATTCGGTTCTGGCAACATTCCCGCAACCAAAATCAAATAAAATCATTTCCGCAATGTTACGTTTATTAAAGAAGATAGATTCCACCTTCACGCCCTTCTTTTCTCGTCTTTCTTTTGCCGGATTTCTCTTATAGGGTCTTATGTTGAGTGAATCAGTTCCTCTTTTATTTCTCCTTTTCTTATTCGGTAGATTCTACGGTGTCTCTTGCTTGTAGACATATCGAGTGTGCTACCTCTAAAGAATTATTGAAAGATGTAATCAATCAGTGAAATGGTTCTGAGCTCAGGAGGTTGCTGTATCCATTATTGGGAATAGCCACAACTGAATGGATGAGAAAGCTGTTACAGGAAGTGATGAATAATTTCAGGGTTATTTTATTTGTACCAAACCCCACAGGTAAATAAGGGTAGAGGGTATTGTAGAATACCATTTCCACTTCTAAAAATAACTTAACTGGTTTTTTTTAAATAACACGCCCAACCATCATGGGTTCATACTAATCATGTGATAAACTGTCACTAGTAAAAAACTGCTATTAATTTTGTCATTATAAAAACAATGTATATAGAAAAATATTACAGATGGAGGTTAATATGAAATAGTCGGTTAGTATATAATAGTTGGTTTAAAACTTTGAAAAAATATGAAAGGGTAGAGCCAGACTGAAAAATTCAGTGCCATAGCCGGGATTTGAACCACGGTTTCAGTCTGGCTCTACCCTTTCACAGTGCGTCCTACACACAGCTGGTGTGAAAGAACAATTAATTTCCCTTAATTGTGTCTAATACTGGTCCGAACTATAAAGCCCGGGCCTTAAAGTACTTACAGCATAGTAAGTCGCCATTGAGGTAGTTGTCTTATATGTTTATGAGAACTCCTAGAGGTTTACCGGGAGAAACACGAGTCAGTTGGAGAATTTAATGTCATGTTGGCACGCTGGCCATTGTAGCTCAAATGATTAGAGTGGCTGGACGGAAACCAGTTGATTCGTGTTTCAAATCCCGGCAATGGCATTGAATTTTTCAGCCTGGCTCTACCCTTTCATAGTGCGCCTACATACGGCTAGTGTGAAAGAACAATTAATTTCCATTGAAAAAATAATTTGATTTCATAAAAGATGAAACATAATGAGTTTGAAATGATCAAGAAAATCCGAAAACAATAGACAAAGTTTAGAAAAACAGAAAAAATAGTTTTTGTTTGCATTTCAATGAATTCAGTTATTTAACAGAATATGCTTTGGTTTTTTAATTAGGCCATATTTATAGAAATTAATTGTGCTTTCACACTGGCCCTGGGTAGGCTAAAGTATGGAAAGGTGGAGTCAGACTGAAAAATTCAATGCCACAGTCGGGATTAGAACCACGAATCTTGTGGTCTCCGTACAGCTGCTCTAACCATTGAGATACTATGGCCATCGTGCCGATTTGAAAATGAATTCCCCAACTGACTCGTATTTTTTCCGGTAAAGCACCTAGGAGTTTTCATAAACACATGAGAGAACTACCTTAATGGTGACTTACAACTTGTAACTACTTTAAGGCGCGGGCTTTATAATTAATCTCTATTAGGTCAATTAATTGCAATTAATTGCTCTTTCACACTGGCACTTGTAGACTAAAGTATGGAAAGTTAGAGTAAGACTGAAAAATTCAATGTCATAGCCCGGAATTGAACCACGGATATTCTGGTTGCCGTCCAGCTACCCTAACTACTGAGCTACTATGACCAACGTGCCGATATGACATTAAATTCTCCAACTGGCTCATGTTTTTGCTGGTAAAGCACTTAGGAGGTTCAATAAACACATGAGACAACTACTTTAATGACGACTTACAACGTGTAAGTACTTAAAGGCGCGGGCTTTATAGTTAACCTCTATTAGGTCAATTAATGGAAATTAATTGTTCCTTTACACTGGCCCTGTGTAGGCTAAAGTATGGAAAGGTAGTGTCAGAGAGAAAAATTCAATGCCCTAGCTGGTATTTGAACCACGGATCTTCTGGTCTCCGTTCAGCCGCTATAACCATTGAGCTACAATGGACAACGGACACATATGACATTGAATTCTCCAATTGACTCGTACTTTTCCCGGTAAATAAATTCTGACTTCCGCCAGACTCTACATTTCCATACCTAAGCCTACACACGGCCAGTGTGAAAAACAATTGATGCCCATTAATTGACCTAATAGTGGTTAACTGTAAAGCCTGCGCCTTAATGTACTTATATGTTGTAGGTTGCCATTAAGGTAGTAGTCTCATGTGTTTATGAGAGCTCCTAAGAGATTTACCGGGAAAAACACGAGTCAGTTGGAATATTTCATGTCATGTCGGCACGTTGTACATAGTAGCTCAAGGGTTAGAGCGGCTGGACGTAGACCAGAGGATCCGTGTTTCAAATCTCGGCTATGGCATTGAATTTTTCAGTCTGACTCTATCTTTCCAGGTTAAATGTATATTTAAATAACGGATAATAGTTGTTACTTAGCTACTAATTTTGTATAAAAAAACTCATTTTAACTTTGTTTCCACTCAGTACATTCTGTACAGTTATATGGGACATTATACTTTTACGTCGGGTGTTAAGGAATACCTTCTATTCCACAAGACCCGACTCGGCTTCTTAGAAATGAACATTTAAATTTATAAACAAAGCATTGCCCGCTAAAAGCACGACCACAATGTAACAAACGACAGTTATGTTAGTGTACTTTTTGCTCCCAGTAGGGGGGGATTGTCCCCTTCAGTTGCCGTGGTGAGGGCGATACGGACCCCGGGCACTTATGGTAAGTACCTCCATTCAACTCACATGCGCACTAGTGGATTAAAATGCTTGAAAATTTGTCTGTACAAACGTTCGAATATCACAAAACACACTCTATTCTGTAGCGAGTTAAATGACAACTGTCACTGCAGTGCATCATGGCAGTCTTTCTTGACTACTTCATGGCACTCCCACATGATAACAGCAGCAAAGCAGAAATTTGGGTATTCTATATTTCCCGACTATTCCATAATACCCTCCTTTCCTCTATTAATCAGGAAAAACATCAGAAATATCTAATTTGATCTTGTGACATATGAATATTCCACTTAGACCAATTTTAATTAAGATCTTTTTTTATTTTAATACCTTTGCTACACTATTCCATGTTAATGTTTTTGTTATATTAAGCGTGCATAGTTGTGCAGCTGACTACTATATAATAAACAGATATATCAATGTTTCAACTCCAAAGAAATATGATAAGTAAATTACCTGTAAATTCGGTGTTTATTTTTCTTCATGCCGTTAAGCACTAACGCCTGAAAGCTACTGAACACCTTACCTGGTTCTGTTATGTTTGCATTCAAATTAAAAACAAAAAACTATTAAAATTTAGACACAAAAATATTTATGCTATATGAGCAATATACTTTTAATTTTTTTTATTCTACCTTTTATTTTTATTATATATTTGTTATGTTTTGCTTTTGTGGTATATTTTGCATCCCATTCTACCGCTTGGTAGAAGAAGACATAGCCTCGTGTTGTGAAACTTCATAGAAGATTAAAATGTATAAGGCGATTGTCAAGTCATTTTAGTTATATGAGAAGATAAATAATAAGAATGAAGTATAGTTAAATTAAGTGGATTTAGAAGAGGCAGATCCTGTGTAGATAACATTTTATTGTTAAACAAATAATTGAAAAACATAGGGAGTTTAATATAGAAACGCATATGGCGTTTATTGACTTTGAAAAACCCTTCTATAGGGCAAACCAATGCAAATTGTGGCAAATATTGGAAGAAGGAGAATACCCACAACAATTAGTAAAAATGATACAATGCTTCTACTTCCAAACAAAAATAAGCGTGAGGAACAATGGTAAAATTTCAAATAATGTTCTTACTAATCAGGGTGTCAGACAAGGGTGTACTTTATCACCTACACTGTTTAGTATTTATATTGACGACCTAGTGTGCAAATGGAAGCAGCTAGTGAATGTAGGTTTCAAAATTTCAAATAAAAACTTTTTAAATACTTTATTGTTTGCTGACGACTTAGTTATTATACAAAATAGCGAGTCTGCCCTGCAAAAATCTATTTTTAAACTTAGTGAACTTTGTAAGCAATATAATATGAAAATTTCTTTTATAAAAACAAAATTAATGACATTCATTGGGAAAGAGCCAATTGGAACAAAAATAGTTGTAAATAATCGTTGCGTTGAACAGGTAAGCCATTTTAACTACTTGGAAACTGATGTTAGTTATGACAAAGAATATGATGTCTACAATAAAATATGCAAACTTCAAAGAGTGTGTGGAACAATAAATAGAACATTTAGAAACAAAATACGTAAAGAAACAAAATTAAAGTTCTACAAAGTTATGGCTGTACCTATACTGACATACGGAAGTGAGACTTGGACATTAACTAAAAAGCAACAGAGTAAAATACAGGCTTCAGAAATGAAATTCTTGAGAAGTGTGAAAGGATGCACGAAGAGGGACTTAGTAAGAAATGAAAATATAAGAGAAGAGATGGTCATTTTTAGTATGAATGATAGGTTAAAAGATCTCAAACAAAAATGGAAGGAACATGTTGAAAGAATGCCAGATAATAGACTTACAAAAACAAATATTACAATATCATCCTAAAGGTAGGAGATCGGTGGGCACACCCAGGAAACGATGGCTGAGGACTTCGAAAGCGGAACAGGCACTTTATTGCCTATGCCACGAAGTGAAGAAGAAGAAGTATAGTTAAATTTTGGAAGCGTATTGTACGGTACCTTAGATTTGAGTACTTGATGAGGTAGGATGCTGGGAAGAATGCGGTACTTGCTCAAATAAATTTTGGTATATGCTAACTACGAATAATAAAAATTACCAAAGCACTTGGGCTACACTACGGAGGGGTTTCCTCACGGAATTCTATCTATGCTTCCAAGTTGGGCACCCTCCAAGTGAGGTGACAGAAGACAGAGGCTACCCCAAGGATCCACGACAGTGCAGAGTGTAGGGTTGCTACACTTTACAGGTTGGAAACTCCTCGGATGGCAGGAAAACGGTTATCGCACCTTGCTGTGTTCGGAAAACGGCCCCACGAGACCGGACTCGATAACCGGAGACCATTCTACCGCAGGAAGAAGTTTTATCATCCTGCCATGCAACGCCGAGACACCTACCGACACTTATATCCTGAAGGAGACTACCACACGAGAGATGATGTGACATGACAATGGAGATGAATTGGAGGGACAGGATATTCGGGAGATATAATTAACTTACCCAGCATTCACCTGGTGACCCGGAAAATCTCCCGATAAACCATTTTTCAGGTAAGTCGGCTACGAGAATCGAGCCCGAATCTTCCGAATGCGGGCCACAGACACGTGAGCCAACCTGCTCGGTAACTAGGAGAGCAATACATACCCGCACCAAATGAATAACATAGGGCGTCCGAAACGTTAGAGGGCAGGAGCTACAAATTGTAATATAAAATTACCATAAAGATATTTGGCAACGGTATAATAAAAGCAAATACGATGCAGTAAAATGTTAAAAGATGGCTCAGTGATATAAATTGATATGTGATACTGTTTGTGGGTTACATATATTTTGGAACTGGCTATGAATCACAGGATAGGATTACCATGGCTTAGGTTCTGAGGGTAGGAAGCTGTTAAGATTGTTGTACATTTTATTATTTATTGGAGGAACAGGAAGACTGGACGCATGCTTTGACAGACGGGGGATGTGTAGAACCACAAGACTTTTGTGTACTTTATGTGATCTTAAGTACATGTACATATATACAATATATAACATATAGTCAATATATAATCTGTTAGCTTAGGTCCAGATGTCTAGAGTACGTATGTACCTATAACTATTTTAAATTTTTCTTATGAATGTAACAACAACTACTACTACCTCACACAGTAGGAAAATTAATAAATCAATTAAAAATGTAAAATTTGAGCAGCCTTTTGGCATCTGCGAGCACCTTTTACCTTATGAAGCCGCGCTACGGATCTCCAGAGAATCAACTAGACGGCAGAAGATGGAAAACCTGACTTTTAATAAGCCATAAGTTGTGGCAGGCCTACCAACACCCCCACAGATGCTAATGACGAAGTTTAATTTCACGCGTCGGTATTCATAGTATATGGTTCCCGAACTCCGGAAGATTGCCGGAGTAGTATTGCACTAATTTTAGCTCCCCAGGGACTCCTTAGCTACGTGAGTGAAGCGAGAAAAAGGCTGTAAATACATAATGAGGCTAAAGTTCCATTCTCTTCAACAAGAAGAGCCTCAGGTAGGGTTATAAAGTTTTCATTTCCCGCTATTGGAAACGCTGAATTATGAAAAAGGCAAGGCATGATTATAAATGGAGTTCTGAAGAGGGTGGGAGGATTATCCGTTCTATGGCCTGCGGATTCGATCCCTCTTTGGGTCAAGGAGTGGCATCACTTCAGCTCCAGAAATTGAATATTCCTCGCAGCTCGACTTGTAATCTAAAATGTCATGTTCTTTCCTCTCGGAGATCAGAATGGATCTAACTTTAGCAGTGTCGTATGGGGGGTGCCCATCTAAAATGAGACGCTCCAAGGAGGTGGATATTCAGGGAACACTAAGATTATATCAAATAATGATACCAATAATATTTTCTGTTTATTGCCTAAGGAAGAGAAGGCATGAATCAGTAACCTCAAAAAATAATATATTGAGAATCTTATGATGTGTCTCAAAATAGGAAGATTATTCAATACATCTGTGTGTTGTGTGAATTAGAATAGATGTTTCTTATAAATCCAGTCAAACTATACAGCTCGCAAAAGTTAAAAACATATGAACGCTGGCCTATGCCAAGCGTAGTACGTGTACTTGTAGAGGTTCCGTGTACATAAGAGAAGCTTTACCCGCCAGCAAAGGTTTGGATTTTCTTCCGGTAATTAAACAACGCATTGAATATTCCTACGTTGACTCACGTCACAGCATTGGAACAGCAAGCTTGGTTTCCAATCCAGTAACTCGCTTTCCAACTTAATGGATCTTTCCCGGAGACTGAAACACAGGTACGCTCCCTTTTTCTAAGGGTGAATCTTCTTCACTACAAATTCGTGACACTGTGTGCACACTACCTACACCACAAGGTTACAGAGTCAATTGCTGGTATTTTGAAAAATCTACAGTTACTCTATAACCTAGACTGGAGAGCTTTCGTAAAAACTTGTTCATATTAAACACAATTTTCACATTTGTTGATCAAAATTCACTTGTACCAGCTTCGAGGATCATGTTTACGCTCTGGGATCGCAAACACTGTAAAAAGATATGTGTATAGTAATAATTTAATGTAATATTAACAATATTTCAGCTCGAGTTCAACACACGAATTAACGAAGCCATTCACTTTAACAAAACGACACCTCTACTCTGAAAACTGTTGCAGAGTTGGTGCCCCGTAATTCGGGGCCATTATGTTGCAGGGGTTTGACTCCTTGGGTCGTCAGACTCGCCAGTGATAATGTGAAAATATCGATGTCCTCGGTCACTCTCGGAGTTATCCTAACAGTCACGAATATAGGATCTGTAGCAAGGGTCTCTTGATCCAGGGCGTTTTGGGTGTATCATTTAGGGTACTTGAAAACAAACACAGTTTAATTCTCTTATAACCATCGGCTGTACCTCAATTACTCTCGAAATTCATGTTAATTAGGCGAACTCTGAATGGTAGGCTTAGCGCTGGCGTGGTTGTACTCCCGTGTCTATAACACGACTCATCGGATTGGCAGCCAGCTACAAACTACCTTTTATTGAACGGTATTTCTTTAGTTTACTCGTTCGTTCAGTTTGGCCCACAGTAGCCAAATAACCTTAATGAACACGATTTCTGTCTGCGTGCTATCGCAGTACGATTCAGCTCGGCTCTATGTCGCCAACTGACTTTAATGAACGCGATTTCTGTAAACGTGCTATCGCACTACGATTTAGTTCGGCCCTCTGTCGCCAACTGACTTTAATGAACGCGATTTCTACCCGCGTGCTTTCGCACGACGGTTTAGGTTACCCTCATTCGCCAACTGACCTTAATGAACGCGATTTCTGTCCGCGTGCTTTAGCACGACGGTTTAGTTTGGCCCTCAGTCGTCAACTGGCTTTGGATATATATTTGTTCCCAGATAGGTCATATGACACTTCGCTTTGCCCTACAGTTCATTATTTTTAATTAGTTGGTCGGTAGAATGCATATGGAGTCCCTTTTACGAGACCCTCACTATAGACCACCTAAGATGTCCCATTCCTGTTAAAACTATGCTTGAAAATAAACACTGGGTGTTACCCTTAAATTTTATGGTTCCGTCCTTCCTTCCTAGAGGAGAAAAAAACCCTACCGCTTCAGAGTCCGTAACATACTTGACAATGCACACAAAATGTTTGTTTCAATACAAGTATATATTCCTTTAACACTCAATTAATCTGTCTGTATTCCTTAACAGTTAATTAATCAACTTGAGGAAGAGAGTACCGTTTCAAAACGAACTGACAATTAACTCTGTTTCAATCTGCGTGACTTCTGTTTTAATAGTAGGTGCATTATTTATTTATGCTTGAGGTAAATGTTATGATAAAAGAATGGCGATGTTTTTCAGTCTTATGTTGAACGGAGGGATGTTGGGTTTAACCGTGAAGATATTACGCGAATGATGCACTTTTTAAGTATAATAGAGACAGGATTTTTGCACGGTCATGATCAGAAAGTAAAATGCTTTCTTATTATAAGATTGGCATCCCAAATTTTCACATATTTATCCGTAACATTTAACCATAAGATGTGAAGGTAAAACGTGCATCGCTCGTGTTCTAATTATCGTAGAGAAAGGATTTTTGTACGGCCATGATAATAAAATAAAATTCTTTCTTATTGTAAGATTGGTTTATGTAATATTCAAATATTTTTCCGTAACAGTTAACCATAACATATAAAAGATCTTATTATATGATTGGCATATGTAATATTTAAATATTTGTCAGTAACATTTAACTATAACCATGTGAAGAATGAAACGTACTTCGTAGAGACAAAATTTTTATACCGTCATGACCAGAAAATAACATGCTTTCTTAATATACGATTGGCATCTGTAATTTTTCAAACATTTATCCGAGTGCAATTAATCAATTTTCTCAGTTTAGATGCGCGAGATGCATGTACACATTCGACAGCGCTGCTAGGCGGTGAAAGCTTCGGATCGGCTGGAGTCTGCAGTACAGCCAACCTCCATATGCCTATAAATTTTCCAAAGATTATAATGAGAAATTAAAGCTTGTAAGAAGCAGAGATATAAATGCATACACTTATATAGATAATTGAGAACAGAGAATGAAAAATATTGCATCAGTATTTATTTCATTTGCTGGCTGGCGTCCGGTGGACGAATGTATACGAACTTATTTCAGACGCTTTCTAGTAAACCAGTGACCTCACACTAGTTCAGCAGATGGTTTGAACACTGGAAGCAACCCGGTAGTCTGTACTGAAAGGCGTCGTTCATTTCCCGGTGTAGTTCGGCCAGCGTAAAAAAACATTACATAGTAAGATATGAGATTGGTTTTGGGGAAAACTGTTTAAAAAAAAAAAAAACTAAATGAACAACCAACGCACGGAATACGTGCATAATCTCAACAGGAAAGACGAAGTTATGAACAATATAGGAATAAGAAAAGGAAGAAAGAAACAGAAAGAAACTTAATCGCAAAATAAAAGCAAAATGATTTCTCTATATTCTATAGTGTGGCAACTGCCTTGAGACGTTAATATTTATCGTAAAAATTCAGAAACGCACGAGGGCTGTTCAATAAAGAATTATCACCAACTTTTTTCACAACGTACCTTCACCCATCCTCATAATTTTGATGGTCTTTCTCTAAATAGTCTCCCCTGAATGCGATGCATTTGTCTCAGCGTTTCTGCCAGTCTTCAAAGACATGCTGGAAACCATTTTTTGAGAGATCCTTCAAAATCGCCTCCGCAGCCTTCATTACTGCTTCTGTTGATGGATATTGCCTCCCACGAAGGCGTTTCTTCAAGTTAGGGAATAGAAAAAAGTCACCTGGGGCTAAATCCGGACTATAAGGAGGGTGAGGGATGCAATTCACATTAATTCTTGCAAGATATTCAGCAACAACATTGGCAATATGCGGCCGCGCATTATCGTGGTGCAGCATCCAGCCTGCTTCACGCAAATGTGGTCCTTTGTGCCTGATATGGACTTCCAATGTTTGCAGGATATCCATGCAGTATTGCCCAGTTACTGATGTGTGTGCAGGTATAACATGCTGATAAACCATTCCATGAATATCGAAGAATGAGATGACTATAACTTTCCCAGGAGGAGCAACCAATTTTGCTTTTTGGGGGGTTGGTAATGAAGGAGATTTCCACACTGAACTTTGCTGTTTGCTTTCAGGATCAAAATGCTATAGCCAAGTTTCATCAGCAGTGATTACGTTTGAAAGAAACTCCGGATCCTCCTCTTACACAACTTTAACGGTATGTTACCTCCATTGTAGCGGTGGACGATACTAAACATATCTGAACTTGCCTGGTTCTCACAGGCGGGAACTAGGAGTACAAACAATGAAACTACTACGGCGTGTTTGGTTCACATTAAGCTAACAGAGTATAGTGAGTTTGAATTTTAGTAAAAAAAATTATGACAATAAAAAATTATGATCATTCTTTATTGAACAGCCCTTGTACAAGAATATTCTACAAATATACTACGACTGCTATACTACAATACTTGTTTTACAACATTTATTTGGAATACCTTCCGTAACGTATGGGCGATTCCTGGACTAAACTGCTCAAACTTTTGCTTTAGATAATGAGACATAAAATTTGGTGGATGTAATTAACCTAACCAGCATTCACCTGGCGAATCAGTAAATCTCTGGAAAGCCAATGGGTTACGTTGGCCAGCCACGGGAATTAAACCTGGATCTCGCGAATTCTGGCCACTGCCTGAATGCATTCCGTTCGGTAAAGTAAATAAAATAAATATCAGTAAATAACATGTAATCTTTATTATTTTTTGGTTTATTAACAAATTCTTATTCAAATCTTTGTATTATAGCCGTAAAAGAGCTAAACTTAACTACCATGTTTAGCATATTCTCGATATTCAATTTTTTATTTGTATTTCTGCAGATCCACATATTAGGGTACCTGACCAAGTTACATTTGATTTCAGTAACTTTAGAAGATATAACGTAACCCATGGCGTAACAGCACCATTGGGCCTGAGCCTACCAACCCGACTGGCGGTCTCACGCCCACTTACGCACGGCAGAGGTGGTTGATCATCCAACCGATACGGAGAGAAGATGCGGTCAGCATCTCACCATCCCCGAGCCGGAACGTTGGTTTTCGTGACCAGGGCCGCTTACCTAGCGTAAGCTCCTCAACTTCCTCACGATGTTGAGTGGGCACCGTCTTATACCCGAGACTTAAAATCCCCACCACATGAGTGGGATCGAACCCGAGCCGCTTTCCGTGGCCTTAGCCCGCTACGCCACGGCGCAGGACTCTCAGATGTTATACTTTTAGGGAAATTTCATATTACAGTGTTTTGGTAGAATGCATACTTCCTAGACCTATTTTTAAATAAAATATAAAGCGAGTTTATGATGGATATGAAAATGTAATAATGAGCAGAGAATGCTGGTTGAATATTATCGATTAAGGGAAAAAAATTCTTAAATTAAATTACAATGTGCAGGATCGTAAATGTTCCTCCATATTTGTAGCAAAATATTTTATATTCTGGCAACAGAGAGAGATGCACTTAGCTTGCAATATTTTTTGCACGAAGCTGTACAGCTACGAGAACGGATTTTCAATGTTCACTTGGAAAAAGAGAGAAGGAATAGCCTGAGAATAAAGGGTAGAGTAAGAATGGGGCTGGTTGATGAGAGGACCGGTTGATAAAGACGTATGCAACAGGTCTGATGGTGCTGTCGCACCAGGGGGTCACATTAGTTTCTCTCCCCCATTCTTTTTCTTTCCCTTTTGTCTAGGCACACAATGAATGAAACGAGCGTGGACCGCGCCGATTGTTGCTGGAATCGATTTACCGCATGAGGCTTAGGCACGGAATCCTGTCCTATATCCTGAATGTAATTGTTCCTCGCTAGCGTACACAGTAAATCTGAATAGAGATGTTGTGCTACTTAGTCCTGTAATACCAGGGCTTCGACCCAAATTCGTTTAGAAAAAGTGCCTTTGTTTGTGCTCCCTGGCGCAATGCTGCAGATTGATTCAGCACAAACTTCGTATACACAATGGCTAAGCAATTAACGTCCCGATAGTACCTTCCTGGTAGATCCCTAAATTCATGTCTACTGGTACAAATCTTAAATAGCGAGCATTGTCTCTAACTTATCTCTTTGGACTTTTAAAACTTGTATAATGTTATCACTAAGTATAGCTTCATTATAAACACGATTTCTAATGCTCCCGAATGCCTGCCACCTTAGACATCCCTCTTGATTTGTAAAATATGAATTTATTTATTTCAGTTATTTATTTGGCTATCTTCTGTTTATTAATAGAAGATGCATATGTTATGATTACACTATCAGCTTAATTCACATCATTTTTGAGCCCATTTTAAGGGAATGCAGCACCCAAATTGGCTAAAAACATTGGAAAAATATATTTTTTTGAGTTAATAAAATACTTTGAACCTTATAGAATCATAATCTAACTAAATGTATGAGTTTCAGGCATTTAAATACCCTCACATGACATGCATGCCGGCCCTTGGATTCACATTCCATTGAATGTACCAAATTAATACATTTGAAATTAGCGGGCAAAGTTTCTGTTGGAATTTTGGGTGTTGGTATGATGGTTATTGCTCATATTGTGTGGCACCATGGAAACAAAACACTGGCTGCACACTTTGAAAGCAAATAGTAATGTTTATATTTTGCTTTTGTGTGAGTTTCTAACTTGGTCGTGATTTTCTTGTGTTTCTCGATAAACTGCATACTGTTTGTATATAACTAAGGAGGTTTAGTTTGGCTTTTAATATTTATAAAGGTGTTTTATACATCAAAACGTGCATATAACTGTTATATAGGTTGTAGGTAAAACATTCTTTGAAACAACTGACCTTCTGTTAACTGTGTACATAGGATCATTAGTAGGCTAAAAGATACATGGGAAGAAGCACCTAAACAAAACAACACAACAATCGGAACATACTTGAGGCCTGATGTGGTGAGCAAGCTCTGTGTACCAAAGGCTGAAATCCTAAGGAGATGTACTTTAGTTAAGACACAAAAAGCAAATGAAAGTTTACATAGCACGATATGGCGTAAATGAACAAAAGAAATATTTGTGTCAAAGAAGAGACTTCAGGTTACTGTGACATCAACCATCAGTGCATTCAATTTCGGTTGTTCTGCCTCACTCAAGCTGCAGTCGGACATAATGGACGCAGGTTTCACCAGTGTAACGGGATTTTAATTTATGATCTTCTTCTTCCAATACGAATCACGCCAACTTCTTTGTAATATCCAAGTCAAGTTTTAATCTAATAAGAGTCATGAGATCTTTCTAAGGTGTGGACGCGGATTTTTGGTGAAAATAAAATTTAGATGAGTCCAATTTTGTTATATATTATTTAATTATATAATATAAACTACGATTCACTCTTTTATATTATAAATATTGAATAACACTTTTCGAATCTTATTAATTTTTCTTTACAATTATAATGATCGTAACATCTTAAGTCAACTTCCTCGTTCTCCAGCAAGACACAAGATTATAACACTTTTCTAGATTATTGATTTTCTTGTCCCCATAGTGATTCCCACTTTATTTTGTGATTGGCCGATTCACTGACACGTCATCACACCACGTGATACCACTACTACTTCGGCCAATCACACAACTACATACATTTTTATATATTTATTATTCCTTCGAACATTACTAAAAAAAATACTGTTACAAATGCCCTTCTTCGAAATATATGGAAAATAACCAAATAAAGGAATTAACAATTAACAATCTGTTTCCATATATTTCGAAGAACAGCCCCAATTAACAATTTTGTTTACACTAATATTACACAACATCAATACAACATACATAAAATATAATAATATACCTACATTGGATAAAATATAATAAATGAACATTTAACAACAATTTCACATTATTACACAAACATAAAACACAACAATAAATTAACATTAATTAAAATACAACAATATATTGATGTTTAACAATTTTTTTTTATTATTATTATTTAACACACACATAGTATATATTCAATATTGTTTCAATTACTGTCAATGCTTTTGAAAGGTTTCATTAATGTCTTATGATATCTTCCCACAATCTTATTATTCGAATCTTGCAATTCATAAGTGTGATCTCCAAATTTGGTTACTACTCTATACGGGCCTTTATAAATTAAGTTCATTCTCCAATACACTTTTCGTCTAGCATCTGAGATGTTAAATGTCTTCACTAAAACCATATCATTTATTTCAGGATCCCATTTGGCCTTTCTTCTTTGTACTTTCTTTAATATTTTTTCAGATTTTTCTAGTATTCTTTTAAATGCTTCAGCGCATTTCTCTTCATCATTTAGCACATTTGTTTTCTCCTCAAAAGTCGTTGGTACATTTAATATAAGAGGTTCAGGAGGTTTTCCAGTCATTAGCTCTATTGGAGCGAATCTTGTAGTAGCGTTTGGGGTGTTATTTATTATCTTTTCTATGACAGTACAATATTTATACCAACACCGGTGATTTGAATGACACAGTATTCGAAAATAAAAAGTTAAGTCTCGCATCACTCTCTCACAAGGATTTCCTTTTGGATAATAAACCGAAGAATTATAAATTTTGATATTGTTTTTCTTCATCTCGGATGTAAACAATTTACTTCGATGAACTGTGGCGTTGTCTGAAAGTATGGCTTTTATTTGCCCATATTCTGGTATCCACCCCTTTAAAATTTTATTGACACATGTTTTACTCTTAATATTTTGAACAGGGTAAATTTTCACAAATTTAGTAAAAATGTCAAACATCACAAAAATGTATTTACAATTATATTGACTAGCCGGCATCTCCCCGTGTGCATCGATCGCAACTAATTCATTCTTTTTATCTCTGATGATGGTCTGAGGTTCAAAATCATATTTGATGTTTATAGGTTTAGCTCTTTGGCACAGTTCACACGTTGAAATTAATTTCCGTACTTTCCTATCAATGTGCTTTATATATAGCTGTTCTTTGATGGTCATGGAAGTTTTCTCGCATCCAGAATGAGCTAGGTGGTGATGAAATGAAGTGATTACACTTTCTTCTAAACTACTGGGAACTATAACCTTCCATTTTTTTATCACATCTCCATGTAATTTATAAAGTACACCATTTTTCTTGGCTATGGTGCAATTCGCAGCATCTTCAACTGCTGGAGCCTGTCGCAACAATGCAGATAATTTCGAATCATTTTGTTGAATTTCCGAGATATTTTTAAATTTTAGAGTAAGATTTCTATCGCATGTAAAATTTAACTCGAAAAGTTTTATCTCATGTTGAGATTGTGACAATGTCTCTGGAATTTCTCCATGCATTTTCTGTCTCGACAACAAATCACTAAATATATTATTCTTTCCTGAGATGTGCCGAACCTCAATATCATAGGAAGTAATTTCATGTATGTAACGAGATATTTTAGAGCTAGTTAGTTTGCATTTTTTTATAAATGATAGACTAATATGGTCAGTATATACAATGACTTTAGTATTGTACACATATTGCCTAAATTTTTGCAAAGCAAAATATATAGCTCCTATTTCTAACTCCGTAATACAAGTGTTAGATTCATTTTGGTTCAAAACTCTTGAAGCAGTGGCAATTACATGATTATTCCCATCCAAATCAGTTTGAGTTAATACTGCTGCATAAGCATGGATACTAGCATCTGAATAGATGTTAAAGGGTTGGTTTCTAATAGGTCTTTCCAAAAGAATGGCGTTTTTAAATAACTCTTTAATGTTTTGAAAAGACTGTTGGTGTTTTTCTGTCCACTTCCAGACTGAATTCTTCTTCAAAAGTTCTCTCAAAGGACTAAGCTCCTTGGCATAATTTACCACAAACTTACTTTCATACTGTAGTATGCCAATAAATCTTCTTAGTTGTTTAATATTCTTTGGTGGTGGAATAGATTCAATGGATTTTATTCTATCTGGATTTGGTGCCATACCTTTTTCGGATATTATGTACCCTAAAAATTCAATTTCTTTGGCAATAAAACTTGATTTATCCAAATTTATAGTCATACCACTTTCAGAAAATTTTGTAAATATGTAATTCAGATGAGATATATGTTCGTCGAAATCTTGATCAAAGATAAGAAAATCGTCTATATATTGAATAGCAAACTTCTCAATTGTATCTCCAAAAATATTATATAAGGCTCGAAGTAATGCACTTCCACTTGTTGACAATCCAAAACCGCATGTTTTGAACTGGTAAATTCTCCCTCCAAAATTAAACGCAGTATATTTTCTAACTGATTCATCCAGGGGAATCTGCCAATATGAGGACACCAAATCTAATTTCGAAAAATATTTTCCACGCTCTAACTTAGATAGCACTTCATCCACTCCAAGAGGCCTAAAATGGTCTGGTTGGGTTAATGAATTAATTTTTCTTGCATCAATTGTCATACGCAATGAGCCATCTGATTTATGAACCCAACATAGAGGATGTAAGTAAGGTGAGTTAGAAATTTCTATTATTCCATTTTCTAACATTTTATTTATCACCTCTGATGCTTGCTGTCTTATAGCTATGGGTAAAGGTCTGCTTTTATGTGTATACGGAGCAGTATCATTCACTTTAAATGTGTGAGTATATTTGTTACACAGTCCAGGTTTTGAACTAAAGGCTTTTCTGTTCTTTAATATACATAATTTCAGCTGTTCTTTTCCCGCTTGATCTAGATTGTATGTGTTTTCTAACTTTACTTGTAATATTCTCTGGAATTCTATTTCTTCCTCCACTTGGCTTCCGCCATTCTTATCTTGTATTGTATATAATTGGCAACAATGCTTTTCAAGGTCAGTTACATTATTTTGCAATCCATCAATAATTAAACTCTTCCCACAATTTTCATTTTCCTCGTATTCAATATTACCATTTTCTTGCAAAAGTATATCTTCTACAAAAAACCTTTCATTATTTATATTATCCATATTCACTTCTTTTCTTCCATCTTCTTCCAATAATTTTATTACTAATAAATCATTTTCTGTCTTAACCTTCATTTCATGCATTTCGAAATTCAATACACTTTGCCATTCATATAATAAATCATTACCCACAATTACATCTCTTGCCAAATGTGGAATTACCAACGCAATGAAATTGAAATTCCATTCACCTATTCGCCCCTTAATTAATACTTGATATTTAATCCTATCCTTTTTCTTCCCAATTGCAGTACTGCAGTAAACGTTACACACATTTAAATATTCCACTTTATAGTTAGCTAACAGATTTTTAAACAATTCCTCACTTATCACAGTAGAACTGGCTCCAGTATCAATTAAGGCTGTATATTCTTTATCCCATAGGTAAATAATTATCTGAGGTGGGTTAACTAATTCCTTATTTTTCTGCAAGAGAGTGAGCTTATTTCCGTTATATTCAACTTTCAATTCGCCCTGTGTCATCCTCACCGAACCACTTTCCAGAGCACAAAATGATTTGGTTTTTAGTTTTCCGTCTCCCTCTGATTATTACTTTCATTGTTGGTTAGGTTGGTACTATCGTTTATATTCACATCATTCTCTGTGCTTTGTGTATTTTCGACTCTTTCATTTTGATTACTTCTTTCAAATCTCACACCCCTAAAATCTCTTTGATTTGCACTAAATAAACTAGTACCTCTACCCCTATTAAAGTTACTTATTCGCTGATTATTTCCTCGATAAAATCTTACATGGTTTATGTGATCATTTCTTCCAATTCTCGTCGACTGATTGTTATGATAATTCCTTTGCACATTATTTTGAACTCCCTTTCCTGTTCCGGGAATTACAGATTCATAAGTTCGTCTAGGATCATAACCTCTTCCTTCAAATCTTTGATTTCTCACGGGTGCCCCGCCCCAATTTAAACTCGTCCTATTATTCCTATTATTTGTAGGTTGTGATTCCTGTCGATTTCTTCCTCGCTCAATATGGACGTTATTATAGTTACCATCACAGGATGTAGTATCATTAATGAGGTTATGTGCTTCAAATTCGGATAATAATTCAATCATATCAGAGAAATCGATAGGCTTAGCCACAATTAAATGATTTCTGATATGTGGTGGATAATGACGTATTAGCATGTTGACAATTTCTGTCTCAGAAATTTCGGGATTGATCAACTTACTTTTGTTTGCTAATTTTAAGAAATATTCAGTCATAGAAATCCCTTTTTTAAACTCAAACCTACCCGTTGCTAACTCAACTTTTATTCTTCTTTGTCTCTCAGGTCCCCAAAATCTATTTATAAACAGATTTCTGAAAGTACTGTATGTTTCATGTGAAGCCAAAGTTAACCTTAACCACTCAAGAGCATTTTTCTTCAAACAGCGTTTTACTATTACCATCCGAAATTCATTGGGAATTCTCTTAATACGGAAATATTCTTCCAATTCCCTAAGAAATACTTTTGGATTATCACCTGATTCCTCGTCAAAACTTGGTGGACTAATATCATTTAGTGAATAATGTACACATTCATTTTGACCTAGACTGTGGAGTTGTGTGTGTGAGGACATGTTTTGTGTGTTTCTGTGATAGTTAATATCATTATCTGGACTCACAAAATCACTACATTCACTTACTACATCACTAGACTTCTGATGATTGCTTAATTCACCTGGTAAGTCACAATCGTTTATATTTGTAATTCTAGACATTTCTTTCCCGTTATTTACTTTTCTAGCCTGTAATGCAATTACAACTTGTGTCAGTTTTCCTAAGTTATCCTTTTCTTTTTCAAAATGTTCTTTTACCTCTTTAATTTGCAAAATTACTTCTTCTTTTGCTTTACTTATCTCATCAATTTGTAACTTTATTTCCTCTTGGTGTATCTTACTTTCATCATGTTGTAATTGCATTTCAGAACAAATTACATGGATTCTTCGTTCTACTTTATCTCCTAATTCTTCTCTTTGTTTTTGTGTTATTTCTGCCTGTTGTATCCTAAATGTTTCTAACTCTTTGTTTAATTCCATTCTTATTTCTTGTTTCACAATGTCCTGACCTAACCTAGTTTCCTGAATTATCTCTCTCAACTCATTGACTTCCTTTCTATTCTCATCCTTATTAATCTCTATGATCTGCATGAGCCTTTCCATATTATCCCTACACTCTTTTCTCCCTTCTCTAATCTCCTGTGAAATTTCAGATTTTAATTCCTGTTTTAGCTTCTGTAATAAATTAATTTCTAAGTTACTCACATTTTGTGCTAGTTCCTGTCTTACTCCTACATCTAAATCATTCATTTTCTTAGTTAAATCATTTACATTTTGTTCTATTTTAGAATCTAAATTACTCATTTCTGATTTTACATCTTTCATTCTAGAATCTAAATTACTCATTTCAGATTTAACATCTCCTATTTCTGATTTTACATCTCTCATTCTAAAATCTAAATTCTTTGCATTTTGTTCTATTTTAGAATCTAAATTACTCATTTCTGATTTTAAATCATTTGCATTTTGTTCTATTTTAGAATCTAAATTACTTATTTCTGATTTTACATCATTTGCATTTTGTTCTATTTTAGAATCTAAATTACTCATTTCTGATTTTAAATCATTTGCATTTTGTTCTATTTTAGAATCTAAATTACTTAACATTCTTGTTATTCTTTCCAACATTGACTCATTATCTATGCTTAATCTTGCATCCTCCCTATTCATTCCTACACTATCAGTAACTTCTCCTTCCACTATTATTTCTTTTCTACTCGCCATCTTTTTAACTATTTTCTGATTTCTTAACAACATAAATCTACTACTACTATTATTATTATTATTATTATTTTTTTTTTTTTTAAATTTCACTCACTTAAACCAGTTCTCGTTTTCTTCTTTCTTCTCTCTTCTTTCTTCTTTCCTTTTAAATTCCCACGGAGCTGCACGATGCACGATCTCCTCTTCTTTATCCTATTCGAGCCCCACACGTTGCTGCGCCATTTGTAACGGGATTTTAATTTATGATCTTCTTCTTCCAATACGAATCACGCCAACTTCTTTGTAATATCCAAGTCAAGTTTTAATCTAATAAGAGTCATGAGATCTTTCTAAGGTGTGGACGCGGATTTTTGGTGAAAATAAAATTTAGATGAGTCCAATTTTGTTATATATTATTTAATTATATAATATAAACTACGATTCACTCTTTTATATTATAAATATTGAATAACACTTTTCGAATCTTATTAATTTTTCTTTACAATTATAATGATCGTAACATCTTAAGTCAACTTCCTCGTTCTCCAGCAAGACACAAGATTATAACACTTTTCTAGATTATTGATTTTCTTGTCCCCATAGTGATTCCCACTTTATTTTGTGATTGGCCGATTCACTGACACGTCATCACACCACGTGATACCACTACTACTTCGGCCAATCACACAACTACATACATTTTTATATATTTATTATTCCTTCGAACATTACTAAAAAAATACTGTTACACCAGTATCTCTAAAAATTAGCCAAGGAAAGGACCAATTACGCTTACTTAATTCCGCAATTTCTGCCAAGGTAACTTCTAAAACATCCAGAAGGAAACTAACATTGAATAAAACTGCTGCAGAAAATATAAGAAAGAGCCAGAAAGGTCCAACTTACCTATGTAGAGGGGTTTAGTCTGCTTCAATTCATGTAGCTCAGAAGAAAAACGTTTTGGATTTTAAAAGTAGGAAGAATACAACAATACAGAATAGATTTCTCCCAGTTATACTTAATGAACCTTGCTCTAAAGTTTTCTATGATTCTCCAATATTGCTACAAGAGATTCTACTAGTTATTTCAACAACACTCGAATCCTTTACTACTAAAAATCCGGGTGTATCCTACCGCAAAGAAGAATTAAAAAACAGATTTACTGCATAGAAAATAAAATGTATTGGCATTACCAGAGGGTAATGGCTCGAATACATATTGCAACATAATTACGAGGGTTGTTCAATAAAGAATGACCATAATTTTTTTACAGTCATAATTTTTCGCACTAAATTTCACTCCTAATATATTATGTTAGCTTAATGTGAAACAAACACGCCATAGTAGTTTCATTATTGGTACTCCTGGTTCCCAACTGTGCGAACCAGGCCAGATCTGACATGTTCAGTATCGCCTACCGCTGCAATGGAAGTAACATGCAGTTAAAGTTGATGTTAGAGGAAGATCCGGAGTTTCTTTCAAACGTAATCACTGCTATTCCATTTTGATCCTGAGAGCAAACAACAAAGCTCAGTGTGGAAATCTCCTTCATCACCAACCCCCCAAAAAGCAAAAGTGGTTGCCTCTGCTGGGAAAGCTATGGTCATCTCATTCTTTGATAGTCATGGAATGGTTTATCAGCATGTGGTACGTGCACACACATCAGTAACTGGACAATACTACAGGGATATCCTGAAAACATTACAAATCCATATCAGGAACAAAAGACCACATTTCAGTGAAGCAGCTGGATGCTGCACCATGATATTGTGGGGCCGGATATTGCCAAAGTTGTTGCAGAATATCTGGCAAAAATTAACGTGAAGTGCATCCCTCATCCTCTCTATAGTGCTTATTTAGCCCACTGTGACTTATTTCTATTCCCTTACTTGAAGAAACGCCTTCATGGGAGGCATTATCTATCATCAGAAGCAGTGCTGAATGCTGCAGAGGCGATTTTGAAGGATCTCTCAAAAAATGTTCCAGCATGTAATTGAAGACTGGCAGAAACCCTGGGACAAGTGCGTCAGGGGAGATTATTTTGAGAAGAACCATCAAAATCATGAGAAGGAGTAAAAGTATGTTATCAAAAGAAATTTTGATCATTCTTTGTTGTACAGCCCTCGTAATAATTCAAAATGTTCATTGACAAAAGAGATCTCTTAATTTATAAACCGATTTATAAATGCCTTTTATATTTATAAATGATGCCGGTATCACAGTTCGGTTTATCTTTAAATATTTTCAAAGCTTTCACAACATACAGATGGGGTCATAGCCTTAACGAAAGTCTGAAAACGGTAGTTAGGCTGATCTGCAGTGTGCAATGGCTCAGTTACTGAATTTAACAGAAGGGGAGGAGCAGATAGGTGTTAGTTTAGGATATACGTCAACATTACTGGTGCCCGGTCAATGTTCTAGTTACCTACCTCACCTATCTCCCTTCCCCCAGGAAATTCTTTACTTTAGCGTACAACAGGCAAGCACCAACGTTTATATTTGGGAAGAATAAACTTTGATTTAATAGCCCACTGACCTTTTAGTATGTATACAAACAAAATAAATACAGAAATGTTCATCAAAGCCCCATTATTTCAGAATGTGATGCACTCAAATTTTGAACTCCTATCACACTATGGAAAAATATGGTACCAATGCTTATTAATGTTACTATTTCATGTTAATCGATGTAACCTTTATTAATTATATAAATGTCAAATAACACAAAGGTACATCAAAATTGAAATAAGCATCTTTTATGTGATGCTCCATGTTCTAAATTCCATTCTCTTTATGTCACATGAGAAAAGGAAACAATATTTTAAAATTCAAACGAAAAGCTATGCAAAGCTTGAAAACGGTTAAATCCAGCTAATCTAGAATTATTTGCGATTAGTTGTATACATTTACGAGATTTACGATTTTTATGCATTATGATTGTAATTTCATTTTACGATTTACCAGTCGCAATAAAAATCATTCATTATGAAAATGGCTTAGAGGATATTTGCAGACATCTGAACACTGTAATTGCTGTGAAAACCTATTAAAGACATAGCGTTTTAATCAAATGTGTTTGATTCATTTTTGAAGATATGTAAATTTTTGAAATTCCCCGTAGAATGTAAATTTTCGTGTGTTGCATTCTTGGAAAAGGCATCCGCCTTTCTGGACCTCACGTTCAAGAGGTCTTGAGTTCCTATTTCGGTCAGACTAGTAATCTGGGTTTGGTTTTCTCCGTGGTTTTCCATTATCCGAAAGACGAATGTTTGGTAATTCTAAAAGTGACACACTCCTCGCAGCTGCACCGTCTTTGCCGAGATTGCTACTGCGCCGAAGTGTGGACACCATGGTGACCTGGTGCGAATGTGGACAGGAGCTACAAGAACGGACACGGCTCCCATTGAGGCGACCACGCATAGCTTACATCATTACCGCTCTCACCACCTAACCACTCAACTGCCTGTATTATAAAATCACGTAAACATTAGGAAACGCACGTAACTTAACGTTAACTACTTCATGTATTGCCCTTTGCATGAACACCTTAAGTGCCCTTGGCTATACTCAGGTTTCGCTCATGGCTCCAGGCAGGGGATCTCATCTTTTGACGCCCTCGCATGCAATGCATGCCAGCATCATACATTACGGGACTAACCGGGGTACTAATGCGGGACCCGACTAACCCACGCCTTAACATTAACTCTCCCAGCATGTTAGGAATCTAACTGCATGATGGAGGTGATGTAGCGGTTGGCTCTGCATGCCGGACGATCGCCACCGGGGGCACCTGTTGTGGGGCTGCCCTTAAAAAAAAATTATATATTAAACTCTGTTTTTCAACGTTCGATAAGACTTAATGTTTGAGGACATAAAAGAAAATATTGCAGCTCACATGGTTATAATTTTCTAAAATTATTACCTCTATTAAACTGCATTCCAACATGAGAGTAGCTAGCTCAGTGGAATACCGAGAACTTTAGGAAAAACCCACAGTCCTGACGGGAGCATTTGTTTGGAAATAACACGTACAAGCTAAGTACATTTTATACTAGTTCTAAAATTGCACATTTATTGACCAATTTAAATACTCCAACATGTTACCTACATACACAAAATGTAAGTCACATTGTTCAGTTTCAGAAATAGAATTTTACGCAGTTATACATATTGTTATTAATGCTGCTCCATTAAACTCGGAAACTGTGGTCTTACTCGTCCGCTAATTAGTATGTCCATTGATATACTGATGCTACCGTCCTCGAGATACCTCATGACGCTTGCCACGTGCTACATAAATTGTTCCACTTTTCTAGAACTGGTCTACCGAGTTCCGTGCATGGACTTCTTCCACAGTACAATTCTAATAGTTGCGAAATTTTATAATGAGGTTAATGGATTTAGAATAATCAAAACCCTAATGTGACAATTTATCTTCTTTTGCTATTTAATTTCCTCATGTGTAAGACGACCTCACATGACTGCAAACAAGTTCCTGGGTTCAAACGCCGGTTGAGGTGCAAAAAGATAAGGCATGACACCGTCTATGATGTCAGTAATTTTGTCCACAATTCCATACATGGTCCCTTGAGGTCGAATCCGGGACCGGTTGCTGAGAAGGCGAGCAGTCTACCAAACTACTCGACCAGAAGAAGACAGCTTCGAGAGTTGTGACGTATTTCAGCCAGGAGCGAGGCCTGCAGGCGTGTGACGTCAGGCAGGAGACATGTAGTACAAGCAGCCTGTGTAAAGGGCGCTGTGAGTACAGAATCTGAGGGTTCTGTCAGGTGTAGCAAACTCGATGACAACAATGTAGGTATCACGTACCAAATGGAGCTGTTAAAGTTACAATGTGACGATTTATTGAACAAACAAATATACACACAAGGAAGACTTGGCTGATTTCTACAAGAATGTCCCCCAAATCAGATTTCCGAAATTGTATTAACTTGTCGCACGGACATTGTATACCTTTGACTCGACATATGTGTGCAAACAATATTTTTTCTATGAAAGGGCAGAGCCAGACTGAAAACTTCAATGCCATAGCCAGGATTTGAACCACGGATCTTCTGGTTATCGTCAGCCTCTCTAACCATTTGAACTACTATGGTCAAAGTGCCAACATGACATTACCAACGTGGTTCAAATCCCGGCTATGGCATTGAATTTTTCAGTCTGGCTCTACCCTTTCATAGTGCGTCCTACACACGGCTAGTGTGAAAGAACAAGTAATTTCCAATATTTTTTAAATTAACTAACTCCAAAGCCCTATGTACCTTGTCGGTTCACAATCTAACATGTAGCTTTCGATTACAAATCTCCCAGAAATTACGTCATGACTTTGATAGACTAAGTAGTTAAAGAAAAACGAAACAGAAAGTCTCGGGAAATGTCCACGTAATTTTGTTCGGAATGGGTCTCCTCTAATTTGCAGAGAAAATTACTTTATGTTTTATTTTATTTACTTTATATCGTCCGTGACCTTCAGATAGACTACGGGCTGATGTTTTATATATTTTCTCATAGCACACAGGCAAAATGTAATTGTTAATAAACTGTGGTCAGTTGTGTAATTAAAGCAGTCAGCATTCTTATTACAACACCCAAGATGTAAATTGTACACATTATTAATACCTGTTTTCGGAACCCCAACACATCAGTTTTCTTCCTCTTGTGCAGCAGAAATCTGCGCGGTGACGTCACACGCTAACCTACCTTTCGTTCGGGGACATATTTGGCAGTTACAGCTCACGGAGCTGACGTCACACTACCACTACTTTCTTCCGCTGCACTCGACCATGGCACTGACCATTGAAAAGGCAAATTTAGATACCAAGGTTGGATTTCAACCGATTGCACACGCGCACGTCCACCCACAAATACAGAGCGCTTCTGGAGTTCAGTTGGCCTCGAAGCAGGCATTTCTGACGTTGCATGCTGAGATCCAATACTTTCTATTTCCGTAGCAGAGAAATTAACAAATAACCTCTTTATTTTTCCAATGAACCATTTAATTATACAGGAAGAACCGAGAGCTTTCAAATGTTTTTTGACGTCATCCTTTGAAGCAAAGGACAGTTTTTAAGGGAAATCTGGGGTAAGTATATCATTAGATCCGTAGTAATTGGCATTAGTAAAGAAACCGGGTCCCGATAATTCGGTTTTTTGCCCTAGGCCTTCTTGTTAGCATCGATTCAGGGCTCATCTGATCTTTTCCTCTGCTAATTGGTATAACAGGATGTGTGTTTGCTTTCCTTCTGCTTTTCTAATTAAACAAGTATACAACCCTTTGCTGTTATTATTAGCTATGTACCTGATTAAAAAGAAACAGTCGTTTTTCCTTTTTGGAAAGCGGGCCTGGTTCCATTCATACGGCACGCACAAAACCTCCCGTATCCCCTTGCACCCCTGCCCCAGATTTCTCTGTATGAAAAATTCAGCTGCACCAACAGTAGTTTACCACAGAACAACGGCACAGATAATCCGGTCCGCTGTGCCCGGATGGCCACCCCAGGGGATATTTGCCCAGGTTCACGAGTTCGATGCTAGATTGGGATCATGTATTATTATTCCCTACAGGAAGTGCAAAGGATACTAGGCAATTCCCTAGCTGATTATACTAACTTTTATTTGAACTTCACTAAACAGGGCATTTTAAATAGGCCTTTTGGGATTTGCAGCAAATAAAATATTTTGAATAAAATATATATTTTTATACTCACCCAACTTTCTGTAATAGTGCGTCTAGGAACTGTTTTTATAAAAGCTACTCCTTGATATTCCAGATAAATATCTGACACGTTTATTTAAGAATATGGGTAAAAAAAGATCGTATTTTTAGAAATTATATTGCTAACTAATGCCTATGAAACGGCATGCCCTCTGAAATCTAACAAATGGCAGTTTAACACACGCAGAAAGTATGAGAATTTCAGAAATCAAACAAATAATAGATAATATCTCGGAAATGTTTAACGCTACAAACAAATTAATCATATATTTTCTGCTTTCATAAGACTTTGTATATCACTTTCGATCTTCCTGTTATGCGTATTTCCAGAAAATGTAAGATTTTTGTTTTAATTGTTGTCCAAGTATGTTAAAAAAAGTTATTCTAATTTGCAAATTTTAAAAAGTAATCCAGAACTTGATCCTGACATGTAAAAGCAGGCATTATACAATATGTAAAGTTAATCAGACTGCTTTCTAATGACTAGTAAAGGAGAAAGTCACGAGTACACTTAAAAATTCAACGAACTTTCTTTTATAAAGTCAAAGAGATCAAACAATATTTAAAACTTCCTTACTTAAAATAAAACTCACAAACAAGTATCAACCATTTAGAACTCTTTGACGTTGAACACCATCCACATTTAGCTGAAGAGTTTAAAAAGTTTTAAAGCCTTTCACGTGTCCTGAAACAAATGACACTAGAAATAATACATTTAAGATAAACTGCAAATGAATGTTTACACATGTTTACACAGACGGTTCCAGCTTACCAAACAATGGTGGTATTGGTGAAGGTGCGATATGCCCACTCGTCTCTTTCTCCAAAAGATTAAGTTTAAATTTTATGAATTTTCATGAAGAAATTTCGGCAATTCTTCAGAACTTGCAATATCTTCTATATCATATAAATAAATTTGAAGAAGTTGTATTATTATCTAACTCTTAAACAGCTTTAGTATTGTCACGAGGCCGCTCCTAAGCGAACACCGAGAGAGAGCAGCACGGTGGTGTCGTTGAAGGTTGAACCTCCTTCTCAGAGGAGTGACCTTTGATATTTTTCCATTTCGGAACCGTGTCTCTTACTGGCATGGTGGTGTGTTTTAATGATATGACGGTGTGTAGATGGTGCTGAATACGTAATGTAATGGTTGTTTAATTAGTTGTTAGGCATTAGAAGTGTAATGGATAGCTCAGATATGGTTTGTAGGGGCCTATGGGGGTGCTAGCACTAGTTTGGGTCGCTTGTAGGTTTCACTGGGTTGAGGTCATATTCCCCCAGACCACGGATTAGACTGTTGAAGCTTGAAGGGAGATTGTTATAAAAATCATGGGATAGGGTAAGGATGTAGTCTGTGAATTTTGGGAAGGAGCGGTCTGCATGTATATTATCATTAGGGATGTGCCAACCCGAAGCTGTTGCTAACCGAGGTTAGCTGTTTTGAAGGACTTGGAGTTTGTGGAGATGGGATTTTGCTGCAGCTCCCTAGACTGTGCAAGGATACGTTAGTGCAGTGCGGAGTATCTGCTTGTGTATGAGCAATTTGTAGTGCAGGCTCATTGTAGATTTTCTATTATACATAGGATGCAGTATGGCCATTCTTCTGGACACTTTGTTTGCCACAGTGCTAATGTGTTGTTTCCACGTCAGACGCCAATCCAGGATGTAGTCTCCGTGAACAATTGTACTTCTTCTCCAGCCAGACGGAGGTTGGAGACATCTTGTAGAGTGCGGCGGGTGGATGTGACTGCCTTAGATTTAGTAGCAATAATCTTCAAGTCCCAAGTGGTGCACCAGGCAGATAGCATATCAGCGTAACGCTGTGCCTTGGTTATTGCATTAACTTGTGGCTTAGATGGGACTGGTAATGCGGTATCATCAGCGAATAGCTATAGGTTACAGCCTATTAGGGTAGTGAGGGTGTTTATATAGGTGAGGAATAGGAGGGGACCAAGGACACTTCCTTGAGGTATCCCGGCGTGAATACCGTAGAATTGAGAATGGATGTCATCCCTGGCAAGGACGAGAGAACAGTTTTTGGGGTAGGTGTTGATGAGGTGTATAAGGCATGCTAGGATATTGTAGTAGATGATCCGATGGATGAGGCCGCTATGCCACACCGAGTCAAATGCTCGAGAGATATCAAGGAATAGTTTTGTACGTAGTGCCTGTTGTTAAACCTGCATATTACATGGTCCACGAGGCGTAGTAACTGGTGAGAGGTTGAGTGATGACGTCGGAAATCAAACTGCTCGTGTCATAGTACACTGTGCTGGTCCAGCAGATGTTGAAGGCAGGCCTGCAGCACCTTTTCAAAGATTTTACTGATGGCCGGCAGCAGACTGATGTATTTGGGGTCCTTTCCTGGTTCAGGACCGAGAGGGATGGAAGCGCGGAGTGAAAGAGACATAGCGCCCAAGCCACGCCCAGAGAGAGAGAGAGAGGGAGAGCAACAGAGGGAGAAAGAGACGGAGAAGGTCTGGACGATTCTCGCTCCACCTCGAGGGTCCATGTGGCTTCGTCTGGCTTCGTGATATGGTTCAAGAAACCTCCAGAACAGCTGATCAGGTATAAGTAAGAGTTCGCTGGGAGCCGAGGAGGGGGAGGTAAGGACTCATTCGAGAGACGAGGTGCAGTGTGGACGTGTGGACTTTAAAGTTTCCTACGTGTGTTACGTCATTCTGCGGATAGCACAGTTGTACAAGCGTCTTTCTACGGAAATAAGGAACATTTCTACATTTCTGCAACCTAGACCTTTAATTTTACGAACCGACAACGTCACAATATCCATAACATCTGCTATAAAATCTAAAAACCTAAATATTGTAGAGGGTCACAAAATCATAAAGGAGTTAATTTAAATAAAGCATTAATACTCCAATGGATACCAGCACATTGCGGAATACATGGTAATGAAACAGCTGACTTTCTAGCCAAAAAGGGTAGTAAAGTTATTTCAAACACTTTTGAGATATTAAGTTGTCACTCTATCAAAGTAATAATTATATCATCTAATCAAAAAATTAAAGAAGATAACATATGAATTATTGGAAAGTTTATATAACAGCAAGACTAGAATCAATACACCACCAATAAAATGCTCTGCAGAAAATTTTGAGGCTTTTGACAGGCCATTACTGTATTACTAAACATTTATTCAGGATTGGTATAGTGAGATCTTTTCTGTCTCCTTTCTGTACACTTAAATAAGATATGGATGGAAACCATAGTCAAGAAAAGTCCATGAAAAGTTCAAAATTTAGTCAACATACCAATTTAACATCAAAATACTGGAGTGTAAGAGAGCGAATGACTCCATTGACAACTGTTTAACATTAGTTACCAACCAATCAAGTTAATCTAATCTAAATATTTGAAACCACCTTTCGTTACTAAAGGAAATATCAAGGAAATTTTCACGTAAAGGGAGTTTGGATTGGCACTACATCCTTGGAGATCTTCGTGTCAAACCTTGGAACATCCTGCTGAAATTAAATATTAAAATGGTGTGTAACCAATATTTTGTTTTCAATTTTCCCTGTTTACATAGATACAGATATTTGTATAAAGAGAAGCTCTTTCTTGATTCAGAGATTGGATATAGAATTCCTAGAGGAAATTAGAAAAAGTATATGTGATTTATCACAGGTGGGGTTTTCCCACCACTGGCAAATTACGTAAGTGTTCATTATATACAATAGGGTAAATGATGATATATATATAAGGGTGCTCAACTACGGCGGTCATCAGCACCCTTTAAAAACTAGTTATGGCAAAAGCCAGATATAAAGCGTTCTAAAAACTATACAATTGTAACAAAACCTATTAAAAATACACGTACATAAGATATAGCAATCAAAACCTACTATACATTTCGTTCACTAAATCCTAAACTCTAAACTGGAAAAGAATCTAAAATCCTTCCCCATGGGTCTCTACGCACGGCCTACACGTGGGTGGGCCTGTTGGCCGTCTCCCTCAACCACGAAGAGGAGCCCACACGAGGGAGACTGTTGGCTCGGGACTCCGGGTGCGCCAAACCTGTACCTACCGAAGTAGACCCCTGGTGGGTACAATAGGGTAAAGGGAGGTATTTTCGTGGTATAGGGAATTCTGTGATGGTTTTTCGAAGGGATGTCACAGAGAAGCCAGCTGATGTTAACGCGCCTGCTGATAGCTCCTGAGCTCAAGGAACAAATATGTTAAATACCAACAGTGAAGCACTAGTTAACAACAACTGGTTTCTCTGTGACATCCCTAGGAAAAAATATCACGAAATTGCCCATGTCACGAAGACTTACCCTACATACCCTACGTATTAATGTACAAGAAGTCCGAAAAGCTTTTAAGCACTTTTTGAAAAATTATAACTCTTTTTTATTTGTTGATATGAAAGCTAACAAATAAAGTTTGAGATTCAAATAGACTACTCTCTGTTGAGGTCGAAGGACAGTTTCCTAGACGTTACCGTACAGAAACGCCAACCCAAACAACCTTCAGAGGTTGGTCTTTAGTTTTGAGATAATGGAGCACCTGGATGTGATACATCTTAAGTTATGAGAATTTTTTCATTCACTCCATATGGCCTTGTTATTTTACTCGACGTTTTCCTTTATTCACATAAAAACACTCATGCACAAACATGCATGTTACAGGTGGGACTCGAACCAGTATCGTAAAAGTGAATGCATCGTCACAGAGGATTGAAAATCAAAGGTTCGAGTAGTAACATTCTGATTCAGCTTCCGAGTAGGAAAGATGATTTGTCGAAATGGAAAGTAAAAACGTGAGAAGTTGGCATCCTCCGAAGACGTGGATGATAGAAAAGAAAATCTGTAAGCCTTGAGTTGATCTAGTTAAAGAAGTACAAGTTATCTTCACACTTGGAACCCTACGGGAGGAAGTCGACAGAAGATGATGGAAAAGTTTCCAGACAACTCCAGATTTCTCTCTCCCTCCTCTTCTTTGCCTCCTTTCATTGCAAGTTCCCTTGTGACCGGACAACAGCTGTATCAAATCCCACTCAATCCTGATGAGTAAACAAGTGACAGTCATTGTTTCCATGAAATAATCCCTCGAGCTTCTCTTTGAGTCGACACACGGTTGCTATGACAACAGACATCAGATGCTGTTATGAACTAAATTACTTGGAGGAAAAGGATTGGGATTTCTTCGATCAATAGACGTTAATTTCTCATAACTGGATTATTTGGCATTCGCTTCAGTGGCATTTCCCAGACAGTTCTCATGCTCGGTATCTTCCCCCAGGATTAGGAATGCAATTGTGATTGATCCATCATATTAAAGCTAACCAACTATTTTAGGGAACGTATCGTAGCACTGAAGCGAAGACCTTCAAAGCAATAGACACATTATTTGAGAAGAGTAAAACTTTGTCTTGAACAGATTGGCATGAAATGTTTTACCCCACAACAAATGTTACAAAAATCATGAAATATTTATTTTCGATGTTAGTAGAGTAATTTTAAAAGCCAATTTGAATGATTGTGTTTCGATGTTCTTTTATCTATATAATATTTTAATTAGACTAAGTTATGGCTTTCTTTTCAGCAAAAGTGCTCATAAATATTAATTTTTATTTCATTAGTTTATTATAAACAGTAATCAAAAGCGCAATTATTTAACGTGAAATTTGGAGGAGTTAGTTATTTTCTTTATATTCTTAAGACTTTAAAATTACTGCACTAAGCTTTCTTTTATTTTCTGCAAGTTTTGGAGTAGTTTTTAGCATACCTCACCCCTCTCATCTAATGAAACTTTTGGTCTTGAATGGACTGAACTCTGTACGATATTTTATGAATGAAATGAAGTAATTTACCTAAAAGTCAATATTAAAATAAAAGAACGTAAATTTTGTTTATTTAAATTCATTACATTGTTTTCGAAAAGAAGTTAGAACTGTATAACAGAGAAAATGATAAAAATGAATTAAAATTGTGTGTTTTGTTCCTCAACTTGGGAATTATTTAAAAATATTTACAAGGTGAAATTGAATTCTTTCAATTTTTAAATAATTTGAAATAATATGCATACAATGCCTACTTTATAACTGTTGTTAGACTCATAGTTCGACTCAACTACACACAAATGTAGACTGCCAATGCATAATACGAGACGTGTCCGTAAAATAAAGTCTCCATGTTGCTGGAACCTGAGGAAAGCTACTATACAAGATCCGGCAACACTGGCGTGTAGCTTGGTTTCACCCCTTCAAATCCCCGCCACAACGAACCCGTTGCAACCATTAGTCTTGGCTGGGCAGGCGTTTGCGGTGGAGCTTCCTATCACTTCCGCCACCAAGTGCGAGTTGCGTGCAGTGATCCGTTTTTTGAGCGCCAAGGTCACTGCCGCCACTAAATTTCATCGTCAGTTATGCGAAGTCTACGGGTCACAGTGTATGGACGCCAAAAACGTGCGAAAGTGGGTCAGAGAGTTCAAAGACTGACGTACAGACGTCTATGACGAACAGCGTTTTTGGTCGGCCTTTGGTTTCAGCCAAAACAATTGCAAAACTTAAACAAGAAATGCTTAAAGATCGGCGTGTGACAGTTAGCGAGCTGTGGGAACTTATTCCTGAAGCCAGTAGGACTACGATCGACAAGATTTTGACCGAACATTTGCATACTGCAACTGCACACGCAATGGCTGATCTCCTGGCCCAGTTCGGATGGGACATCCCCACCCATCCCCCGTACCGTCCAGACTTAGCACCTAGTGATTATCATCTGTTTCCTGAGTTGAAGTCACGCCTGGGTGGAACACATTTTCAGACCGACGATGATTTGAAAAACGAGGTTGAGCACTACCTGCGCAACTTGGCGAGAGAGTGCTATGACAAGGGTATACAAAAACTGCCACAACCAATGCAAGTGTGCATGGATCGCAATGGTGAATACGATGAAAATAGCTGTAACTTCCGCCTTTCCAACAATGTACCATTTTAGTTAATTGATGGAAATTAATCATTTCTCCACACTAGCCGTATATAGGCTAAGATATTTGATGGATAGAGTGAACATGAAAAATTCAATGCCATGGCCGGGATTTAAAACATGGATCTCCTGGTTTCCGTCCAGTCGCTCTTAACCTTTGAGCTACCATGGCCAACATGCCGCCCTGACATTAAATTCTCCAGTTGACTCATATATTTCCCCGGTAGACTTACTAGGTCGCCACAAACGGTGTATCTCGGATGCGAGAGCCCCTAGTGGTCTACCGGGGAAATATACGAGTCAACTGGAGAATTTAATGTCAGGAAGGCACGTTGGCCATGGTAGCTCAAAGGTTAAGAGCGACTGGACGGAAACCAGGAGATCCGTGGTTCAAATCCCGGCCATGGCATTGAATTTTTCATGCTGACTCTATCCATCAATGTACCATTTATTAACAATAAACATGTTTCCTATATTAAATAAAATTGGAGATCATATTTTACCGACATGCCTCGTAAAACAGTAAATTTAATTACAAACAGCTTTGAAAAGCAGGAAAAATAGAATAGCAAGTGGCCTAGATGGTATAAATGTTGAATTACTGAAATAGTATGGTCGAATATGCCAACTAAACCTCCAGTATTTACATAACGAGTGTTTGGTCCGCCTCGGTGGCGTGGTGGTAGCATGTCTGCCTCACGTTTAAGAAATCCAATCTCGGTCAGGTTGGGTTACTTGGATAAGGTTTTTCCGGAGTTTTCCCTTATCCTGAAAGACGAATATCGGGTAACTCTAAGTTCCATGACCCTGGACTCATTTGAGCATCATTTCACCCATTCTATTCATCGTCCGATATGACTTAACGTTGGAGGACGTAAATTAAAAAGAGAACGAGTTTTGGAAAGGTTATAGGATTCTGGAATCATGGAAGGTACCTGAACTGATACCCATTCTTTTAAAAAAAGGGCAAGGAAATAACCCTAATAGCCAGAGAGGGCTGTTTCTTAAACTTAGTTAACCAGCTGTATGCTAAAATTGTAAACAATCATTTAAAGCTAATGCCGGAAGTGATTTCAGTAGAGGAAAAATCAGGTTTTAGAATAGGACAATCCACTAGAAATAATGCTTTTAGTATAAATATAATTTTAGATGAAAGACGACAAGTCAACTTAGAAACTCACATAGCATTTGTAGTCTTCGAAACAGCATCTGATTCTATGAATAGAAAATAGATTATGGAACATGATGGACAAAATGGGAGATCCCCCTCATAAAGTACAAACAATTAAACGCGTATATATAGACACACAAAATTATCATAAACACAGGCACGAAAAACACAGAAGAAATAAAAGTAAATCAAGGCGTAAGACAGGGATGCAGCTTCTCTCCCGCACTATTTAATATATACTTGGACGATTTGATAAAACTTGGAAAAAACAAGTGAATAAAGGAGTACAACTAAATGGAAATAAAAACTGAAATGCGATAATCTATGCTGATGATGTAGCAATAATACAAGAAAATGAAGAAGGCCTTCAACGTTCCATGTATTAAATGTATTTACTGGGAAAAGAATAAAGTCTAAATATACCCACAAAAAACGAAGATACTTGCATATTGAGGAAAATATCCTCTGAGATCAAATATAAGCATTGAGAATAAGTTCCTGGAACAGCTTTCGAATGTCAGCTATTTGGGCTGTGTTGTAAGCTTTGATTTAGCTAAAGACATAAAAAACAAAATAAACAAACTTCGGCAGATATGTGGAACTATAACAAAAACTTTGAAAAAGAAGGCAAGGAAAGAAAGAAAGTTAAAATTTTATAAAACGATGGCAGTTCCAGTGGTTATGTATGAAACTGAGTCCTAGATATTAAAAGAAAGATGAAAGTAAGATACAGGCAGCAGAAATGCGGTCCTTAAGAAGAGTTCATGAATGTACTAGACGAGATTTAATAAGAAATTAAACTATAGATTCTTTTAACTATTCGACAAGAACTAGGCATATATAAATTACAGAAATGTTTCTCAAAGTGTGGTTCGCGGGCCACCGGGGTTCCGCGAGGGGATGTCAAGGAGTCCGCGAGGGGATCCCTTAAGTCAAGTTATAATATTGCATTAAAATTATATAACACGTAGAATTGCATTTACTGAGTCACTTATCTGCTCGGTTCCAAATTACATTTGTTTTACTTAACATTTTTTATACATCTATGTCGCAATGATGTCACAGAGCTGAGGGGTGCAAACAATGTAACAGTTAGGAGCGTGTAGTACAGCGTCATAATAGCGGCGACGGAAGGTTTTTGAACTTGCTACCAAATGACGTATGTTGTGCCCTTTCCGACCACCTATATGTGCAAGCAAACATTTTCAGATATGTGCAACATCAAGCCATTGAAGAGAAACAGACTTGCCAATGTACTTGCCAACGGACTTAAGAGTAAAAATCACCAACATTAAGCCGAGTTTAACTGAGCTTATTCAATAAAAAGAAAACAGTTGCATTGCTCACATTAATACATACCAAAGAACAAAGTTTCAAGCTTTTGCCACGTAAACTGACTATTTAGTAACCCAATACTAACTTTGTTGAAATGGTGGATTCAGAACATTACGATTGCATTTTTATATGTATAAAATTGTTTCTTTACATGGACATGCAATGTTATTAATCCTTGGGTAATCCAAAGAATGTGGTACTTTAAAATTTTACTGATGTAAGGCTAAAGTTAAATAAAAATCTAGTTGGGCAAAATTGTATACAATTTACTACAAGGTGAAAAATATTAATTATATTTACAAATAAATATTTTCAATTTAAAATACATTTTATACACAAATTTATTTTATTTAGTCTAACTTTATCTTTTTAAATTTATTATTAATTAAATTTAAAACTAAACGTACAAGGTAATATCTTAAATTATACATACAGTAATCATTTAAATTCCCATTATAGCCGTCAAGCAAACGTTGACTCGTTTATACAATTTGAGCTGCCTAAATATGGGTGTTCGCGAACAAGTTGTTAGATGATAAGGGGCAGACGAGTTTCAGAAACACTGAATTACAGGAAAAAATAAAAATATATTCAGAACTGTAAAGATCATATGAATAGAATGGACGGAGAAAGAGTATCGGTTTTAATAAGATATACTCCTCGTGGAAGAAGAGATGTACGAGGGCTGTTCAATAAAGAATGATCACAAATTTTTTTGACAACGTATATTTATTCATGCTCATAATTTTGATGATCCTTCTCAAAATAGTCTCCCTGAATGCGATGCACCTGTCCCAGCGTTTCTGTCAGTTTTCAAACACATGCTGGAAACCATTTTGAGAGATACTTCAAAATCGCCTCCACAGCCTACGCCACTGCTTCCGATGATGGATAATGCCTCCCACGAAGGCATTTCTTCAAGTTAAGGAATAGAAAAAGGTCACATGGGGCTATATCCGGACTATAGGGAGGGTGAGGGATGCACTTCACGTTGATTTTTGCAAGAAATTGAGCAACAACACTGCCAATATGCGGCCGCGCCTTGTCGTGGTGCAGCATCCAGCCTGCTTCACAGAAATGTGGTCTTTTGCGCCTGATACGGACTTGCAATGTTTTCAGCACATCCCTGTAGTATTGTACAGTTCTGATGTGTGTTCAGGTACAACATGCTAATAAACCATTCCATGAACATCAAAGAATGAGTTGGCCATAACTTTCCCAGAATAAGCAACCACTTTTGCTCTTTTGAGGTTGATGATGAAGGAGATATCCACACTGAGCTTTGCTGTTTGCTCTCAGGATCAAAATGATGTAACCAAGATTCATCAGCTGTGATTACGTTTGATAGAAGCCCCGGATCTTCCTCTAACATAAACTTTAACTGCATTTTACTTCCATTGCAGAGGTAGGTGATACTGAACATGTCTGAAATTACCTGGTTCTCACAGGCGGGAACCAGGAGTACCAACAATGGAACTACTACGGCGTGTTTGTTTCACATAAAGCTAACAGAATATACAATTGAATTTTAGTGCGAAAAATTATGACCGTAAAACATTATGATCATCATTATTAAACAGCCCTCGTACGACGGCCATATAAAATGGAAAAATTTGATGGGATGCGAAGAAAAAGCAGGTAGAAATGCCTAACCTCTGAAGTGAAGAAGACTCATCGTTGGAAGGGCATTATTTGACTTAAGATACACAATAAACCATAAAGGTGTTTTAACCATAGGTATTATGCTTTGTGTGCTGAATGGGGATTTAATTCATATTGGCTTATTGTCAAAGTAAGGAAATCTGAAGTTCAAATCCCGGTCATGGCATTGAATTGTTCATTTAGACTCAAGCTTTCTAACTTAATTAGACACATGGATGTGTGGAAGAAGATTTTAATCAGCACTCTCCCCAGCTTCTAAAAGTCGCTTGGCAATGTGCAAAGTCGTTGTAGTTTGTAATTTCCCCAGGTCCATGTTACAATTAGGCACTGGAAACTACATTATAAATCTCACAAAATGACCAGAAAATACTTCAAATATTCTCAAATAAATACAGTTTTTGAACCATTGTTTATAAATATTGATAATGAACTTACTACAAACATTTATTTTAGGACTTTAACCCTTATGATAAAAGTGTCTCTTTCACTTTCTACAGTGCTACCCTTGCTATTGGAGGCCAACAAATATAATTTCAGTGATTAGCTATTGTTCCAGAGTAATCCCACACAGTTCTCGAAATGGAGTGCTTTTCTTAGTGGAGTGTTTTTTGCGCAGTGGATCATTAGGACCGTAAAACCCTTCTGAGTCAGCTTTGAAATTCATGGACTTTTCTTGTCTTTCGCTGAATCGGAGTTTTATATGGAGCAATCGGTTTTCTGTGTAATTCCGGTGACATCAGCAGTGATTTGTGGTTTGTACGACGTAGAGATTGACTTCCTCTGCTGGTAAAACATCAAGAGTGAACTTTTCAAAAGAAAGTACATTTGCATTTTTATAACTACTTCTCTGAGAGTGACATTCATGTTCATCCGAGCTTAATCTTTAAATTAAAATGTTCTATACAGAATGACGTGGCTGTAAATCACACAGAGTGGAAATAAAATGTCGCAACAAACGAATAAAGTCTTTTAGAAGACATTTGTATGCATACTTGCAGAGCGCGTAATTAACAAGTATCTTTTTTGTACATAATACCGAAATCTTGGGCTGACTGTTTACATGCGGGCTTAGAATAATCATAATGGTAATTAAACGGGAATACACGTTACTGTCTTAAGGGTGCGTTGCCTTGTGATTTTCTCAAACTAATGCCAGCACCCAACAGTTGTAGCTCATTTGTTTAGAAAAACGAAAGCTAACCAGCAAATCTATGGTTCATATTGTGTCTGTTATTCAATTTTTTAGTCTAGTTATACTTTAATTGTTCCACAAATGGCTTGTGTTAAAGAACATTGATTATACTTTTTCCTTTTATTATATTTCTAACAGAGATTACACCTATAAATCCGATCTCATTCCTTCCAGGTCATCTCGTATAACCTCTGCCTGTATATGTGTATTAGATTGCATTATGATAAGGAGGGGATACGGCACTGAATCTGTAGCAATTGAGCACATTAGCAATTGGGCACAAGGCAAAATCTGTAGCAATTGGGCACACGGATCAACCAGAAAAACAGGTTTTAGGTACTCGAGATTAAGAGAGACACAGGAGTGTTAACTGCTCATAGTCATTTTTATTATTTTGTTGAAAACCCTCTCTTAAGAGATTCTTAACCAGCTATGTCTACTTAAAGCATGCTGTTTCCGGGGCAGACCACGTGATCTCTTATGTTACCCCCAAAATTTATATTTTCGTTATTATAGCAAATACCCTTTCTTCGTTCTGCTAGAACTCGTCAATGGGTTTTGTGCTTTCTTGGTCCATATTTTAACCTACATTTATCTAAAAGCTCATTCAGAAGGAATTCGTTACAGTTCTTCATTATTTAATTTCATTCGTGTAAAACAGAATTTGTCAATAATTTAATTTATGCACATAGGCAAGAGTTTTCAGACATTTTCTTAAATCTCTCGTTTCCTAAATTTCTTTCAGACTATTGGCAATCCTATTGTCAAGTGTAATTGCACACTTTCTTCGTCTTTTACCCTCCAAGTTGAGTTCTTTTCTGTCAAAAAGGTATCCCTGGTATTCTAAATCATCCTTTAGGACCTTAACTAGCCTTGTGGTCATTGCACGATTTTGTTGAAACTGTGGTTCCAAACTACCACAGCATTGTTTGTGCTATGACATTTTCCACGACATTTCCATTAATCTGTTGGTATTGAAGAACTATCCAACCACTGTTCCCCAAAGTACTCGTAGAACTAACTTAATTGCTCATTTTCTGGTGAGTTTTCTTGTATAATGAGTCAAACATCGTCAATTTTACTAAGCGGAAGATGAGCCAATGCAGAACACATTCTTGTATGAAACCTGATTTCCTCATCTTGAATGTAGTCACGTGCCAGTCGTAATTCTTGTATATTTCTCCAAATACACTGATTTAAATGACAGTTGCAACCAGAAATTTGTATATTTGGAGACAGAGACATTCAAAGCTTGAATAGCGTCAGGTTAAATTACTTTCTTGGAGTGCCAGCCTTGTATCTTCTCTTTAATTGTGTTGAACAGCCTGCTGCAAGTCTTCTTTTTCATATTTGGAAGAAGAGCGTATGCCACATATTTCATGACTTGTACTTCCAAATCGGCGTGGATGGTGTGTATTTGGCTCTATTGTTAGCTACAGCTTTTGTCACCTAAAAGTGGCCTTCACAATTAAATCGTAAAAACAACCCCCTCCACACCAGAAACCTAGATAATTATCTGTGTGCCCAATTGATAATGTGTCCAACTACTGCACTTCCATGGCACTGCGATCAGACTAGATGTATTATGTCTATGTCCCAAGTGGGACATCCCCGGGTGAAGGATGAGGCAGAAGGCAGAATCCCTACAATTTGCCGGTCGGAAGCTTCTCGGTTGGCCATTACAACAGGCATAACACTTGCCATGGTCCTAAAACGGCCCACTAGGTGGACCTGCAGACCGGAAACCATCCTATCTTAGGAGGAAATGTTTACGAGCACATCATCCTACCATGCAGCGCCGAGGCTCTCGCCAACACTTCTACCCTGAAAGAGACTAACATATGAGAGATGATAAGAAATGATAACGGAGATGAAATTCAGGGGAGCAAATCCCGGAGCATCCTACCACAGCAGGACGCCCATCAAGTTTTGTAACCTGTTTAAAGGAAATATGTAATTTTCATAATTATTACATATATACAGACAGTTCGCGTTACCAATTTGAAGATAGTATATGTGCAGTAGGATGTGCTTTTGCTGTCTATGAAAACCAAACGGAACTAATTCACTCCATGTTTAAATTGTCACCTGAATGTTCTGTATTCCAGTGGGAGCTCTTAGCAATTAAAAAGCTATAAAATGGTGTACTGTTAATGGGAACAGTGCCCATATTCTTAGCGATTCACAATCAGCTCTACTCGCTATTAATAATAAATACAATTTAAATTTATTAGCACATGAAATCAGAACCTTGCTTCAAAACCATCCAGGACATATTTGCATGGAATGCCTTAAAGGACACAGTGGAATTTTAGGTAACGAGAGAGCTGATCGCTTGGCTAAGAAGGTTGCAGAATCCAATCTTCCTGTGACATACTCTTTATGTCCTATTTCTACTGTAAGGAGAATAATACATCAACATATTCTTGAAGAATGGAACCAACAATGGCTAACAACTCCTAATGGAAGTTTAACAAAAACATTATTTTTCCCTAGTGTATATGACAGAGTAAAATGTGACACTCTTGTACCAAATTTTGTTTTGACACAATTTTTAAGTTGACATGGTAAATTCGGTGAACACTTATCACGCTTTCACTTAACATCAAACCTCGAGTGCATGTGTGGTGAAGAATTTCAAACTGTGGTTCATCTCCTTTTCTGTTGTCCCATTTTCTGGAGAGAAAGACAAGAATTAATATTAAAGCTAGACTCTCTAGGAACTGAACTTCCTGCCCCGCTCACATCTTTGCTAATGAAGTCACAACAGTATAAGCACTTCATGATGTTTATAAACTCAGTGTTTAAACGTCTGAAATAGTTTAAATTAATATGCATCAGATTAAAACTTATTATCTTCCTTCTAGTATTTAAAATATTTTTGTTAAAATTGTATATTTTTATGTATCAACTCTAACCCTAATATACCACTGTGTAAAATAGGGTTCAATAAATCTGGATAAATTAAAGAAACTTCAGGGGATGTAATTAAGCTACCCAGCATTTGCCTGGCGACCCGGGAAAACACCGAAAATAACCATGGGTCAGATAGCCTGGCCAAGGAACCTCTAGAATCCGGGACATATGCAAAACCATCAGAGCCGTCCCCTCTCTGTAGGTATGTACACTAGGAAGGTCAGCTGAAAAGGCAAACAATAAAAAGAAATTTAAATGTCTTTATTTATTTCTCAATATAATTTCCAGAGAGGGTAATGCATTCGCCATATGGGTGTTCTAATTTAATTAAACCATGAATTTAGTGCGAATTTATCTTTGTCCTCCAAACAGCTGTCTACCGCATTAATGGCCTCCTCGTTGCTGCGAAATATCCAAGACAGTTTTTGAGCTTCAAGAATAGGCGGTAGTCACTTGGTGCTAGATCTGGCGAACAGGGTGTATATTCAAGCAAATCGAACTTCAGTTCGCAATTTTTTCCCATTCCAGTGACTGAACGAGGGGGCGGAGCCTTGTCGTGAAGAAACAAGACATTTTTCTTTGCCGAATGAGAACTTTTTCTTTTCACCTGATCACACAAATGTTGCAGAAACCTTGCGTGGTAATCATCAGTGGTACTTTTACCCTTTTTCCAAGTAATCAATAAAAACATTTCCCTGTGCATCCTATAAATAGCTCGCCATAACCTTGTTAGCTGAAAAATTTGACTTTGTTCCCTTTGTAGTTGGTTCACCTGGTACAATCCACAGTTTTGACTGTGTGTTTAGTGTTTAACGCCCACTTTTACTACATACGGCACTGCAGACGGTGACACTGATGATACATGACATGAAGATGGAGCACCGATGGAGCACCGGTGGGAGAAAACCCAAGGTCACGGAGAGAACCCGCCACAACGCCGTGTTGTCCACAACAAATCTCACTTTGCGGTCGCCTGGGATCGAACCCGGGCCGCCTTGGTGAGAGTCAAGCGGTCTAACCAGTTTTGACTGTGATTTACTTTCTGGAGTGTAGTGATGTATCCAAATGTCATCCATGATAATAAGCTGTTTCTAAAGCTCACTGGGAAATTTACGGTTGAGCTGCAAGTTCTTAACAGAAATAGTTTTCCTTAGCAACTTTTGATTACTTGTCAACAAACGTGGAATCCATCTTGCACAGACCTTGTCAAGCAACCTTGTCACTTGAAATATTACCTGCACGTTCTTTTGTTTGAAGCCTCTGCTACTTCAGAATCCTTTAATCTGCGTCTTCCATTATAAACGATGGATTTTTCAACGATCTCTGGAGTTGTGACTTCCACAGGCCTTCCAGAGGGAGACTCATCACTACGTTCCATTTTAAGTTCTGCAACCCACATTTTAATCACTGAATATTGTCACAAAACAAAGTTGTACTTTGACAAATTAAATTTTCTGTTAAGAGTTGACCGAGTGTCTTATTTTCTTTCATTTGAGCCTTATATCTTGAAATTTAAGATATTCTGTACTTCTTTTTTGTTTCTCTGTTTGTCAATGTTTATTATGGCATCTAGTAATATTTTGTGGTATTACTTCTACATTATGGATATTTGTTTCAGTGTTTGGAATCGAAGTTCATGTTTTGGTATGTGTAATTGAATATTATAAAGTAGGGTTTATTGCAACATGTTGTATGAACGGAGCATGTAAATATTTCATTAGTGGTGATAGCTGAAGGAAATATATATTTACTCTCAGGATTTCACTTATAAAGTCAGGTTATGCTATGGCTAAGAAAATAATGGTACTATGTAAGAGAGAGTAATGAGTTAAGTTCAAAGAAGATTTTTATTTTGTAGAAAATTTTATTTACATCTTAAGAGTTATCTCCCCTTGCAAGATCCGGCCATTTGGTATCTTTATCCATTAGTCAAGTCTCCAAAATATGAAGGTACAGAGTCTTTCAACGTACTGGCACTTTTCTTCTTGATTTATTTAGGCGTTAAACCTTTCAAATGGAGGTGTTTAATCACTTCTCCTTTTTCCAAATCCTGCATTATCATGAAAGTTCTACACTTTTCTTGTTTAAAATGCTGTCGTTCAGAAACTAAACACGCTATTGACCTGCAACTATGTATACAAGCTAGTCTAGGGTTGAGCTGTATGATGCTATCCTTCAAACTGGCTCAGTGGTACCATCTCTATGTGAGGCCCGGTACTTATGAGCTGATCCTCATATTCTTCCCAATTTCTCCTTGCATTCTGTAATTGTATTTCGTGATGCAAATATATTTAGTTGCTCCCATTAGTGAAGGCTTCTTATTTTCAGTGTTCTAAAATGGCAAAGTATATTTCATGTACTATAATGCTGCAAATTCACAACATAACTACAAGATCACCATAGGTTTATAAAAATTGAGTTGAAGATCGACTCGTAGACTTTTTAACCGTTTTTCTACATACAGCAGGTATTCCACCCAAGAATGGCATATCGAAATTTCACATGAAATATGAGCCCTGAACCCACCCACCAATTTGTGTGATGTGGGTCTGACTGGATTTTAAACAGCACAGCTGAGAAATGAAAGCCCAATTATTAGGAAACTTGTTATATGAATTTAGTATCTTTCAAGGATACGATAGCAAAGGCTTTAAAAACCTACATCCCAAATCTACCCTTTAAATGGTGATGTTTTAAGAAAATTTGTTTTCCTGAATGTTACACATCACGATTTACTTTAAATTGACGTACCTTTAAGATGTTTTTTTAATAATTAAGTATATGTCTTAAATTTTCTAGGACTAACCTATATTTCTCAAAAGTATACAATTCACATTAAATGAAATTATCTGTGGAGCTAGACAGTTGAAGCAGAGTCATTGCTATTGGTTTGACATTTTTAATGCTTAGTACTTCACACAAAGGGTAATCAATCGTTTCCCCTACTCCTGGTGACATAAATAGAATGAAACTTCAAAGCCTTCACATAGCAATTCGATCTTACAAAGTTTAACTATCACTTAAAGACTACTATACGCCTACATTCCTTAATAGGTATCGTTTATCCCACATTGTTTATAGCATTGTTTGTAGTTTGTTTTCGTACATCTAATAGCTCATCAGACAGCTCTGGTGGGGTCTAAGGTTGGATATTCTATAGAGGAAAACCCTTGGGAAATGCGTACTTTTACTCATATACATTTTAAAGAATTTTTTAGAACAGATTGAAAATATAGAGAGGATCATACAGTATATACAATTTTTTAGCTTATGCAATGTTTAAACGATAAATTATACACAATTGGAACTGAATGCAAATTTTACTGCTTTATCGACAATGGACATGAAGGGTTTTACAGAAAATTTATTAAATCGTTCAAATATTGCAGCTTTTTTCAAAGTTTACGTGTTTAATAACCGGGAAGCCTATACAAGCGGCTCTTTTCAGATAAATCAGCCCGAAACATAACACGTTACTGGACAATGGATTAAATGGAACAGGCCTGTTTTATCGCTGTCATGACAATGAATTATTCTGTAGGCGCCCAGAGTAGAGGCTGTGACACTTAATAGATTGCTTCCTCATGCTGTTAATAGCATTTAGGAGCAAAATAAGTATTTTATCCTTTGCGCATCAATCTGATTTTCCATTGTCTTCGACAAGATCTAAGAGTGAGTAAATTCACTGTAAAAATAAAAGATAATAAATGCATATACCATTCGCAAAATTTAAATATACAGTTGCAAGTATCTCTTCAAAATGTAATGCAATATGTAATGAAGTTTTCTAAGTGGAAATTATTTGTTCTTTCACACTGGCCGTGTGTAGGCTAAAGAATGGAAAGTTAGAGTCAGATTGAAAGTTCAATGCCATAGCCGGGATTTGAACCACGGAACTTCTGGTCTCCGTCCAGTCACTCTAACTATTGAGCTACTATGGCCAACGTGCCGATAAGACATTAAATACCCCAACTGACTCTTGTTTTTCCTGGTAAACCACTTAGGAGTTCTCATAAACACATGAGATAACTACCTTAATGGCGTCTTACAGCCTCTAAGTATTTTAAGGTCCGGGCTTTATAGTTAACCACTATTAGGTCAAATAATGGAAATTAATTGTTCTTTCACACTGGCTGTATGTAGGCTAAAGTATGGAAAGGTAGAGTCAGAGTGAAAAATTTAGTGCCATAGCCGGGATTTGAACCACGAATCTTCTGGTCTCCGTCCAGCCGCTGTAACCATTGAGCTGCTATGGCTAACGTGCCAACATGACATTAAATTCTTCAAATGACTCGTATTTTTCCCGGTAAACCACTAAGGAGTTCTCATAAGCACATGAGCCAACTACCTTAATGGCATCTTACAGCCTGTAAGTAATTTAAGGTCCGGGATTTATAGTTAAACACTATTAGGTCAATAAATGGAAATTAATTGTTCTTTCAAACTGGCTGTGTGTAGGCTAACCATTAATTGACCTAATAGTGGTTAAATATAAAGTCTGGGCCTTAAAATACTTACATGTTATATGTCGCCAATAAGGTAGTTGTCTCATATGTTTATGAGAAATCCTAAGTGGTTTACTGGGTAAAATACGAATCAGTTGAAGAACTTAATGTCATCACGGCACGTTGGTTATAGTAGCTCAATGGTTAGAGAGGGACGGCAACCAGAAGATCCGTAGTTCAAATCCCAGCTACGGCATTGAATTTTTCAGTCTGATTCTACCCTTCTAAGTTTTCAAAGGTTTACTTACGTGGACCAATATTACAATGTTCACATTTGCAGGAAATAATGCAATACAGCATCTCGTGGCGTCATTTTCAGATCTGATTACCAGTTCATTCTTTAGGTTTGATGTAACATCATAGATAATATAGTTTCAGATTCTGATATTTCGCTACATTGTGGTAGATTGTGATTAGGTTATAATATTGACGCTCTGCTATAATCTTGTTAGTATTGCAACCTGATCCGTTGATATATGATGCTTCTGTAATGCTAACCAGCGAGAATGACGTTAATTTAAACCACTTTTTTATGTGGCTAACGTATTCAAAAACTTAATGCAATATTTCTCCAGATTTACTTGACTATGCAACGTTGTCGGACATGATAACACGAGTGATTTAAAAATGATCTGTTAGCTTGCAAAATCTTCAGTCGCATTACTGCCGACTGGTGGAGTTGGTACAGGAAGGCCTGGTCCATGAGGCACTAGTCGAATTGCGGATTCCTAAGATGGATACAACGGCTGTTCAATAAAGAACCGTAACAATGTTTTGACATCGTACCTATACTCATCCTCATAAATTTGCTGGTCCTTCTCAAAATAGTTTCCCCTGAATGCGATGCACTTGTCCCAACGTTTCTGCCATCCTTCAAAGACATGCTAGAGACCATTTTTTGAGAGATCCTTCAAAATCGCCTCCGCAGCCTTCACCACTGCTTCTGATGATGGATAATGCCATCCACGAAGGCGATTCTTCAAATTAGGGAATAGTAAAAAGTCACACGGGACTAAATCCAAACTATAGGGAGGGTGAGAGGCACACTTCACGTTGATTTTTGTAAGATATTCTGCAACAACACTGGCAATATGCGGCCACGCATTATCGTGGTGCAGCGTCCAACCTGCTTCACGGAAATATGGTTTTTTACGCCTGATATGGACTTGAAATGTTTACATAACAATCCTGTAGTATTGTCCAGTTAATGATGTGTGTACAGGTACAACATGCTGATAAACCATTCCAGCTTTGCTGTTTGCTCTCAGGATCAAAAATGGAGTAGCCAAATTTTATCAGCAGTGATTACGTTTGAAAGAAACTTCGGATCTTTCTCTAACATCAACTTGAACTGCATGCGAATGTCCTTTTGTTCGGGAATAAAAAATCTTGCAACTCATCGCGCACCAACACTTATCATGTGTAATGTTTCTGTCATGAACGTGTGCGTGGTACCCAATCAAGTATTCAGTATTTCGGAAAGAGTTCTTAAGGTAATTCGACAATTCTGTCTAACAATGGCAGCAGAAGTGTTGATGTTTTCTCCCGTAAGAGCAGTAACTGGAGCACCGATTCCGCCTTCCTTTGAGATTGATTGTCTCCCCGAGTTTAATATTTTAAACCATCTTCGAGCTGTGCTGTAGGGAAGAACAGACCCTCCATAGTTATCCTGCAACACTGTATAGGCCTCAGCGGAAGATTTGCTGAGACGAAAGCAGAATTTCAAAGCCGTATATTGTTCCTTGCGTGTTACCTCCATTGCAGCGGTAGGCGATACTGAACATGTCTGCACTTCCTCGTTCTCACAGTTGGGAACCAGGAGTACCAACAATGAAACTAGAGTGGACTGTTTTTTTTTCACATTAGGCTAAGAGAATATAATAAGATTGAATTTTAGTGCGGAAAATTATGATCGTAAAAATTCTGATCAATCTTATGATCAATCTTTATTGGAACTCATTCCAGATGTAAGCAGAAGTAGTGGTCTGCTATATGATCTTAGGTTCCCGCCATATCATAGGAACTGCAAAAGACATATGAGGGTTCCCTTTTAGCTAGCCGCTTAATAGTGTTGTTCTTTTGGCGCAACAGATTTCTGCAGCCCAAAACTTCTTCTTGTCAATTTTATTGTCAAAATGACACTTTTAAGCTCTTTTAATTCGAGAAGTCAAATTTCGCCTCTGATTTTAAAATGTGCTCACTACAAATGTAATAAAATTGTTTTTTCATTTACACCTTTGCGAGACATTTATCTTCCTAATTCCCAGTGCTTAAGAAAACACACTATTAGAAACACTACTTAATTTACAACTGAGAAGACACAGGATTAGCTTATATTAGCTTCTATTCCTTTGGCAACTATGCAGGACACTTCGTATCTGCAACAAACCTTCCTTGTCTGCTGTTGGCGTAAACGTTCCCCTGGAGGGTAAAACCAAACTTTTGAGAGGCTCATTGTTGGATATTGTCATTCCTGAAGTCACAGACTACAATCTCCTAAAGCATATATGTCATTTATTGCTGTATTTGTTGACCTTATAAGATAAAGCTATACTTATGGCAACAGTTTTTTTAATATTCCAAGAAATTGGTGGGTGATGGAGCATTTGTAACTTGACTTTGGATTTGGCACATAGAAATATGTAAGAATCAGAAGAAATTATGCATTTAGTTAGCAGTTTCATTGTTGACCAGTGTTATTTATGCATATAACCTTATAAAAGCATAATATGTAAATCTATTCTTCAAATGCTGATTTTTTCTATGTTCTTCATCTTAATCTAGAATCGCATTGGTACATAATTTAATTTACTACAAATATTCTTTTGGTGCATTGGGAATAGCCGAATACGGGCTTAACTGCCCTCAGGTCGTTAAGCAGCTCATCGCTTTGTAATGGCAGTGAAATTCCGTTTGAGTTCCAAGAACGAAAGGAAACAGAAGAAAAAGATAATGACATCCCAATTAAGTAAAAAGGTATTTAATTTTGGAAAATTAATATCCTATTACTCTTTTGGTAGATCTCATGTCGAATTTTGGGATGAAATATATAATTTCTATAGATAGAGTCAACATGAATTCAATGCCATGACCGGGATTTCAACCTTGGATCCCCTGGTTTCCCTCCACTCGCTCTAACCCATTGAGCTACCATGGCCAACTTGCAAACTTACCATGGGCAACTGGATGGAAACCAGGAAATCCGTGGTTCAAATCCCGGCCAGTGAATTGAATTTTTCATGTTGACCCTATCTATCAAATATATTAGCCTATATGCAGGTAGTGTGAAGAAATGATCAATTTCCATCAATTAACTAAAATAAAAAGAGTTAACTGATGAAGCCTAGGACTCAAGTACTTACAATAGTAAGTCGCCACAAACGTGTGCTCGCATTGGTAGGCCGCGGCGTGGCTCAGTGGTTTGACCGCTTGGCTCTAACCAAGGCAGCCCGGGTTCGATCCCAGGCGACCGCAAAATGAGATTTGTGGTGAACAAATCCGCTGGGGCGGATTTTCTCCGAGACTTCCGGTTTCTCCCGCCATCTCATTCCACCGGTGCTCCATCTTCATCTCATATACCATCAGTATTACCGCCTGCGGAGCCGTATGTAGTAAAAGCGGGCGTTAAACACTACACATTTCATTTCCGCCTTGGTAGCGTGTCTACCTCACGTTCAAGAGGTCACGAGTTCGAAACTCGGTCAGGGGGAGTTACCTGGATCAGGTTTTAACGGTTTTAACGGGGTTTTCCCGTATCCTTAAGGACGAAAGTCGGGTAACTCTAAGCTCTATGGACCCTATGATCCTTTGAGCATCATTTCACCCATCCCATTCATCGTGCGATATGAATTAAAGTTGGAGGACGTAAATTACAAAAACAAAAAAAAAACAAAAAGTCGCTCGATTGCGAGGGCCCCTGGTGGTCTACCGTGGAAATATACGAGTCAGATGACCAAATTGATGTCATGACGACAATTTGGCCGAGCGAACCTGGCGTACCATGGTTCAAATCCCGACCATGGCATTGCATTTTTCATGTTGACTCTATCTATAAAAATAGCCTATATACGCTAGTGTGAAGAAATGATTAATTTTCTTACTTAACTAATATAATTTCTATGTTTATTTTAATTACGTAGTACAGAAAAAATAAACGACATCAGCTCTTTGTAGCACTAAGCTTCTAAGATTCAAATGTGTCATATTAAATATAATTATATTTCTCCCTTAATATTCTAGAATTTCAAATTTCAAGCCCATGATCCACACTGTCTTGGAGGATGTGGTAAAAACGCCCCACTTTTATTTCGTCCCGCAACACACATCATGACGTCGACTTTAATCTCACCTGTAATAAGCTTGTTGTTAAAAGCCACAGTAAATTTGTTGTCATCAGCAACTAACTACCAAAATTCATTGTGTAGCCCAGGGCAGCGTTTGCACAATTCGCAAATATGTCCTGCTTTTTTGTGCCCCTTGCTCACAATGAAACTCCTAATTAAATGGATATGTGAGGCCGTCACCCTTTGATTTTCACTCCCAGTAAAATCCCCTTTGAGCGCAACGATTTGCCAGCAAACAAAACACACACTTCACTGAGCTGGTATTAAAAAAACTCGGGCGCATATTAAAGCCATGTTCGGTATAAAATTAAATCCACTAAGGGTTGACGTTGGGGAATACACGGGTTGTTGGTATGTTAAAGCAGCGTTTGTGTTACATTTTTTTAGCCTTGGTTGTTCTTCCTTTGATTTTCCTTTCACCATTCTCCTCTTTGGGCTTCGATTTTTCTGCGTTAACGAAAGTGTGATGTGTCAACTGTGGTAGAAAATGAGTTAACACAATGTAGGATGTATCGGCAAATATGTCGTAGGCACGATGTACACCAATAACTTTTAAGAATGCCTGGGATGTCATCCACTTTATTCTTGATTATACAGCAACTGTATCAATTAGATAAATTAAGCTGACCCAAAAATTGTCTTCCGTCCTTTGTTTCCGACTTTAAATGTTTCAAAACAAATTGACAGCTGTAGGATGTATATAAGCGCCATATAAACGTTTGTATATAACTAAATTTACACTAATGTAACAATTTAGGCTTTCACGTCCGGCATCAATCCAGTAATACGTCGAAGTTAACGGGCTTAGTGTCCATGATCCGGTCGGAAAAACTGATGTTACAGACGTTTCGCTCGTACGTACGTCGAGCATCTTCAGAGGACTCATGGAAAACTAGAGTGGCTCTGTTTCTTTTTTATTTTTTTTTTTATTTAAAAGGGGCGGCCCCACTGCCGCCGACTCCGGTGACGATCGTCCGCCCGGAGGCTACATTGTCTCCCCATGCAATTGCGGTTATACTAACACGCAGCTATGGGAAGGGTACTAGAATGTTATTAAACGTGCAAAGGCATGCTAACGGGATTTGTGGGTTACGATCGGGTTCCGCTGAAGCACCCGGGTTAGTATCGGTTAATTCTACTCTTGCTAGCATGGAGTCCATGTTGTCAGTTGACTTTACTGGCACCACGAGTGCCAGTATTTGATGCCCTGTGCCGTAGCCACACTAGTTTGCCACGAGTCTTCTGAGGATGATCGATGCATGTACGAGCAAAACGTCAGGAACTTCAGTTTTTCCTAGTAGGCCACCGCCAGTAAGACCGGAAACTTCCACATATTACTGTGCTCACGCCGGCCGTGAAACCCTAAGTTGAATATTTTAGATCGAAAGGAAATACACAATTCTTATAGAAAAAACATTAGAGCATATAGGGTATATATAAAGCAAGAAGTGTTTGTAGGACAAGAAAGCTAGATGAATGGAAAAACAGAAATATGATATCCCTCAGCAAAGGAATGGTCATAACACAGGTCAGTTGGCTTTGCTCCTAACCAACTCAAGGAAAACATGCCTGCGTGTGAAGTGGAGCGCCAGTCTGCCGCTCTAGCCTTCCTTTCATGCTACCCCGAACGTGCTCAATGCAATTGCACTGTAGCTTAGCTGCAGTCCTGAAAGTTTTGCACCGTGCGTGCTTCAGAATAAACTAAATGGGGGCTGTGGGAACATTCTTACCAAATTCGGACATGCGCATATACAAAATTCATACATTAGCTCAAACTATAAATTGAAACCCACCAATTACATTTCAGAAAATTCAAAAATATAAAGATAATGGGGGAAATTTGATCGATGGCTGAGCCGTGATTTTTATACCACAGACACTCTCGGTCAGGGCGCAGTGAAGTCACGTCACAAACACACACATACACGCGCACACACACACACTTACACACATATAAAGTGCGCCAAGAATACACCGAATACACAACACATTTAAATAACTCTATCGTTGCCGCCAAACATACCACACGAGTCTGCAAGTAGCGACTTTCCAGGTGGCGAGTGAGATTGCAATATAATTATAATACCTAATTGCAATCAACAATAAATCGAAAATGGAACTGTCGAGATGTTTTCTTCACTAAACACATCACATCTGGTCAGAATGTATCCCACCCCCTGGAACAGAGAAGTGAGTCCATGCTGAGCGAACCCCGAAAAAAACCCGACCTGTACAGAAACCTCCCCATCAATAACTCTCACCCGTCACCTTCCCTACATAATGAGGTGTTCAGTGCTGGAAGGACTCAACCTGGTCCCTAACGGGCAAGGACGCCTCAAAAGGTACAAAACGTACCCCTTCAAACAGCAATTTAAATGTACTGCATTTGTGCTGAGCAATGGAATGGGCTTCATTAATCAAACTAAGTAGGTTTTGAATTAAACAATACAGTGAAAGGCCGCCAAGAACTGCTGACGTCATCACCATAGACTTTTTCTTGTGGGGATATTTGAAATGAAGGGTTTAGGAGGACCGACCCAGATATCTTGAAGCGTAAAAACGAAAAATTGGGCAAGAAATGCAACTGGTCAGGCAAATAGTGCTGCTGTAAACATTAAATAATTTCAGAGACTGTGTTTGATCTTGTTTGTCAGTAAATGGAGGCCATTGAGAGCACTTTTTGAAGTGGATGCATCATATCTTACAACACAGGGCCAGTAATTTTGTTATGAATGCGTCCTCTTGGTTTAAATTTCATGTGCTATAATACGTCCTAATAAATTTAAATTACAGTTTAAAAAATCATCTATATGTACCCGCTAAAAATTGAAAAAGTTTCCATTAAAAAAATCACGCCCTATTCACAATCATAGCATTCCTTATATACCTGTGGGTAAAATAGGAATCAAAATATTAGATAATAAATAAACAATATGAAAACAAGTAGATATCATACAATTTTTTTTTAAAAAATAACACTTCATAAAACTGTAATGTGACTGATTGGGATACGTAGATTCGGAAATACGCTTGTAGAAATCTAAAACAACTTTTGCTGCCGTAAAAAGACGTGAAATTGGCAATCAGATTTCTTCAAGTTCTACTCGGTGCTCCGCCGCACGAAAACAAATGAAAGAAACCACTGCGGTACGCTTCAAGCGTCGACTGTCGTAATAAACATCACCGAAGTCCGTTTCTAACACTTGCGGGGTATTTATACCACCAGCAATTGTTTCTAGACGCAGCCCTTCGGAAAACTTTCTCGCTAACAACAATGACCGAACAATCTAGAGCCTCTCTCTGTCTCTTTCTCTCCTACTTACGCGCCTGGCTCCGGCTTGTCGCGGCAGCTCAACAATGCCACACGCTGACAATAACAACTTTTTACTCACCCCGTGTATATAAAATCTTAATTATTAAGGGGCTGAAGCAGCACATCACGGATCAATTTTAACCACTCGAATCCTTGGTTTTGTAGTCCATAATTTACTGATGGTGTAATTCTAAACGCTTCTATTGGAGATTAATTTCTGCACACAAAACCTAAATACTCAAGAAAACAATACAAATAACTTAGTACTGAAGAAAGAAATCAAATAAATTTTCTTGAAAAGCATTCGGTTGCAAGGCATTAAAAGAAAAGGAAAATGAGCCTATCGATTTTGGCTATCACATAATACTTAACATTTAAGGCAAGGCTACACTGAAAATTGGTCGAAAATGTTGAAAATCATGGAATTTTCTTTTTTGGCATTTTTGGTGTCATGTCATCACGTGACAATTTGAAGAGAATCGTTAAAAGTAACAATCAGTACTTTAAACTTAATTTTCTGAGAAACTTCTTTTCTAACACTTTTCAGAATACAAAATACCCTACGCGTCAAAGTTTTTTATTTAACTTGGTGAAACTTACAGGGTAGGTCCACAATAAGTAAATAACAAATATCAGATTCCTCTTTTTTGTTAATGCTCATGTTTTAGAAACTATATAGTGTTAAGAATTAAAAAATGTTAATATTTTCCAAAAATTCGAGAGCTAACACATGGACAATGTTTTAGAACAAATGCTAAAAGAATATTCCAAAAAATACGAATGTGGCTCCTTTAAAATTGTTCTGTACTAGCCAAAAACAAAAACTCAACTTATAATCTCAAATTTTTTGACGCGTAGAATATTTTTAATTTTTACTATATTTTCTCAAAAATAATTAATAATTAATGAACTATTTGGTGTAGCAACATAAAAAGTACATGCAAGTTTAAAATGATACTCTAATTATGTGTCTAATTTTTCTTAATGCCAGGTTTATTATTATAGAAGTTGGAATTTTCAGTGTAGCCTAGCCTTAAATTCCATAAATATAATAAGAGATTAATAGAATTATGAAGATTTCTTTGGTACAGTGACATTGTGTGTAAAACCTTAGCTGGGTTCGTACTGTGTTACGCTAATGAAGCATGAACCATGAGAAGTGCAGATGTCAGCAGAATTACGGCCAGCGAAATGAGATTTATGAGAGCAGCGCCAGGCTACGAAATGAAGATATCGTGGAGAACTAAAATTACAACCGATCTCCCAGTTTATAAACAAGCTGCATTGGGAGAACCGCCTAGAACAAATGAATGATAATACACTTCCCAATGAGTACCAATAGCGTCATGATCTTTGTGCCTTAGAGGTGAACGCTAAATTGAGATTATTTTGTAATATGTTATGTAACTTACCCTTGGATTGCGTGGCGGTGGTGATTGCCTGGAATGAAATGTCCATGGTGTATGTCTTAATTTATCTGCATGTTTTGTGGAACAAGTTACCTTCTTTTTCCGCCAACCAACTCTTTTATAACTTTAATATGTTTTTACTGAAATTTTAAGGGATTGTAAAACAAATTAGAACCAACATAGCCCTTCTTTTCATCAAAATTATTTGGGCTTTCCAATGTCAAAAGAGTTTCGAAAAGCGGTTTTGGAATGTTAATACTAATTTGCATTTTTGTTGTAATTTACGTCCTCCAACGACACGTTATATTGGACGATGAATGATATTAGTGAAATGATGCTCAAATGAGTGCAGGATCCATGGAGCTTAGGGATACCCGACATTCGTCTTTAAAGATAAGGTAAAACCCAGGAAAAAGCCTTATTCAGGTAACTCGCCCTGACCGAGATTCGAACTCGGGATCTCTTGAACGTGAGGCAGACATGCTGCCATCTACGATACCAAGGCGGGCTTCCCACGAATTGCGAGATACTATCGTGTAAACTATTTTACTGTTTTATCCAGGGTTTAGAAATATTCCTGCACTTGTAGTTACTTGACTACACCACACTTTCTGTGTAGCTAATATTAACTACTTTTGTATCACGTTTCAGTTGGAATAATCAGTCGCATTCTTGCCAGATACCATAACCTGGTTGGGATTGAAGCATGAGCTTTCATGTAGCAATGAACCATGTCGTTACTGAGATAACACATGTAATAAGAGCAATAAGAGTACTGTGTAGAACTAGAAAAAATTATCAATCGCAAATACAGGAGTATTGAAAGCAAAGAAAGAAAGTAAGCGAAATGTACATTATATACATGTACATGTAAGGGTTTTACGTTCGAAGTTTGGCCAAAGGACAACGAGCAAACAGTTGCCAGACAGGGAAAAGATTGGAAATCTAGCGTAAAGAATCAGATTTTAACAGCCCTATATACGCTATGTGGTTTTCGAAAGAGAATTTTACGAGAAATAATAAAGCAAGAGGAAGCACGATCATTTAAATTAGAGGGTCATTACATTTATAACAGATACATTGTTGTAAGTAAACCAATTAACATTAGATTTGCTGTACGCTGTAGCAATGGTTCGAAAGGTAACCTATGTGCGTGATGAGGCATCCGTAATGGCAGAAACGAAAAATAAACAGAAAAAAACGAAACAGCTATTTTTATAACATCCTTGAGAGGAAATTATCCATACAACCCTGGCTTAGAACCAAACCGAGGACCCACCCTAAGAAATTCCATTCTACAAACCTGGCAGATGCCATGTTCCGTCTCGCATATCACCGCAAACGACTCATGAACCTTAAAATAATGCTTCCGAAAAATTTGGGAAATCCACATTTCGTAAGATAACTATTTGTGCTGTTCAGCTATTACTTATAGTAATGCAATTGTTTTAATAGTTGTAGCTGTAATGACTGCTTAATATTAATTGTTATTCTTTTCAAACTTTTAGGTGCCATTGCAAAGAGGTTTTATAGAAAGGTTATCATATTCTGAAGACCTGACCATGGATGGTGTTGGATAAAGTTGCCACATGGTCAGATCCTGCACGGCGAGATAACTCTTAAGATGGGATTCATATGCCTTGTGGAGAGGTTGGGATTTCCTGTATAAAGGTTCAATTATATTACAAATACTGAAACTCCAATTTAGACATTAAAGGTTTACTGCAATAATAAGAAATTCACAGTTGGTTACATAACTTACACCACATTCAAGAGTTGCCGAGTTCGAATCCCGTTCAGGTGTTTTTTTTTAATTTACGTCCTCCAACGTTAAGTCATATCGGACGATGAATGGAACGGGTGAAATGATGTTCATATGAGCCCGCTGCCCATGGAGCTTAGAGTTACCCGACATTCGTCTTCCAGGATAAGAGAAACACCCAGAAAAAACCTTATCCAGGTAACTCAGCCTGACCGAGATTTGAACTCAGAACATCTTGAACGTGAGGCAGACATGCTACCATCTACGCTACCAAGGCGGGAAATCTCGGTCAGGGTGAGCTACCTGGATAAGTTTTTTCTGGGATTTTCCCTTATCCTTTAAGACGAATGTCGGGTAGCTCTAAGCTCCATGGACCCTGGACACATTGGAGCATTATTTCACCCATCTCTTTCACCGTTCGATATGACAACGTTGAAGGACGTAAAATTAAAAAAATTTAAAAAAAAAGCAGAGTGGATATAGGTCCGTCTTTTACCAGAGCTGGCTCACAAGAGAGGGACCACGCTTTGTACATGCTTCACTAGAGGAAATGAGAGCTCACGTCACAGACGTCACACGTACAACTCTAGTCAAATAATTACTTCACATACTATTTGAATTAAACAAAACTGTCACTTGTGAAAATATCAGAATTTTTATAGTAATCCACAATTATTATTGAAGAATTATCATTTATGCAACCTCCAAACAACTTAATTTAGTAAAAATATATAATTCATGCTCCAAAATGAGAAAATTATTTTTATTATCTGCTCATTTTCTTTAATGTGTCTTAGAGGAGCGGGCAGAAAGTTTCAAACAAATTTGAAAAATGCATAATTTCCTTACATAGCTTTAGCTAATCTGAGGTTTAAGCAAACCAAGTGTAAAAGAAACGTAGGTATGCTTTCTTAAAGTTTATCTTACATTTTATTCAACGATTAATACATTTGAGCTTTTAAACAAATGTTACAGGTGTATTACTTGGGTCCAAGGTTCAGCACTACAGAAAGGTAGGCATTGAAAAGTTTCTCATCGACTTTAATCGAGAGGTAGTCATAGACTTGCCATAAAACGGCTTTCGGTGTTGCACGTCTGATCGTCAGAATCCCTTTCCAGGGTAACAGAATCTGACGACCCTGCCAAGTGCTGACACAGCTTCTTGCCTGCCAGAGCAGTCTGGCTGTATTACGAAGATACAGCACGCCAAAGGAACCAGAGAAAGCTAAGAGAAACGTTTATTTAAATAGAAATCGTCTACTGCCTTTTCAAGCTCAGCTCCACGGAACAGCGAGCTCTTTTTATGAATCCAAATGCTGAGTAGCTTAAGTATTTCTTGCCACAGAACTCTGAATTTCTACGTAACAAACTTCACCTTGTCAACTGATGCCAAACTTTCAATGTAACAAGCCACACCTACATTTCATATCTACACAGTTTATGCATTGCAGTTTTGGTATTACACCGTCCACTTAATCTAAATATAAAGCTACTCCACTTATTCAAAATAAATTTCTCTACTCCTTTTCTACAGTCCATTCTTATAAAAGCTTCCTCGTCTATCGATTTCTCTACAATCTATTATCTTCGTTACATAATGAAGCAGAAACCAGAGGTTCCCGATATTAAAATATAAAATAGGGATGATAAAACTATAGAAATTATTAATAAGCAATTGGGAATATATGATATTAGAAATAAAGTAAAAAGGTATGTTTTAATAGGAATAACATGTAAACGAAATAAGTATAGGAAAAGAGTTATTTGTCTTAAGTTAGAACGGATGCGTACATAATAGAACAAGATGATCGGTTGAGTCACACTGAAAAACTGAATGCCATAGCTGGGATTTGAACCACGGATCTTGTATTCTCCGTCCAGCTGCTCTAAACCATTGAGCTACTATGGCCAACGTGACTCGTGATTCTCCTGGTAAACCACTAGGAGCTCTCACAAAACACATCAGACAACTACCTTAATGGCGACTTACTATGCTGTAAGTACTTTAAGGCCCGGGCTTTATAGTTCGGACCATTATTAGGTACAATTAATGGAAATTAATTGTTCTTTCACATTAGCCGTGTGTAGGACGCACTATGAAAGGGTAGAGCCAGATTGAAAAACTCAATATCATTGCTGGGTTTTGAACCAAGGATCTTCTGGTTTCCTTCCAGCCACTCTAAACCATTGTGCTACTATGGCCAATGTGCCATAATGACATTAAATTCTCCAACTGACTCGTGTTTCTCCTTGTAAACCACTAGGAGCTCTCACAAAACACATTTGACAACTACCTTAATGGCGACTTACTATGCTGTAAGTATTTTAAGGCCCGGGCTTTATAGTTCGGACCACTATTATTAATGGAAATTAATTTTTCTTTCAGACTAGCCGTGTTTAGGACGCACTATGAAAGGATAGAGCCAGACTGAAAAATTCAATGCCATTACCGGGATTTGAACCACGGATCTTCTGATCTCCGTCCAGCCACTCTAAACCATTGTGCTACTATGGCCAATGTGCCATAATGACATTAAATTCTCCAACTGACTCGTGTTTCTCCTTGTAAACCACTAGGAGCTCTCACAAAACACATTTGACAACTACCTTAATGGTGACTTACTATGCTGTAAGTATTTTAAGGCCCGGGCTTTATAGTTCGGACCACTATTATTAATGGAAATTAATTTTTCTTTCAGACTAGCCATGTTTAGGACGCACTATGAAAGGATAGAGCCAGACTGAAAAATTCAATGCCATTACCGGGATTTGAACCACGGATCTTCTGATCTCCGTCCAGCCACTCTAAACCATTGTGCTACTATGGCCAATGTGCCATAATGACATTAAATTCTCCAACTGACTCGTGTTTCTCCTTGTAAACCACTAGGAGCTCTCACAAAACACATTTGACAACTACCTTAATGGTGACTTACTATGCTGTAAGTATTTTAAGGCCCGGGCTTTATAGTTCGGACCACTATTATTAATGGAAATTAATTTTTCTTTCAGACTAGCCGTGTTTAGGACGCACTATGAAAGGATAGAGCCAGACTGAAAAATTCAATGCCATTACCGGGATTTGAACAACGGATCTTCTGATCTCCGTCCAGCCACTCTAAACCATTGTGCTACTATGGCCAATGTGCCATAATGACATTAAATTCTCCAACTGACTCGTGTTTCTCCTTGTAAACCACTAGGAGCTCTCACAAAACACATTTGACAACTACCTTAATGGTGACTTACTATGCTGTAAGTACTTTAAGGCCCGGGCTTTATAGTTCGGTCCACTATTATTAATGGAAATTAATTTTTCTTTCAGACTAGCCGTGTTTAGGACGCACTATGAAAGGATAGAGCCAGACTGAAAAATTCAATGCCATTACCGGGATTTGAACCACGGATCTTCTGATCTCCTTCCAGCCGCACTAAACCATTGTGCTACTATGGCCAATGTGCCATAATGACATTAAATTCTCCAACTGACTCGTGTTTCTCCTTGTAAACCACTAGGAGCTCTCACAAAACACATTTGACAACTACCTTAATGGTGACTTACTATGCTGTAAGTACTTTAAGGCCCGGGCTTTATAGTTCGGTCCACTATTATTAATGGAAATTAATTTTTCTTTCAGACTAGCCGTGTTTAGGACGCACTATGAAAGGATAGAGCCAGACTGAAAAATTCAATGCCATTACCGGGATTTGAACCACGGATCTTCTGATCTCCGTCCAGCCGCACTAAACCAGTGAGCTACTATGGCCAATGTGCCAACATGGCATTATATTCTCTTACTGACTCATGTTTCAGTCTGGCTCTGTTCTTTCATAGTGCGTCCTAGACACGGCTACTGTGGAACAACAATTTATTTCCAATAGAACAATACTCTGTTAAAAGTGCCTCCTTTGTTTTGTAATTTACGTCCTCCAACGTTAATTCATATCGAACGGTGAATGAATTGGATGGAATGATGTTCAAATGATTCCAGGGTCCATGGAGCTTAGAGTTACTCGACATTCGTTTTGAAGGATAAGGGAAACCCCCGGAAAAACCTTATCTATATAACTCACACTGACCGAGATTCGAACTCGTGACCCCTTCTGAATGTGAGGCAAACATGCTACCTTCTACGCTACCGAGGTGGGCAAAAGTGCCTCCGACAGACCGTCGCCGCTAAGGAATGCACTACATGAGGTAAAAGTGTTTTTACAGGAAACATTATCATTATGACGCTAAGAGATCATACAACCTTTGGGGGGTGATTTTGGGCGGCTGCATATGTGGGAATGGGATTTCATTACGAAGGGAATTCGGTCCCTAGGCTACCATGCTAGGCCCATTGTTCCTATGCCCCAAGTGAGGCACCCCGGGAGGAAGGATGAGGCGAAGGAGACAGAGGGCGGCCGACCCAAGGAACCACGACAGTACAGGGGGCATGGTCCCTACTGTTCATTTGTATAGAGACTTCCCCCAAAAGGCCAGGTCAACGAACTCGCTCCCCTACAGCGGGACGCAACGAGCCCAGCAGCCACGCCCTAATGGTCCCAGGTAGACGATCCGAGCCCCAAAGATCCCTGGCTGGCGGACCTGAAATGGTCCCAGCAGAGGAACTGAGGTCGGCAACCGAAATACCCGAGGAGGAAGTAGTTTTCCTCAGAGCATATCACCTCCGTGACTCCTTCCAATACTTCTGAAAGAGATCACCAGATGAGAGAGGATGTGATATGATAATGGAGATGAAATGGAGGGACAGCAAATTTGGGGAATATAATTGACGTACCCAGCATTCGGCTAGCGACCCGGAAAAAGCCCCGAAAATCCAATGGGCCAGGTAGGTTGGCCACGGGAATCGCACCTGTGCCTCCCAAATGCGGGCCACAGACGAAACCGCCTGAGCCATCTCGCTCGGTGCTGCATAGGTGAAGGTGAATGGAAATGACCAATAAGATGAAATGGAATGAATAAATCTTTCATATAAAATACAGCGTAAACCCCGTGATAAGCGTGAAGTAGAGAAGGAATAGAAAAGAGGTGGAAATGGACAAACATAGGAAAGAAGCTGAGAGCGGGACGGCAAGGAAATCGTCACTCTGTTGTTTACAATGAAGGGAAGACTTGTGTAGTAGGTCCAGTATCTGATGGAGACGTGGTGTTGAAGTAAGATTTTGAACGTGATGCGATTAAGTATTATCGGAGAGACAAGGTGACACAACGAGAATGATAGCGATGAGCTATTCGACAAGCAATATAAGTGTGAATAAACAAGTCAGGAAATCAGGAAATTGAAATAGGACTTTTCGTTGACTGGTGAGAACTACTGGAAAGTAAGGAACCGATACATAACCCTATTATGTGTTTCAAATGGGAAGGTGTTTGTCCTTAAGCGCCACTAGGTGAACAACCAATCGGGCTCCAGCGGTGTTGTGGTATTGCATTCACCCTAAGTGTGCGTGATGAGCGGCAAACTAACCAATCTCTAATAAATACTATTCGCGCTAAGACAGACATTCCTAGTGCAAAGTTGATCCATGAGAAATGAGATAGTAATGAATTTAACATAACCTTAAAAATCCAATTTTTTAGCTCAAATAGTTTTCTTAATACAAATAAATAAAGTAGATGTAATTATATTATAACAATGCATTGTGACGTACGCACTGCAATGAATATCATTACTGGTCGGCATGTATTCCTGCACGTATATTTGTAATTACTCAGATCTGAAACCTAAACATTTGACATGTACTTTGAATAAGCAAAAATGTTAAATTCGATGAGAGGAAAAGATACACTTCTTGCTAGTCTGGCAGAACGTGTCTGGTCATATTATATCTTTATTTATGAATGGTTCGTAATCTCTATTTACTCTAGAGAGTTCAAAGCAGCGTTATTCAGTTACTCTTCCATGAAAAGGTGTATCAGCTGCATCAGTGAGATGCGATCCCGTTTACTACTGCTAGAACAATCAAATTGAGTAAATGTGGGCTCAAATTCAGCTGCAAACAGAAATAATATTTTTAAACTAAGTGATGTTGAACGACTTATTCACGAAGAAATTGACCAGGAACACATCAAGTCTGGTTAAGCTATGTGAGACATCGGATAAACTACAGGAAGACGACTTTTGGAAAGAAATAGCACGCAACGAGATTTTGGAACCTATCATCATAAATTTGCAGTACTCAGACGTTGAAGACAAGGACAATGATGAATTATCTCTTAATGCAAGTAACATTCACGGCTATATGGATGCACCGCTGGTACTTTCGTTGGACTAGAAAAATAAGTAATTCATAAACTATAATTAACGTTATACTAAATATTTAAAACACATGTGTAATATACGATTATTCATATTGAAATAGTGATTACAACTGCATTATTATAAAACTTTGGAAAAACAGTTGGGTTCGCTTACATCTAGCGGCACGAACACTCGCAAGTGTGCGAGAGAGAGGGAAATGTAAAAAGAGTGGGGATGACGAGGTGGCAACGGTGAAGGCTCTAACGCATCTGATTCGCTACACGCGAGAACTCTTCCCATTTGAAACACATAATAAACGAACATCCCCACAGCACAACACAGTACTCGTTTGTAACAGTACTTTTTGGTTGTGTTTGAGGTATGAAAGGTTTATAAATTGACAAGGGCTGGTTATGTAAATGTATTTAATAATTTAATATATAAAAATGTTAGTAGTTTTGTGATTGGCCGAAGTAGTAGTGGTGTGACGTGGTATGACGTGATGTGGTGACGTGCCAGTGGATCGGCCAATCACAAAATAAAGCGGAAGTAACTATAATGACAAGAAAATCAATAATCTTGAGAAAAGTGTTATAATCTTTAGTCTTGTTTCACAACGATGAAAAATGTTGCGGTGAATATAATTGTAAAGGAAAGTTAATAACATTCAAAAAGTGTTATTCGATATTCGTAATAGAAACGAGTGAATTGTAGTTCATATTATACAATTAAATAATATATTACGAAATCGGAGTCATATAAATTTTATTTCTGTCACCAAAAATCCATATCCACACCTGAGAAAAGATCTCATGACCCTTATTTAATCAAAACTTGACCTGGATCTTCCAAAAAGTTGGCGTGCTTCCTATCTGCTGCGAGTGGAAAACAAATATATTCCCGTACCACGTTTTACTTCGTCCAAAATGGCAAGCAATCCATCCTGGCATACCGCACCAAAAGGGCGTCCAAAATAATTCCACACCAAATTGGCACCCAAGTTAATCTACACCAATATTCATTAAAGAAAACGTTTGAATTACAAAACCCTAAAATATCCGACCTATTGCACACAAATCCTTTTCTCAACTATCTTCTTATACTTGCACCTACTTCATGATAGTACAGATAAACATAGGCAAACCCGTTGCACATTATGTTTCCTTGTAGATACAACGGCCTTAAGCGATAGTCTAAACTTTTAAAGCACTTTTATGCATCACCATAAGAAATAGCATATGCTTTTGTTAATAAAAAGTAGGCCTTTTATTGTGAGTCAGTAATAATCTCTGCAAAATGTCGAATTATCTCTACCAGAGTCAACATAGCAGGTCAAGCACAAGAATAAGGTTAAAATTGGCGAGACAAAAACACTTTATTCGTCAGGAACACATACTCAAATATACCAGATGAGTCAGCTACCACTTATTCCCGAATTTTATGCACTTCTCATTATACATTCCAACATGAAGACATCGATCCCATTACTAAGTTCTACCCACATATTTAACATGGATGTTGAACACTCAATGTAATTAGTTCTAATATAGATGTTATCACATCGCCTGTAATATATTCGTAATTAGACAGCCGTCGTTTGCACCTCTGCAAATTTCCACTGCAGCCAGCGAATATTATATGTTGGATGTAATGTTTATCACTAACTTTACTAGGTAGCTTAGAACGAGCGCGGAACTGCCATATCATCTGTGTGCTGTGGTGTTTCGAATCCCCTGCATAGTATACTAATTTTTTACCACCTAATACTCACAGTTTATAAGCATTAACATTAATTTTCTTTTTATTTTTAATTCTTTTATTTTACATTTTATGGCATCGTTTGAGTGAGTGAGTTTGTGGTGTTTTAGGGCCTGTCGACAAAAAGGTCATTTGGGCCCGGCATTGTTTGATGTTTATTGATGAAATACAGGTAGGTAGTTGTTTGAACACACCTATAGTTAGGTTAATTGAAATAAGGATCATTGTACACATTTGAACACAGAAAACACGTAAATTACAATATCAGTGTTTAACGTGGAAGTTAAACACAATTTTGCACACATGGAATTATTGTATTATTAAAAATGTCGTTCAAAAATTGGTATGTGTTTTTTTTTTTTTTTTTTTTGTAATTTACGTCCTCCAACGGTAAGTCATATCGGACGAAGAATGGAATTGGTGAAATGATGCTCAAATGAGCCCAGGGTCCATAGAGCTTAGAGTTACCAGACATTTATGTTTCAGGATAAGGAAAAAGCTCCGAAAAAACCTTATCCAGGTAACTCACCCTGAGCGAGATTCGATCTCAGGACCTCTTGAACGTGAGGCAGTCACGCTACCACTACGCTACTGAGGCGGGCGCTTTATATATTCCTGGAACACGACTCCTCTAACGAAGAAGGCGCTCGAAATTATAGCCTTCTTTGGTAATGCACGCCCTCAGGCACTTTATAATCAAATTATTGTGAATTAGATTTCCAAGTTTTCATGAACATGAAAAAAAAAAAAAAAAAAAATACAAGTCTGAGGGTCGAACCTGTGTTATTGCGGTTATTCAGGAGAAGTCAGCTGCTTCGGAACTTGACTGAAAGCACGTTCTGCTTTCAATAGTAGAACTTGTATGCCTAGCTTATGCCATGGCCACCTCATGACATTTCGTGTTTGATATAGCCTTTTAAAATCAGTTGCAGTACTATTACATAAATGGCAAATGTTCTTATGCACGTTAATTGAAATGCACGAGAGGTAGTTTAAGTAAAGATGTAAATAAACGGTTGTTTAATAATATATCCATTTGACTGTACGGGTCCATAATAGATGAGACAGGTCTCTAGATTTTTCCTAAACCTCTGCTCTAAGCACAAGAATCCGCCATTTTCTTCTTCGCTTACGTTGTTAGTATACTCATATGATAGGTCCAATTTTCCGAGGCGTTTACTGAATTACTTCGCAATTCGCTCTCAGTCCCTTAGTGTATTGGACTTGTTCAATTCTGGTTACCCAAACCATCTTTGGGCAACCGGCCCAAATGACCTTGTTGTCGACGGGCCCTTAAACACCTCACACTCACTCACACTCACTCACTCTTTGGGCAACCGGTAGCTCGGTCGGTGGCGAAGAGCCCTGTGGTCGTAACGGCCAAGGGTGTTCACCAGGATGTTGGGATGGGAGTCTAGCATATCGTAGATGGTGCGGGATCTCTCCAGCACCACGTCCACAATGTACGGGACTCCGGAGTAGGTGTGAAGGATGTGGGACGGGAATATACGCCCGGTATCGTAGATCATGCGCAGTGCCCTATTCTGGACGCGCTGTAGTCTGCGAATAGTGGTCGGAGCCGCTGATCCCCAGACTTCGCAGCCGTAGAGAATCAGGGCGGTATAATCGCCCGATACAGGCGTAGTTTGAGGAGCGTTGGCATGGTGGATTTAAGCACTGGGTATAACTGCGTTAGTGCTGTATGCCCTTGTCCGGATTTGACCCGGACGTGAGGTGCGTAGGTGAGACCGCGATGGAGGTGACGCCAAGGTATTTTGCAGTGGGAACCCAAGGGATTTGCCTCTGCCTCAACCTCAGCGACCAATCCAGTCGCGTAGCTCGGACCTTAGCCAGGAGAGCAGCGGAGCTCTTCTCGGGGCTAATGGCCATTCTCCACTTCTCACTCCAACGGCCAATGACTCGGAGCTGCCGCTGCAGCGGAGTATGACATTATCTTAGGTTTTTGTTACGTGCAATTATGCGGACGTCGTCAGTATATTGGCACGTAGCAGTCTGTGGTTCTAAGGGAAAATCAGACATGTAGGCCGCAAAGGTTAACGGGGACAGTACACTGCCTTCCGGGAATCCCGCGGCTATGGGTCTGATAGATGACAGCCGTCCTTCCACTCTCTTCCTGAACGTGCGGTCTCTGAGGAAACTACTAATCAGGGCGAGATAGGGAGGAGGTACGTTGGCCTCCCTGAGTTTGTACAATAGGCCTTGGTGCCAGGTTGTGGCAAAGGCTTTCTCTACGTCTAGCAGCACCGCGACTGTCTTGAGATTTTCCTGGTATCCCAGGCTGTCCTCTCGGCCAGACGCAGTAGCTGCAGGGTCGTGGAGTGTTCATCACGAAAACCAAACTGGTGATCGGGTAGGAGGTGCCTTTCCTCGAAAAGAGGGGTCAAGCGGGATAGGAGCAACTGCTCAAAATAGTTTTGAGACGGTTGGGAGAAGACTTATGGATCGGTAGCTAGACGGAAATACCTAAACATCTGTTCCTTTCCCTCTAGCCTGTTAAGCGGACTGTGCTCAGATGCCTCCCAGGCTGGCGGAAGAGCGCAGCCAGCACTGGGCGCACAACCACCCACGGGGCAACAGCGCGCATAAGGCTAGACATACCACTGCCGAAGACAACCGCCTGAGACAAAGACGACTCTATTATACTGCCCAGATAAAGCCGCAATAATCAGGTAGGTGCTGGGCAGCAAACACTCCGTCCAGGTAAACCTGGATGACTCGATTCTTCTGCTGGTCTGCTGGTTTGCAGTCCCTTAGTGCCCTTCAAAGCCTTCGTCAGTTTTACAGCCCTCACCCAATTGTGCAACGTATCCAGGATGCCCTCCACGTTTAGCACGCCTCCGGCGTTATTGTGGTCTGTGGATGGGTTCCTGGCCACATGGGACTGGCGGGGAATGAACTAGCGGATCTGGCAGTCAAGGCCCAATATTTGCATCCCTTTTGTTAAATTGGATGACTTTCGGCTAGTTCTGCGGAGACGGACACTCGTGCTGGCGCGATGAGTGGTCTGCTCTCTGTGGGAACAAACTCTGAGTAGCAAAGGAGCACCGATTCCTTGGGCAACTTCCTCTCGTGCCTCACTTCGTGAGGAAGTAATACTTGCTCGGTTGCGCATCGGCCACTGCTGTTTTAGCCATAGCCATCTTTTAACAAGAAGCCCCGCTCCGGTCTGTCCGCTTTGTGGTGGCGCCCTCTCGGTCCACCATGTTGTTTTACAATGTTTTAGCCTGGCACGTCTCCACCGGTTTCTCCAGCTGCCGGCCAGCTTAGCAGAGATACTGGCGGACTACGAGAACTCGGTGGCCAAGGTTTTAGAATTCCATTTAAATACAAATTTTAGAATTTAGGTCCCACCGATTCAAGTATTTTAAACATTTTAACTTGTTTATGACTTTAAATTTTATTTTAGTGTGTTATATCGCTGTGCGGTGTTTCAACTTGATTTTGTGGTATTGAGTGGCTTTTAGTGTTTTAATGTTTTAGCTAGTTTGTGCCAATATTGGCGTTTTAACGGCGTTATGACCATTGTAGTTGAGTGCCCATAAACATCATCATTATCATCATCGCTCTCAGTAAAGGAGTCGTATGTTTTTGAAGTGTACTTCAGCGAGCATTACGTTTTGCTCCTCAAGTCGCTATTCCTCTAAATTTTGCACATTTCTTTCTCTAACAAAGTCAAGCGAGACAGTTTAGTAAGCACAGCACTGGAATAAAAAGCACATACATTTTGCTGGGTGGCCTACTTTTCAAAAGATAAGGCGCCTCTGATTCACCTGGTGGTGTCAAAGACATTATATTATGATCTCTTTGGCCTTCGGTTTCCTCGCGTATGGCTTACTCCGATGTTCATTCTTTTAGTTGTCTCAAAAACAAGAACCAAACATACGACATCTACATGTGTGCTTTCTCAGAAAAATACGTTAAAAATTACTTCCTCGCATATGTTCCTAAAATGTTTGAACATTTCTTAAAACAAATATTCCTTGTCGTAGACTAAGATCTCCAGATTGAGTTTCTTCTCGAATTTCTTTTGATATAAAACTTATGTCTCTTGTACCACTCATTTTGACACGCAGTATCATATATTAATTTTACATCACCATAGTTACGATTTTTCACTATTCAAAGTCTACAGTATCATCCTACACCTCGTAAAACTTCTATTCTAAATCTTGAGTAAAACAATATTTAATGCTTTTATAATTCATAATTCAAATTGGTTTTTTAAGCAGCTGATCAAGATACATATGGGACTTTGCAAGCTATGGGACTCGCTCTTGAGACTTAAGCTCAATTTTTTCACTATAGGAAACCTATGTTTCCTAAATTATGGATTATTTATAGCAATTGTTTATCTATCCCTGTATCGCTCCTTTATAAAATTAACTGTAGGAGTTATTTATTCCAAGTCAATTTTCAAATATATCCGAAGTTTAATTATAATATTTATTTTCCAACCGTATGGCATGACCCCTGTGACATATGTAGGTTTGTTTATCAGTCAGAAATGTTCATTCGCTATATCAAGCTGCGCTCCCATCAACATCACGCTGTTGACAAATGACGTTCGAAACGAAGCTAAAATGAGCACGCCATCAGTTTTTATAGGCACTAACAGCTTGTTAAATCCGTCAAACAATTTATTTATTTTTTGCGTATGTGCTGCTTTATGTGCACCTAGATGATCTGGAATTCTTGTTATTCCGCTGTGTTTGGCACACATTTATCGATCGCATTATTCACGCCCGTCGTAGCAAAGGCGACATATTTAATATAGTTTACTGACCAATCAGGAGCGAGTTAATCCGATTGCTGAGGTATAAATTGGGGAATAGAGCTTGCGACCAAATCCCTTTTGTAAGCAAAGGAAATCCATCCCTTTTAGTCGGTGTGCATCCTGTTTGTTCCTTCCGATTGCTTTTCCGGGTGGTCACGGATGTGAATTGTACCAGAGTGGGTCATTTGTAGATCTGTCGGGGAACTGAAGTGCGGTAAACGGTTGAATAAATACGCTAAGTAAATGTTTGTCGAGATATTTAGGACACCATGTAATCCAATCGTTGAATCTTACAGGATAAGGAAAAACATATATGAGCTACTAAGGTACAAAGATATGGAGAGAGTTGGCCTGGATGCGCAAGTGGGACAATTTGGGAGGCGAAATAGTAATCAGAAAAATTTTGTAAGTAAAAGGGTTAAAGAACAGGAGAAATATAGAGAAAGTTAAAGAGAAATGGCTAAGAACTATTAAGAGAAAAATGTACACTGGGATATGTGAAATAGCAAAAGTCTAAAAATGATTAGAGGGCCCCAATACACAAAAACCAATGGTTAAGTGTATGGGGACCGAATTATTATTCAATAGCAAGCAATATTGTAGGATTTTCAGGATTTAGGAATATATGGCGTTTTTCAGTATGAATTTTACCATTACAATCTGGATGTTGTATTTCCAGTTGATGACGTAAAAGGAAAGATGAGAAATAAATTAAAAATTATTAAGGTAATACATATTAGCTGAGAGTTCTCTGAAAAATTAATACATCTTTACGAAAATCAGAAAAAATGTTAAAACTGGAAGCTAACGCTCCATTTTTTCAGGTCTTGATAGCAGGTAGTTTTGTGTTCCAAGTTTAATTCTTCCAGTCTTATTTTCCGAAATAAGTTTGCAAAATGTGGCAAAAATTAGAAGAACGAGGAAACCCACAACAATTAGTAAAAATGATACAAGGCTTCTACTTCCAGACAAAAATAAATGTGACGAACAATGGTAAAATTTCTAAAAATAATTCTTAGTAATCAGGGTGTCAGACAAGGGTGTACTTTATCACCTACACTTTTTAGTATTTATATTGACGACCTGGTGTGCAAATGGAAGCAGCTAGTGAATGTAGGTTTTAAAATTTAATATAAAATTTTTAAATATTTTATTGTTTGTTGACGACTTAGTTATTATACAAAATAGCGAGTCTGCCCTGCAAAAATCTATTTTTAAACTTAGTGAACTTTGTAAGCAATATAATATGAAAATGTCTTTTATAAAATCAAAGATAATGGCATTCATTGGGAAAGAGCCAATTAGAACAAAAATAGTTATAAATAATCGTTGCGTTGAACAGGTAAGGCATTTTAACTGCTTGGGAACTGATGTTAGTTATGACAAGGAATATGTCTACAATAAAATATGCAAATTTCAAAGAGAGTGTAGAACAATAAATAGAACATTTTGAAACAAAATACGTAAAGAAACAAAATAAAGTTCTACAAAGTTATGGCTGTACCTATACTGACATACGGAAGTGAGACTTGGACGTTAACTAAAAAGCAACAGAGTAAAATACAGGCTTCAGAAATGAAATTTTTGAGAATTGAGAAAGGATGCACGAAGAGGGACTTAATAAGAAATGAAAATATAAGAGAAGAGCTGGTCATTTTTAGTATGAATGATAGGTTAAAAGATGTAAACAAAAATGGAAGGAACATGTTGAAAGAATGCCGGAAACTTACAAAACAAATATTACAGTATCATCCTAAAGGTAGGAGTTTGGTGGGCAGACCCAGGAAACGATGGCTGGAGGACTTCGAAGGTGGAACAGGCACTTGATTGCCTATGCCATGAAGTGAAGAAGAATAAAAAGAAGAAGTTAGGATTTTGAGTAGAAGGCATGTAGTTGTTTCAACACTCCACATGTGATCAAAGGCCTTCGGGAAAACTTCAATCCAACAAATGATATCTGAGCCCATTTGACAAATGGAGGGGATATCCGTTGCCCTACTGGTGGAATGTTCAACATGTTAACCTAAAAGAAGAAGTACAGCTTTCATCTTAAAAGAGTGGTTAGAAAAGCGATTAGTGAATGCAGAATATCAGAGACATTCTATACGTAATTTATAATAAGCATATAAAATGCCTGTTAACAATATAATTAAAAAAGGAAAACAGCGTTCGAAAATGCGAGACAAAGCGAAGTATTTTAATCGAGTTTTTTTTAAAAAAGTTCTGCAAATTTTGAATTTTCGCGGGTACATTTTTGATTTTCAATTGTTCTTTGGCGTTATTTTGGTACAGTCGCGCTGCTCGAACGGTTACCCTCAGACCGTACGAGAACTTTAGCGGCAGCAACAATAGGCAGAACGTTCTGGAGCCTCTCCTTGATGTTTTCCCTCCTGTCCAGCTGCTCCGGCCTGTGGCAGCAGCGCAACAACGCCACATGATGAGAGTATTTTCTCTTATGAATAACAAGTGGGCAGGTGTAAGGAAGCCCTCCTCGTTGGCGTGGTGGTAGCATACCTGCCTCACGTACGAGAGGTCCCGAGTTCGAATTTCGGTCAGGGTGAGTTACTTGATAAGGCTTTTTCCGGGGTTTTCCCTTATCCTGAAAGACGAATGTCGGGTAACTCTAAGCTCAATGGACCCCGGGCTCATTTGAGCATCATTTTACCCACTCCATTCATCGTCTGATATGACTTAACGTTGGAGGACGTAAATTAAAAAAAATGTAAGGAATAGAATTAATAAAAACCTAATTAAATCTGAATTGCAAGTTTCTATAAGTTTTTCTTTTTCATGTAATGGATTCTTTGAATACGCTAAAAGTGATATAAAACTTCAAAAAAATCTGTTGCAAAATAAGTATTAGTATAACTGTTTGTTGTTGTTGTAATTTATGTCCTCCAACGTTAAGTCACATCGGACGATGAATGAAATGGGTTAAGTGATGCTGAAATGAGTCCGGCGTCCATGGACTTTAGAGTTAGCCGACATTCGTCTATTAGGATAAGGGAAAAAGTTGGAAAAACTTATCCAGGTAGCTCACTCTAACCGAGATTCGAACTCGGGACCTCTTGATGTGTAAGTATTTGTGATATGTAGTTAAATATAGTGTGATCCATATAAACCTGAACCACTTCAATAAGCCATAACTTTTGATGCAATAATAAGACACACGCGTAACTTTGGGAGAATATAGTACACAATTGGGAGATTACATTACACTATGTACATTTCAGAGAAAATGTTGGAAGTGTCCTCCACCAGCATCTATACATGTTTGTACTCGTCTTACCATATTCTCTGAAGGTTTACGGAGAGTATCCTCACCAATGTTACTTATTTCGGATCCAATGGATTCCTTGGGAACATCATTTGTCCGTGGCCTATTCTTGTACACTCTGTTTTTGAGATTATTCGATTATCAAATAAACTGCTTACAAGTTCTATGGTGTCATTAGATGTGTAACAGTAGTTTCGAGTTATATTTAGAAAAATTATGAAAAGTTTATAAATTTATAAAAAATTTATTATGTAAATATATATTTGGCAATTTAAATAAGTAAAAATATATGTAATTTTATGATTGGCCGTAGTAATAATTGTATGACGTAATGTTATGACGTGGAATTAAATCGGCCAATCACAAAATTAAGATAGGAGTAACGATAGTTACGAAAAATCAATAATCTTTATAGAGATGTTTTGTAATCGTGAGTGTGATGAATAGTGGAGCAGAATCAAGAACTTTTATGTAATAGTTGGAACTGTTTAAAAATAACAAAGTAAGAGTTTATCGACATGTTGGAAGTGACTGGGAAATCTAAATAATACAATTAAATTGTTACAAAATGTGATTTCTCCGAAACTTTATTTCCGAACCACACCTGAAACCAATATTCTCATGACTCTTATTTAATCAAACACAAACATCAACAAACAACTCAAATTACAACGAATTAACCCTGTTATATCTGGCTTCTCGACGTGGGTCTTCGAAAAGTCAACGTGCATCCCATCTCAAACATTGAAATTCCGCAACAAGTTGCGCCCGAACGTGTGGATGATTAAGATGGAGAGAAATATAACTACGGATAAAGAATTCCTGTCTCAGATGTATGGCACGTTACTCCATCTTGCTGGAAATAACCTTCTCTCAATTCGATATCATCCAGCTGCTTCACAAATGTCTTGAAGATAGCCATAGTCGTATTGTACATAGATGCTGCTGGAGGACACTTCCAACATTTTCTCTGAAGTGTAAATAGTGTAATGTAATTTCCCAATTGTGTATTATATTCTATCAAAGTTGCACGTGTGCTATTATTGGTTTGGAAGTTAGAGCTGCTGAAATGGTTCAGGTTTAAATGGATCGAGCTGTAGTTCTCGTTTACAAATACTGCAATTATTGTTTTGTGAAAATTTGCACTGGTCCTAATCTCCCATATGTTTTTTCAAAGATACAGTTAACTTCCTTATTTTGTTTTTTAATCTAGTCACTTAGTCTCGTATTGTAATTTGATACGTTACGATACTGGTATCGCTAATAACTATGACAATTGCTTAAACCTTGCCGAATTTTACGTATAAGAAAATGTGCAGTAAAATACTTATTCTAATATTTGTTTTATGCAATTGTCATTTTACGCCCCACAGTCTACTGAACTCATGAAATTCAAACTTTCCACCACGATAGCGTGAAAGAGAAGTAAATATAACAAAAAAGAATTGTCGAAAGCATACCTTGCATTATATTATCTCTAGATACACTTGTGAAGTAAAGTCCCCCCACCCCCTGAACATTTGAGCTACCTCACAAACGACGTCACAAAGTTTGAAGACGGAGTATTTTCCTCACAATAGGACCTGAGTGATACCCTCTACTTGCCGTAGATTTTAATTTGTGGAAAAGTATAAGAAACATTGAGTCCATAATGCTGAAAGGGAAGATTAAAACTTGCGTCGACTTCATTCCATCAACGACGTGGGAGTAATTGAAAGCGTTGTTCTCAACAGCTGCGTGTGTCTAATCCAATAGCGACATCTGTCATCCGCAGATCAAGAGCTAACTTCTCTGCAGGTAGCGCATTAATAATGCCTAGCTTCGTGCCCGGTGCCCTTTGGTTTTAACTGAGAAGAAGAACTGCAGCCAAGTTTATGAAGTACACTTCAAAGTTGATGGCTTCTCGGGTGTGAGTAATATGTAGACATGATATTGCTGCTCTGCACTGCTGCTTAATCAACTTTGCGAAATGAACAGCTAGAGAAGATAGAACGTTGATAGTCACGGGTAAAAAACTCGAAGCGTTTATTAAAATACATGACCAACTTCCCAGTTTCAGTCGCTTTTAATGTTAACGTAACTTCTAGAAGTCATCTCTTCGCTAATGATAGTAATCCTGTAGCAAGAGAATTTGCCTACAGAACATTAACGAACATGCAAAGGGTATAGGGCACTAATACAAACATTTGCTGATGAAAATGGTCCATTTTCCATGAGCTTCTTTCTATGATAGTCAAATGAAATGCTTCTGCGCTGACTAGATTTACAAACAAAGTTTTTTATATTTCTTTTTATATTTATATCCCACTCTTTTTATATTTCCCTCTCTCCCGCACATTTGCGAGTGTTAGTGACACTAGACGTAAGGGAACGCAAACTGAATTTACCAAATTTTTATAATAATGCAGTTTTTGAAATCACAATTAAAACATGGAAATGAAATGTGTAGTGTTTAACGTCCGCTTTTACTACATATGGCACCGCAGGCGGTGACACTGATGATACATGAGATAAAGATGGACCACAGGTGAAATGAGATGGCGGGGGAAACCGGAAATCCCGGAGAAAACCCCCAGCGCCGTGTTGTCCACCAGAAATCTCACTTTGCGGTCGCCTGGGATCGAACCCGGGCCGCCTTGGTGAGAGGCAAGCGGTCTAACCACTGAGCCACGGAGCGGCCATTAAAACATGGATATTCGTATATTACGCAAATGGTTTAAATATTTAGTTTGAAATTGATTATAATTTATGGATTACTTATTTTTCAAATACAATGAAAATACCAGCGGTATATCCGTATAGCTGTGAATGCTACTTTCCTTAATAGATAATCCGTCATTGTCTTCATCGTCTGAGTACTGCAAACATATGATGATAGGTTCCAAAATCTCGTTATGTGCTATTTCTTTCCAAAAGTCGTCTTCTTGTAGTTTATGTGATGTCTCATGCATTTTTCCCAGTCTTGTTGTGTTCCTTTTTAATATCTTCGTGAATAAGTCGTTCCACGTCAGTCAGTTTAAAAATATAATATTTATTTGTCACACAATTTAAGCTCGCATTAACTCAATTGAATTATTCTAGCAGTAGTAAAGGAGAAAGGTGGATCGTATCTTATTGATCCAGCTGATACACTTTTAAATGGAAGAATAACTAAATAGTGCTGCTTTGAACACTCTAGAGTATATAGAGATTACGAACCATTCATAAACAAAGATACAATGTGACCAGACACGTTCTGCCAGACCAGCAAGAAGTGTATTGTTTCCTCTCATCGAATTTAACAAACACCTTGGCTTATTCAAAGTACATATATCTTTTATCACGTCATGGTAAATGCTTAAGTTTCAGCTCTGAGTAATTTCATATATACGTTGACGCATACATGCCAATCAATATTGATATTCATTACAGTACTTCGTGGGAATGAATTGTTATAATATAATATTTATTTGTATTAGCAAAACAATTAGGGCTAAAAGTATGTTTTTTTACGGTTATGTTAAATATATTGGTCGCTCCTTCCACATGGATCAGTTTTGGCAAAATCTGAATTTTAGCCGGAATAGTATTTATTAGATATTGATTAGTTTGGCTCTTGTCACACACTACTTAGGGGGAATGCAATACGACAACACCGCAGTACTCCGATTGGTTGCTCACCTAGTAGCGCTCAAAGACAAACATCATCCCATTTGAAATACATAATAGCCTTATCAACAATTTCCTGGTAAAAACAGATCTTACGCCTACCATCTATTTGCATGACGTCACTCGCGCACACTCGGGCAAAGTCACGCACCACCCCTTAAAAAACCTCTGTAATAGCTCTGTACGTTCAATACTTTCTTCTCTCTGAGTAGAGAACCTAACTGCCCGAATAACTGCAGTATGTGAAGTTATTCGACAGATACAAGAAATTTTGGACAGAGTACGGCAGTCATTCCGCAGTCAACTTTGCACTGAAAACGCAGGTCACCATTTCGATCAATTTCTATAAAGTTGACGTAAAGAGTTGCAATTAATTTAAACCACCTTTCATTTAAACGTACAGCATGTGAAAGTGTTTAGAAGGATTAAAACATTTTTAGAAAGAATTTTAATTAATTGCACTGACAAGATTAAATGGCTCCGGGAAATGCACACGCTTATACAGTAATTCAAAGCATAGACAAAATGTTAAATAGAACAACCAAACAAAAAGAGAAAAAATAAAGGAAAAAACAGACAAAAATTTGAAACTCGCTTGAAAGTTAATGTCATAACCATTGCGCTAGAGGAACAGCTGCTATACATGCCTTCATTTTCGTGTGTTGTACATCAAGAGGTATCATCATTAGCAGTGGCGTACAGCCACTTTAGAAACGTATACCGTAACTTCCAGATTTTAACCAACAGGTCATAAGTCTCCTATTTCAAATTACTTGTTTAAGATATCTCCACTACTCAGAAAATATCTGGGTGTAGTTCCTTATAATCGTGTATGAAAGTATGTCAGTTATATAAGTACTTATATAGTTATTGTTGTAAAAAAGACAAGAAACATACAGTTGACCACGAGAGGTTGATGTATAATCGATATGGAGTGGTTAATAGGGTACCGAATATACATGCGGAAGATGTTAATAGAGATTTTATATTTGAACAAGGAAGACGTGTTCCGAAAAATTTGTGGAAATTTATATATTTTTTTAAATTTAGTGCAGCTGAATAATAGTCTTTATAGGAATGCAGGTATTATGATTTCATTAATTTATGAGAAACATGATCTGAAACCATATCAATGAGATTAATATGGCATGTTCGCCGACTGCAGTGAACCTCGGGAAAAGAAGTTAGAAACTAATTATCAAACAGTTATACATTACAAAATGGCTACAGAATTACAGGAGCTTGTACAACTCATATAATATTAAATAAAATGTTACGAATTGGCTCACCAACATGGCGAAATGTAAAACGGAATATAACAAATTTCAAACGTCTTTCAACGTTAAGTCATATCGGAGGAGGATGACTTTCTTTTGTTCATTTCTAAAGACAACGTTAACCTCTATGGCCTTATCTGAAGCTTTTGCTGAAGCATATGATGGTGTTTTGTTCACAGTAAGGTGACTTTTAGTTGGGTTATTGGTTGCTTTTTGGCTTTTTATATGCATTTCATCCTCACATACTGATTTACAGACTCTAGAGAAGTAGGAGATTAACCTAATTAAATAAAATTTCACGTTATCGGACGAGAATGGAAATATAGAACTGCAAAATGTGTTTAAAATCACTGCAGAAGCTATCGCAAGTGGTCTACTTGTTAGGGAAAGTCAGCTATTTCGCGTTTTCTTCACCAGTACTCCATTCATTGGGATTAATAGGTCCAAAAACAAGGCAATTAATACATGTATTGAAGATGGTTTTTTATATGGTGGGTGCTTTAGAGGAAAACTTCAGTTAGAAGTCAGATTGAGTTGAATTGGAGCAGAAATCTCTTATAGCAGGTGATTGTTGTGTTATTGAATCAGGTTGAAGGTATTAAAGTTATTTTGGCTTCTTAAAACCACTAATTCTATCAATACTTCCATAAATATCAATTTTCTACTGCAAAATACTCATGATAATTAAACGTGTGCTACTAGTGAACTCAAAGAGCCATGCAATTACGTCTTCTGTTCTGAAATATCACAGAATATTATATTAATTCTCTGAAACCTGTACAACCAAATATATATCACAATTTGTAATGGTTTGTTGGTAATCTGTACAAGAATTGCCGTTTGGGTTCCTGTTAACAAAACTTCCCTTTGCGTAGAAGCACAAGTAACCAGGGTATCCAAACTGTTAACTGAAATATAAGTCACTTCTCAGAGACTACTAATATAGCTGCTGATTAAATTGGTAATGGCTATTAACTAAAAAAATTCTACATGAGGCGTTTGATTGGTTATTGATTTTTGGGAAAGCAATCTGTATAAATAATACTATAGTGTTGCCCAATCACGTTAATTGTATATAATTTCAATTCAATGTTTCAGTGGTTAAAATACGACAGCAACCAATATTAAAAGAGAGAAAATTGGATGAGTAAAATACAAATTATTTATATTGTGGAAATCAGACTTTGTACAAAATATGGCAATTCACAATCACCAAAAATTACGGAGGAAACTAAATCACTTTAACAGAGGAGCAAAATAGATGTAGAGCAGGAGAAATGTTCCAGTAGTTTCGACAGAATATATTCTTTCTATGGAAAGTGTTGTTGAACAACTATATTTAAAATTATACATATACTTTATTACCCTCTTTAGGGTATTATTATTCATGCATAAAATATGATTTTTTTATTCTGATCAACGAACATGCTTATGAGATGTCGTTTAAACCTCTTGAGCACATTTCCCTAACAGTGCACATCAGCTACATACTCTCAAATAGTTACTATTTTATTTATTTTATTTACATATAGTCAACAAGTTGGGGCGCCGGGGTAACTTAGTGGTTTCGTTCGCGGCTCCCGTTTAAAGAGTCCCGAGTTCGATTCCCGGCTTTAGGGTTGGCGATTTTAAGTCGGCCCTATCCATGCCTTCAGCTCTGTTTAGCACATGTGAAGTGCCCCCTATTGGTTCGAAGTCCACGGTATAAGCTGTGGATCATCTCGCCTCGCTGCCATCTTCACTAGCACTCTACCATTGGAGGCAATGGACACCGCCCTCTGGGTGCCCCCACTTGAGAAATGGGTCCGGTCATCACGTGGTGGGGCGAGGTTACCCCGAAGGTCAAAGTTGCCATGTGGGAAGTGTTGGTAACCAACCAACCAACCGACCAACCAACCAACATAATCAACAAGTTTGTAAAACAAAAAGGATTATTATATATCATGTTATTTGTCCCCATTATTGATTGATTATTTATCATTATTACATATCATTATATAGAATTTTAACCGTAAAAACAACAATAAATTATACACATTTTCTTAGAGTAAGGTTTCAGAAAATAAAATAATAAAAGGAAACTAGAGTGCTTCTATGGCCTGGTAGAGCTCTGTCACCCTAATCCAGGGGCTCATGTTTGCTTTCAGGCTGAAACATAAGAATTTTTCTAGACATCATTATTCCCTATCATCTTTAGAATTTGGAAATATGTTAATATGAACGAGATGTTGTATCTATATTACTATTAATGTTATCATTACCCATCACACGTTAGAAATCATTACAGAATTTGTACGTAAATAATTACTATTTCCACATTTTGAAAGCTTATTTCATCTCGAAAACACTTTGATCGACATGTACACATCTGTGTATCTCGCATTCTTGCACGTTGCCAAACCCTAACCTTCTTAATTATTTGAAGGACAATTTTGACTCTATACTTGCTAAATTCCAAGGAATACTTTTTCCATTCTGATTTTCAGAGTTTGTTTATGTGTGTATCTGCAACACTGTGATATCTGTAGGTATGAAGATCTTGTTACTGGAACTCTGGGTTAGCAGACATTTTGTCTTAGTCATCGGAACGTCTAATTGCCTTAGGTCCTCTGGTTTATCGCTAATGATAGCTTTCTTTACTATTAATTTCGTATTAGTTTACGTTTCATAGGTAATGCATTGATTCAGTGGTTTATTGAAGTTACTTCTCTATGTCCCTATTATTTTTTATAAAACTATTAACAGTACGAAACAATAATTCCCGTACCAGCGTTTAACATAAGCAACTCATCCATAAGGGACAGCATTTAAGCCTTAAGTGTAACAAGTGAGGGCATAGAATTAAACACCAGCTAGTGAACTCTAGATAGATGCCTTCCTAAAAGGATAAATGGACATACTACGGACGCTAGACAGCAATAGCCCTTTGATAAATTGATGGACCTAACGAAGGGTTAACACACAACTGCTCTGTGGAGAGATGGATGGAAGGATGCTGTGTTGTACCACAGGTAAATGTATTACCCCCACAGCTATATAATGTATGGATAGATTAACTATTTAACGCAAGCTGTGCACGCATGCGCACAGAAGATATTAAATTCAGCTTCACACAGTGTTTCGTACACTAGTGCCTTCTAAACATCCCGGTTCCATATTCTAGAACCTTATATTATCTTTGTTTTCTCAAGTGCATACCTGAGGTTCCGAGTTCGAATCTCGGTAAGGGTGAGCTATCTGGATAAGGTTTTCCATTTTTCGCCCTTATCCTGAAAGATTAATGTTATGTAACTCTGACCTCCATAGACTCAATTGAGCATCATTTCACCCACTTCGTTCATTGCGTCAACTGACTTCATGTTGGAGGACATAAATTAAAAAAAGTTGAGGAGTTGGAGAATGTTTTTGGTGTTGAGGTGGAAGCACAAGATTTTAAAGTCTTTGAACTGAAAATCTTTTAGAAGAATGGGAGTGTTTGTGGATCTCATAATGAAAAATTAAACACTTGTGACTTAATAGATAAAGTCAACATGAAAAATTCAATGCCACGGCCGGGATTTGAACCACGGATCTCCTGGTTTCCGTCCAGTCGCTCTTAACCTTTGAGCTACCTTGGCCAACGTGCCGTCCTGACATTAAATTCTCCATTTGACTCGTATATTTCCCCGATAGACCACTAGGGGCTCTCGCATCCGAGACACACCGTTTGTGGCGACTTAGTATCGCAGGCAAGTTGGCCATGGTAGCTCAAACGTTAAGAGCGACTGGACGGAAACCAGGAGATCCGTGGTTCAAATCCCGGCCATGGCATTGAATTTGTTGACTCTATCAAGAACCTTAGCCTCTATACGGCTAGTGTGCAGAAATGATTAATTTCCATCAATTAACTAAAACTTATGACTTAAGTTCAACATTTTCCAATGATAAAAGTATATGTGTAAGAAACTTCTAGCTTCAAAAATCCTTGTAAATGCAAAGCATTTCGTTACTTTTACTTTTCCTAAAACACACTGAATTAAAGATGTTTTATAGCTGACGAAGGAATATCTCCAGTTTCATGCAAATTAGCCCCCAGATCCTCTTCATTCTGACTTAGTGTTCTGTATAATGATAAAGTATAGAGGAGAAAACTACACAAATAACATTTTTGAAATTAATTGTTCTTTCACACTGGCCCTGTGTAGGCTAAATTGTGGAGACATAGCCGGGATTTGAACCACGGATCTTCTGGTATCCGTCTGGTATCCGTCCAGTCGCTTTACCGTTGAGCGAATATGGCCAACTGACTGGTATTTTCCCGGTAAAACACTTGGGAGTTCTCATAAACACATGAGACAGCTACCTTAATGGCGACTTACAACATGTAAGTTCTTTAAGGCCCGGGCTTTATAGTTAACCACTATTAGGTCAATTAATGGAAATTAATTGTTCTTTCACATAGTCGTATGTATTTGATTGAAGTTGAAAGTTTATTTTTAATGTATATGTATTTAATAAATAACAATGAATGGTATCCATTGCAAAAAGGTTGAGACGTACTGGCATAAGCCAAGTGAAAGCTGAATTAAAAATTGTTGGATTTTGTATCATATATAATTGTCCCTGCTTTGTTTTGCATATTGTTGTTCATATTGTCAGTATATTATAATATGTGTCTTATGTTAACTTTTGTACATATATATGCTATTTAACTTTATACCTCTGGACATGTTCAATGTTCACAGCCTTTTCAGGCTACAAGTGAACCCACTGAACGCAGATCAATCTAATCTAATCTAGGCTAAATTGTGCAAACGTAGAGTCAGACTGAAGAATTCAATGCCATAGCCGGGATTTGAACCACGGATCTTCTGGTTTCGTCCAGCCGCTCTACCATTGAGCGAAATCATACACAAAAACATTTTTGTTTCTATAATCAAACTACTATAGTTTATCATATATTATTTTAAGCAGTGCTTCACCTTACTTTTATGTTTCCTGATGCCAAACAGACAGTGTAAATCAGTATATAGCAACTACTTTTTAAATATATCTGTTTTATTTTAGCCTCTTGCATTCCTTTTTTAACCATAGAAATGAATACGATTAAGAATAAGAACAACAAGAAAAATAGCTTGTATACTATTTTTCTATATAAATATTTAAATATTTCTGTCTATTCAATTTCTAAAATTGAAGCTGTGTTATTCTTAAATAAGTTGGTTCCAGTGCTATACATATGAAACACTAGGGATGTAGAGGGAAGCTCTCGGTAGCTGTTCGATATATGTTCTCGATGCTGTATCAGCAGTGGAGTGTTTAACGAATGCCTGACAGAGCAACAATAGTGGGAATATGACACTTGGTGTATCTGTCTGGCTCCATTACAGCCAGCCACGGACGTGACGTGCAAATTACTGTCAGCAACTTTGGCCGCTAGGTTCGCTGGCAGCGTGATATGTGGCTCAGCCGAAATTAAAACGGATGGGAAGACCGGTAATGAAATAGTCATCAATCTGGTTGTATCCGCAATAATTGTCTGTGACGTCTTCTTCCGTGTGTTTTTACCTTCAGGACATCTATTTGTTTGCGTATCCTTATGATGGGTCCATTATCTCCAGGCTCTCTGAAGTTCATTATAGGTTCAGAACAGACTCCGAGCTGTGGAAGGGATTCATATGCTTATTCAGAATATCAGTCGTGAATATGATAAAGACAGAAGTGTAGTTATGTTCTCTGTTACGTAGATCATATTGAAGTACTATATTCCAACCAAAAAATTCGGAAATGTAGGAGAATAAGGGGTAAGATGAGGGTGAAGCTGGGTGCTTACTTATTTTTACTCGAATGTGCTGTCATCTGCCTCGAGACATGCAACTTCTTGCTCCCATGCTTATCGTCATGTAGAGTGTGTTCATGCAGGTTTTGCGTGATTTAACAGATTTATTGCATGTTGAAGAAAAAACACGTTTTCAATCTAATTGTTCACCTTATTCATTGAACCAACAAACAGTAAAAGTGATGTCGATGTGTTTGGGACAGAATCGGTTATGCCCCATGCGTTTAGTTATTTTGTCGTCTATTCAAAGAAGGTTATTTACTAATTAACGTAATGGTTATTGCATTTTCACGCCGCTTTCATTATTCTGGGATAAATTCTGAATGACACACCAGTTAAAATTCAAATTGCATGGCCACTGCACTAATAATCAAGCTGAACAACTTGTTATTTTAAAAACACTAGAGAAATTAAAATAACTTTAATATGCCAGTTCAATAGATAGAAACAGAACCGTTGCAATATACACTGACAGCAGAATTACTATAGATCTACTGAGAAACAGCTAGAAAAGAAATCAACTAATAGAATCTATCAAAGACAAACTTCTGGCACTAAACCATTTGAACTCGATCATCCACTTCGTCTGGGTTAAAAGCCACTCCGGAATAGTACGGAATGAACTAGCAGATAAGCTTGCAAAACGCGCTGCTATCGAAGATAGTGAAATAGTGTACGACAAAATACCAAAAGACGTAATAGTAACGAGAGCGAAGGAAAATGGACTCAACAGGTGGCAACAAGTCTAGACGAACACAACGAAAAGTGCAGTGACTAAAGCGTTCTTCCCGTTAGTGAAAAACAGATTGCGTTAAAAAATTCCAATATCCCCAGAACTCACTACAACGTTAACTAACCATTGAAAACTAAATGCATACCTTTACCGATTTAGAATAATAAATTACCCATTCTGTTTTTGCGGAGAAGATGAACAGACCGTTAACCATATAATATTTAATTGCAGAATACTTGATAAACAAAGACTAGAATTGGCAGAAAGTGTAACAAACAATGGAGAGAATTGGCCTACCACCAACGAGAAGATTGCAAATAATCACCTGAAGTCGTTCGTAAAATTTGCAACTTCCATAAAAATCACGGACATGAACTGACGTTTTTGGGGTTTAATAATGACAAATTGTGAACTCTATACAATCAACTTACTCTGGTTTCATTATAATTTTACAATGAACTAAAACCATAAGGCACCATTTCTTAAAAGTATTTAGAGTGAAACAATTACAGTTTGTGAACTCTCAAAAATCAGCTAGAAGAATAGACTCAATTTAATGTACATAGTGTCCAATGTAAACTTGTTGTTTTGTTTACAATTAGTAATTCAAAAGTGGACATGAAACTATAAAGCATGTAGTATTCCCATGTAATGGAGCATGCTGTTAATATCATAAAGCACAAAAAAGTCACCAACTTTTCCCTTACTTTTTCTATGTCACCAATTCAGACACCCGCGCCGTGGCTGAGTGATTAGACAGCTCGAATCTTTCCCAGGCGACCTCAAAGTAAGAATTGCGGTGGGCAACGCGATGCTGAGGTGGGTTTTCTACGGGATCTGCGGTTTCCTCCACCATCTCATTCCACCGGTGCTCCGTCTTCACTTTATGTATAATCAGTGTAACCGCCTGTGGGGCTGCATGTATAATACTAAAAGTGGCCGCTAAACACTACACATTTCGTTTCTTTTACCAACATATCAAATTTTAGGTATAACAATACTTTCTTTTATCAAAATAGATGAAATCTTATACGGTAATGCATATCATACCATCAAATTACAATACTCGAGTGTTTATCAGACTCAACCAACGGTCTGGTCTTACTATATTTCAAATCTAATCATGCCTAGCGCGCTTTTGTTACAGCACTGAACTCTGCAGGTTTTTGTGAATGCCATTTTATTCATTTTTAGATTGACTGTCAAATTCTGCTGATTTTGCTAAAATATAAATCTGTTGTGATTGATTATTTCTTGGACAAAGTCACAGGAGCTTGCAGTTTTCACACCTCTTTCAGAGTAACACAACCGCCTGTTACGTCATTTGTGATAAATGAATGCTCGGTAAGGTTTTCGAACGATAGCAAAGTGGAAAACATCCAATTGATTGAAGGGCCGATTTATGTTAGATACTCAAAGAATACCTTTTAACTACAAGGGCAGTAACAAACACCTGATCAGGTTTAATATTTCACTGCAAGAGACAAACTGTGAGACACGTGTGTGTGTTTGTGTGTGTACTGCAATATCATTGTGTTACACAAACATTCTGGTTCTCTAAAAGAACCCAAAGCCAGGAGAGTGCTTTGTGCGTGGGTGGAGTTTAACAGATATATAAAAATACGTCGAGCCTGGGTAAACACAATAATCCTGGGATCTAGCGGTCTGCAAGGTAAACACAAGCGTGTCCCTGGTGTTCCTTGTTTAGCCAAACAGGTTTCACAATATTTTTGTGATGCTGTTAACAGCTTGAGTTTGTATTCTTCACAGCTGTATAGAATAGAATGAAGTATTTGATGCAGAAGACGAATGAAGGCTTAAGTATGTTTAGAGAACTCTTCCGAAATAAAAGATTTGCTTTACTATTCTAAGGATATCGCTTTACTCCTGTCGTTTGCTTTATGGCAATTGATGCTATAACAATTGTAAGTGTTATTACTTTTTCAATTTCCTATCTGAAACTGTAGATATATTACTGAACATATCTTGGATCATTAAAATATTTAATTACTTTAAATAATTTCGCAGATAATGGGTCATCTATTAACGTTTGAGCAGTGGAGGCTAGTGCCCAAAAATGACAGCGTGCTGCTGGAAAACGTCAATGCAAATCACCTAGTTTCGAAAAATGAAGTACATGCACCGATGTTTCTTTATGGTATAAAGAGAATTTCTAATTAATTTGGCTTTTTGCTCAATTTTTAGATCGGACGTTGGTCTCCCTAGCATTTTTATACCAAGCCTTTCTTCTAATGCTCTTTTTTTTCGAATGGAAGAAAAATGCATGTTACGCACTTGCCCTTGGATTGGAGTGTGGGACTCCTCTGGGAGAATCGAACCGCCAGCCCTACCCACTAAAAAACAACCTCCACCGGTGAGTATTCTGGAGTGGCGCTGTGGCAGCACCGCTGTAAGCACCTGCGGATTCAAAGAAGGGATATATTGGCCCGGCCGAGGCCAGGTCCAAGGTGAGGAAGGCGGCAGGACGTAAGCATGACCAAGGCCCTGCTGACGCCCTTGCTTATTAGGAGTGGGGTGTGCCTGGATTTTTGGTAATATGTCACGGAGTAGTGAGCGGTCTTGTTTGGAAGCGATTGGAATTAAGGATATTGATGAGTGAAGGGTCTCTGCGGCGGTTGGTTTCGACCTCTGGTGTTGGGTCCGTCGAACATTATTTGGAGGACTGCCACTTCTTCCTTGACGAGTCTTCGGAGCATGAATGTGTGTGTGTGTGTGTGTGTGTGTGTGTGTGTGTGTGTGTGTGTGTGTGTGTGTGTGTGTGTGTGTGTGTGTGTCTGTGTGTCGCGTTCTTTAACTGAGAATTTATGCTTCTCCTCTATGCCTTCACGTAATTCTGCAAACTCTGAGCTGAGATTTGTGTGTGCTGTATCTTGATGCGCAGATGAAGTCCTGAGCTCTGTAAGAAGTTCCTCCAAGCTGCTCAGCTTGGCCATTACGACCAGGAACTTCGAATGGAGAACCCGAACGGCCTCCCCTAGACCCCGGACGTGCTCACTGAGCAGCTCCTGGCTGGTACGCTCTCCTTGGGATTGGGATTTTATTTTGAGGAGTCCAGCATGCTGGGCCCTTTTTTCCTTTGCCCCCAAGTTGGGGAACCCTGGACGGAAGGATGAGGTGAAGGAGACAGAGGACAACCGACCTAAGGAGCCACGACAGTATAGAGAGCAGGGTCCCTACAGTTTACTTGGATAGAAACTTCTCCCGACAGGTCAGGGCAACGAGTACGCTTCCCTGCAGCGGGACGGCAACGAGCCCAGTAGTCAAGCCCTCACGGTCCCTGGCTGGCGGTTCCGAAATGGTCCCAGCAGAGGAGCGGAGGCCGGCAGCCGACCTACAGGAGGAGGAAGTAGTTTTCCTCAGAGCATATCATCCTTCCATGCACCGCCGAGACTCCCGCCGACAGTTCTTCGCTAAAAGAGACCACCAGATGAGAGATGATATGAAATGATAATGGAGATGAAATGGAGGGACAGGAAATTCGGGGGGTGTAATTATCCTACCCAGCATTCGCCTAGCGACCCGTGAAAACCCCCAAAATACCATTGGTCTTTTTGATCGGCCACGGGAATCGAACCCGGGCCTCCCGAATGAGGACTACAGATGAAACCGCCTGAGCCATTCCGCTTGCTAATGCTCTTCTTGAAAAGGGAGGTTTCCGAAGTTCGTTAACCGTATTCATTGTTTTTTGGTTAAAATTTTCGTAGTATTAAATTACTCATACAATGAATAAGGTAAATTTATACCACGTTTCACCCTCTCACACAAAAGAAACTGATATAGCCACTAAATAACGTTACACAAAGAAATACTTGAATACAATGCAAGCATGAGAATGTTATGAGGGATTCTCGTTATGGTCGCGGGAATGGAGTATCGTGGCAACATGGTAGGTGCATCACAAACAATCTGCCCTGCGACGTGCTGTTCTCGTAAGAAGAATGGAATTAGTTTCTAGAACTAAAATGTAAAGCAATGATAGATTGTTACATTATTTTTCAAATCATATTAAAGTTCTCAGCTGTAACTATGAGTGTTGGTGAGTCTACTTCACCGCGCAACACCCAGATGCAGCACGCATTTGTGCGAAAATGTAGAACTTAGGACATTAGGGAGGCAAGCGATGAGGTTGTACGCATGCGCAATACTGATTACCCAGCTTGCTGGCTCAGCACGTTGACGTCACGGATTCGTTCCATTAGTTACGCAGGTGTTTTCCATACATCAAGAGCTCATTATTGGTCGTACACGATTTCTTACAGTTATTATAATGCATTGTTACTGACATGGTCTTTTAAAATTTCTACAATATGATTTATAAGAGAGACCATCCACCCCTACATTTCAGAGATAGCCTTTTGTCTACTCTTGAAAAGTTAACAATAGTGTATAGAGATATTGTGACTTTGCGGGTTCGTAGAATTAAAAGTCCAAGTTGCAGGAATTCCAAATATTCTTTATTTCCGTAGAAATACACTTACAGTAGCAGCATTACGTCACATACACAATTACAATCTACCAAGGTTGTTGACCACAGCAAACAGCTCACTTTCCAGATACACCAGTTTCAATTACAACGGTCGTTCCGCCTCTGTTTACAACTGTCCACTGGCGTGTTACGATCTCTTGAATATACCACTACAGATATCACTAGATATATCTGATATATTCTGTAACAAACAAGAAATCGAATGTTCTGTAAGACAAACAGATGTCAGTAGAAATTTCTAACTTTATCTGTTTTGGCATGCCTTTTATCTTCGTGATAATCGTCAGTGCATGTCGCCGCGACAATATTAATGAATGTAAAACAAGTTATTTTGTTTTTATTAAGCTGGATTTAGAAGTGAAAACTTGAGTGCCTCTACTGGAGGAAAAAAATGACTAAAGGCTCTCACAATTCCATCCGAGCGATGGCGTTGAAAAAGACATCGCCTACTGCGTTTTACGTAGCAACAAAAGCTTGAACATGACAGACTGGCCATGACAAAGTTAACTACGGCAGTGACTTGCAGCGTTCATTAAAAAGATGAACTACATCCTTCCGTGTAAATAGCCCTGTTACAAGAATCACTCCCGACAATATCATGTCCTTTTTTACTCTGCTCATTATTAATTGGAGGAACTATAAAGGACCGCCATTTCAATTTGTTATGGCAGCCATTTTGACACATGTTTAGTTTTGGTGCAGGGTTAATATTTATTAATCTTCCGTCTACCGAGCGATTTATGTGCAGGAAGGCTCAGTAAATCAGCTGTGGGATATTGACTCAGGATTTTCCGACCAGCGATAAATCTGCGCCCATTTGATCGCCTGCTGATATATTTTTTCCCATAACAGCGCATGCCTCCGTAGCGCAATATCGATGTCTTTTAGTTTTATTTGGTTTATAAACTCCCGGACATTTAAGAAGTTATTAAAATGAGAAATAACTTCAATATGGGTAAACTGTTATAATGTTCTCTTACATTTAAGCATTCCTAACCATAGTACATTATCATATTGATGTCACCGATTGAGACGACATTTTATACTGCAAATATATCGAAAACAAAGATATCCATGTCTTAGCTATCTCTAGGTAGGATTCTTATAAAGTTTTAGATCATAAAGCTGACATAAATTTATTTTCCTCTCAATAATCAGCTACCTGTAACCTTTGCCCTGCAACTAAGCTAAAATATCTGCATGGGTAGTGTTTGACGCCCGCTTTTACTACATATGGCACCGCAGGCGATGACACTGATGATACATGAGATGAAGATGGAGCACCGGTGGAATGAGATGGCGGGGGAAACCAGCGATCCTGGAGAAAGCCGGCCCCAGCGCCATGTTGTCCATCACAAATCTTACTTTGCGGTCGTCTGGGATCGAACCCGGGCCGTCTTGGTGAGAGCCAAACGGTGTAACCACTGAGCCACGGCGCGGCCACCTGTGTAAATGTGCGGACGCCTGTCTGTGAGCAGCTTATTTTCATAAAAAAGTCATTTAAATAACATAAAAATCTGTTTTAAATCTTCTTTCATTTAAAATTATTTATGATGCTAGTAGGATGCTAAAAAGAACAATTAAAAGTGAGATTGCATTCTACCCTTCAAAAGAAAAGGAAACTGAATGTTATTAATGGTTTTAATGATAACACCATTGTAAATGTTAAAGAATTATTTTAGTGTTGTATAGTGTGAAAAATTTTTCAAAGATAAATTATAAAATATTATTAAATATGCCAAGGCACATTGTTCAAGTAGAATATGACGTGGACCAATGTAAATATGTTGAATTACCATAAGAACTGCGATTTGGAACTAGCCGACGTTGGATTTTTCTGAAACTAGCCGCCGTAGAGGACGGTGTATGTATGTGTTATCATGCTGAGAGGCCACCAGCAGTACAAATTTCCAGAACCCATCACAACTGGTAACTTCGGGTCCAGAATCCAGCAACGGGGTGCAGAATCATATATATATATATATTATGACTTTGTGGGTTCGTGAAATAATAAAACGAGGTTACAAAACACAATTACTACACTTTATTCTCCTCGAAATACACCGTTCACCATTACCTTTTGCTAGCTAACCTGCAACTGTTTATTTTACAAAAACTACATTCAACTGTCTGTCGCTACCGGTAACGATTGGTTCCGAAATTCTCCGAATCTCCACCGGCCATCATTTTTCATTGGCTTCGCGAGTCTACCGCCAGGGTGACACTGCTCCCTCCTCAAGGCTGGTCGTCCCGAACAGCGCCTTCGTAGTGGGCCAGGCGATCCAGGTGTACCACCAACATCTTTCCGCGGGGCACTTTCTGGATGCGGTAGACCACGTCGTTAATCCTCTTCACCACACGGTACGGACCTTGCCATGACTGCTGAAGCTTAGGGCAGCGTCCCTTGGTCCGGGTCGGGCGGTACAACCAGACAAAGTCACCTTGCTGGAACCCTTAGCTGTTGACTTGCCTGTCGTATCGGGTTTTCATGCGGTCGCTCGCCTTCTGGATGTTCTGGCGAGCCATCTCGTGCATGTCGTGGAAGTGGTCCACCGGGTTCTCCACATACTCGGTCGCTGGCTGTTTCACTTCCCCCAAGAGTGGCCCCAAGTCTGCGTCCGCCAGCTGCTCCCTCCTCAGGCCTGCGCTATCCCAGCCATCCGCAGGCACTGCCGTGACTACTCGAACTGCTGTGGCACGCTCCTTCCCCTCCACTCTTGTGCATTGGCCGCACTCTTCTGGACAGGGTCTTCGGGACATAGCGTCCGCGTTACCGTGACTCTTCCCTCTGCGATGTTCCGAGGTGAAGTCGTACTCCTGCTGCCTCTGGACCCCACCTGCTGTCTGGCCTTCCGGTCGCGCCGTCACTATCACTTCGCTCCTCGCGGGGACAACCACGTCTTCGCTCAAGACGACCCAGCCAATTCCAAGGCGCTCTTCTGGTTGACGGAGTATAGCCTCTTCTCCGTTGAGCCTCAGGACCTTCCTGCCGACGTCGACCGTAGCCTCGTGGCTCCTGAGGGCATCCAGTCCCAGAATCACCTCCTCAGCCACCTTCGCGACGAACACCCACAGACGCACGGCACTCCGTGCCAAGTTCAGCTCCAGTAGGGCCTCCTTCTCCACAGGCATGGTGTCGCCCGATGTTGTCACAAGCTCGTATGGTCGGCTTGGCTTCCTCGTCGGGAAACCCTTCGCCACGTCAGGTCTGATGATGGTCACGGCCGCCCCGGTGTCCACCAGCACGCGGCACGGCTTTCCTCCTACCCAGCCGTCCGCGAAGAGGCTGTCATCCATACGCCGGCTGACGGTGCGCAGCGTCACTCGAGGGGATGGTGGTGATGGCGCCAACGTGTCCCTCTCCACGCCGGGCCTTACTCGTTCTTCCCGCTGCCCTTCCTGGTGTGGGCAGTCTCTCTGCAGGTGCCCGGGCTGTCCACACTCACAACACAGGCCACTAGGTGTTCGCCACGTCGGGATGGATGCTACCTTGGCCGCCTCCATCCTTAATGCCGCTGTCAGCGCCTCGTGGATAGTTTTATAATCGCCGAGCATTAGGCGCTGACGAATCTCCGTGTCCCGTACCCCGTCGACAAAGTTGTAGGCGGCTTCCCGGGATACGAACTCCAGTGGCAGGTCAACCAAGGCCTTGCCAGCTAGCTGCTCAATCGCTATGGCGGACTCCTGCAGCGTCTCCCCCGGCTGCTGTGACCTTGCCTTTAGTTGGCTGCGGTACGCTGCGGCTAAGCGGTGGTTCCCGAAACGATTCCCCAGGGCCTCCCAGATGTCCTTGGGCGCCGCCGTTGTCTGCACCGCGTTTAGGACTTCCGCGGCCCGACCCTGGAGGCTGGCTATTAGCTGTGTGGCCTCCTCCTCCGGTGACCATCTGTTGTGCTTGGCCACTGTGTCGAACTGGAGGCGGAAGACCTCAAATGTTGACGCGCCGTCATATTTCGGCAGTTTGACGCGCGCAGATGTTGTGTCGCGTCCCGGCGCGTCGGCCTTCAAATCCTTCAGTTTCCTGCCGACGACGTCCTCTACTAAGGCGTTGAGGGACTTGACGCTGTTGTCGGCCTTTCCCTCCAGGTCGTCAACGCGGCTCGCCAGGTCCTCGACGCGTTCGTCTACTTGGCCCATCCGCTTGCCCAGCTCCGTCACGTTATCCCTCACGCCGGCCAACTGTTCTTCAAACTTCACGGCAAGGGCCTCGTTTGCCGCTTTCATCTCCGTGGCCAGGCTGTCGTTCGCTGCCCTCATTTCTGTGGTCAATTCGGTCTTTATTTGTTTCAACTCCGCGGCCAGGTTGTCATTTGTAGTCTCCAGCTTCGCGGCCA